>CM061231.1:148283102-148867564 GCA_030844895.1 Ambrosia x helenae
CTTGTTCTTTCCAGATCATCACCATGATCTGTCACTCCTAGATCAACAATCTCCAAACTCTCTGGATCTTAGGATGGTTCTCAAACGTACACTCCAATGTTCATAACCTTCACCTTTGAACACAGGAATGGGGTTGACAGGGTTGTGAGTGGGGTTGGATGAATCAGACATGTTAGCTGAGCTCTGATACCACGTGTAGGAAAGAACTCATATCAAACGAATAAGGAAAGTGAAACAAAGGAAATAGTCGGCACAGGTTAAGTCTCTATTATTGATAAACTGAATTGAAAGGTACATCAACATCATGAATTACAATGACTTAAATAGATAGAGATCACATCCTGAAATAGTGGATCCCGAAACAGACTCAACAACTTGGACTTGGCTAAACTGCCTTTATTTGAATTTGAACTCCATGCAACGTAAAACATAAGACTTGAGACCATGTGCCATGCATGCTTAGAATATTAGGATTATATTTTAACACTTTTAGTCATTGATCCCGTATTGCTTCTTAAATACTGAACAAAGTCATAGACTTTTGGCATGTCAGGCAGAGTCTTGGACACACTCTCTTTGTTCTGAATGCACGTTTAGCCCATGCTAACAATTTCGGAAACTCGTGCTCGAAGTTGAAGTTCCCATAGGTTTCATAGACTTGAAACCATGAAATAAATGGGATCAAAGATACATCAACGTACCCAAATTTTTCACCTGCAAAGTAAGGCTTGTCCCCAAGTTCATCTTCAAGCAATTTTATAGCATTCTATGAACTCAGTCCTTGATGCTTCATGTTCTTTCCCTTTTTGTTGTGTACAGATTTCTCCCAATTTGGTTATAGCTGCATTTTTATACCCAGAATTAAAATTTCAATCGCCTTAGAAAAAATAGGACCGTTAAAACTAGCCAAGTCGTTTATGTTAACGAGTTGAAATGTTAAGATCGAACCCAGATCGTAGACTCGTCAAGGTAGCTTATTTTTGTAAAAGAAAAAACATTATATTTTGACACATAGGGGATGGTTATCTTGAGAACGCTAAATATCGTGAGAACCGTGAGAACAAGTAAAAAAATTCAATCAAAATCATTTTTTTTTAATACAAACCTCATTATAATCAAAATACAACATTAATAAATGAATTTTTTTCCAAATAATTCATCTTTTCTTCCAAAAACAGTTTCAAATTAACGTTTTACACATGTGTAAATGATGAAACAGTTTACACATGTATAAACAGCAAATTTACACATGTGTAAAACAATTTATTTCCGTATACGTTTGAATTTTTACGCGGTAAATTGTGTTTTTGAGATTATATTTTAGTAATAAAGAAAAGTGTAAAAAGAAATTTTGAATTTGAATGGTTTTAGATAGCGTTTTCGCGGTTCGCACAAAATATAGGTATTCTCAAATTAACTTTCCCTTGACACATATATGTATATAAAAACTAAAAATAATATTTGTTTTACAAGCCAAGCTGCCGTTTATTTTAATGAGTTGAAACATTGAGAGCTCGAGTTAGCTTGTGACTCATCAAGCTAGCTCATATATGTAAAAAGAATATAGTTTTATATATTTACATATGTGTGTATATATATATATATATTTATAAACCAAAAACAATATTTGTAAGATACACATAGTATATTAGTATAGTAAAGAATCTATAAATAAAACTTACAATTTATAAATATTAGAATTAATTTGCATTAAGCTTTAAGATTATCTATATCTATACCATATTATAAAGCACTAGTTTTTATCCCGGGAGCGTCCCGGGTTGAAATATCTAATATGACATAATAAAATATCTAATATGACAACATAATTAATGACTTGCAAATATATGATTAATGATTATTATTATTATTATTATTATTATTATTATTATTTATTATAAACATATCTCTGCTATAAGTTATCATATTCTAATATAAAAAAAAAAAATCTCTGCGCCGGGGTATAAATCTAGTGCCATTACAAAATATTATATAATGTCAAATGAATTGGGAAAGTTGTAAGTAATCAATCATTCTTAAAAGAACTAACATGAAATAACGAAAAATAGTTATTTATTGAAATATCGAACGCATTGTTTAAGGGTTATGTGATGCGTTAAAAAATTCATGGGTATATGATGGGGTATATAGTTCGGGTATTTGGGTATGTGGTTTCGGTAATTGGGTCGGATATCACCTAATTCCCACGCCCCGACCCAACTCTACAATTTTTTTTAAACTATGGTTAGGACAAAGAGGATTGGTGAAACCACTTTTGGAAACCTTAGTCTAATTCACTTCTGTCATTTTGGCTAAGTATAGAAGTACTGAAAAGAAAACAAGAACTGCTGAAGAGAAGATATGAGAAGTGCTGAAGAAGAAACTTCATCAGAAGTTCTGAAGTCCAAACCAGACAAGTTCACTTCAGAAGTACTGAAGACAAACTACTCATCAGTAGTTTGTCATTCATCAACACTTAGCATCAGATATTTTCCCCGCCTTTTGCATCAGTTGTTTTATTGTTTATTATTACTTTTAGTGTATTTGTTAGTTTCAATGTTGCAACTTGTTTTGATGTTTCTGTACTTGCTTTTTGGGCAAGATACATGTATGTAAACGTCTATAAATGGAGGCTTCAACCTTCTATTTTAGACATTGATTTTAATAGAAAAATCCTTCAAACACTTTCACTGTTCTATTCCATTTCGTATTTATTGTGAATCTGTCCTAAATATCTAATTCTCATTTACTGCTTAGATTCATAATAATACTTGTTCATTATTAGTTTCAATCATCTAGGGGGGAGTAATAACTCTTCCTAAGTAATAAAAAGTGTTGTTGCTATATTTAACTTATACATTCCGCTGTGCTTATAATCTGATATACAAGGGCTTGCTAAACACTTATAGTGTCAAGATAGCAAGTTCTTACTTAGCAAAAGAGCAAACTGATCCAACAACTAATCCCAAACCTGACACAATACCTGTCGGGTTACAAAAAAATAGTCGTTTTTCGTCTCCATTTTTTATATAGCACTATGGTACTCGTTGGAAAGATAATAAAACACTCGTTAATTTGGTGTAATTTTTTTCATTAAAAAATCTTGTATATAAAAGATATTAACGTTTAAAAGTTATGGGGGGAAAAATAAGAAAGCAAAATAATAAAGGTTTAATATTTACATTTATTAGGTTAGGTATTTAATAGATTAGGTTAAACCATATTTATTATCATATTTATTTCATTTTTTTTAATTGGTCTAGAGTTGTCACATTACATCATATGTGACATCTCTCAAATGAGAGATTGCATACTATTATGACATGTAGGATTATTAGCTTTGCAATATATATATATATATATATATATATATATATATATATATATATATATAGATGAGGGAAGGATTTCAACCAAATTTAAGTAATTACAATATATAATGCATATGGTAAACAATAACTTAATGAAGGTAGTAAAGGGGTCAAGTTGTCTTTTTACATTAACAATTAAGTTGATTATGAAATAATAAAGTTATTAGTGACTATCCATGTTTTTAACTCCTTTATAAATTATTAGTGACTATCCATGTTTGTAACTCATTTATAAGTTATTAGTGACTAACTAAGAATTTATTTAAACAAGCCTAATGACACAGTCAACTATCCAAGCTTACCTTGCTCGGGCTCGACTCATTAACCGAGAGCGAGCTGCATATATACCAGCAACTAGCAATCTAAACATTCCTATTTTAGACCTTACAAAGGCTCTTAACAGTTACCTTCTTATCAATAAAATCGGCCCAAAACCTGGCATGAGCTTTGGCATAAGGATCAGAGGGTAACAAAGGAGCTTTATGGTTCCAAACTTCATCGATGTATTGAACGATGATGCTGGATTCACAGATGGGTTTGCCGTTGTGGATGAGAACCGGGATTTTCTTGTGAACCGGGTTCATGTCCAGAAGGAGCTGGCTTTTGTTATTCAAAAAATCTTCTTCCGTGAACTCGTACGGAATACCCTTTTCGGCTAGAGCTATCCTGACCCTCATGCAGAACATGCTAGCCCAGAAGTCCAGTAGAACCAGTTGTTGTTGTTCAGCCATTGTTGTTTGGGTTGGTGGTTAGTGACTGAATGATAGGGTGAGTGTGTGGGTATGGGATATAAAGATAAGGTAAAAAAAAAAATGCATGGGTGAAAGAGTGTTGGGACCATTAGTTGATAAAACTGTAAGAAATAAATGGTCTAGGAAGGATAGCTAGGGGATGTATCTACCTGTGTTTGGCGTGTATACTTTTCTTTGTAAATTCTTTTTCAAGAAGTAATATATAATATTATAATTACTGGATAGCTGGACAACTACATTATCTTCCAGAAAAAATTCCTGAACCTGAATTGAAGAAATTGATCCGAACCGGTACAAGAACCGACCCCAAGAGTTGGTAAAACAAGAACCGACCCGGCTCCATTTACGACCCAACGGTCCCTGCATCGATTCCACATCCCGACTACCGCACCGACCCGAACTGGTTTGAAAAAAAAAAAAAACGGTTTGAAACCGTAGTAAAAAATTACCGGATTATATTATTAAAAAAATGCAATTTTGTATAAACAAAACTCATATATAACAAAATTATACAAAATGAATTCTAAACATGCAAATATATTTATACCTAACTCCTTAATAAATTGCAAAAACCAGTAAAACGTTGAATTTTGTGGAAAAAAAAAAACATTATTTGCCATTCTTTTTTAGAAAAAAAGTGCGTGCAAGAGTTGGTTACGACCAAATCGAAACCAACCTTTCAAACCAGCCAAACCGAAAAAAAAAACTGGATTGGTTTCAACCCGAAACGGGTTCAGGAAGGAACCGATTCAGGTTTAAAAAAAAAAAAAAAAAAACCATTTTCTTCACCCCTACACATATTAAACACACAATATAATAACATCGAAGCGTCCATTTAGTTAATGATATCAAACATACAATTAAAATGACAATAGTTGATAAACAGGTTCGAACTAAACACACATCAAGTAGGTAACCTCTAACTTCATGCGTAGTGGTCAGGGTTATGGAGGTTTATAAGTATTAAAATATTAAAAACTAATAGAATGGGGGTTATAAGGCTTTATGGAAAAAGAGGGTGTAGTGGGAAGGGGGGTTATGTGGCTTTATAAATGATTGGGTAATAATTGGTTAATTATTTCAATTCTTATTTAAATAATAATATTAAATACTTAATAATATTTCATTAAATAAATAAAAATTACAAATACTAAAAAAAATTACAAAATACTTAAAAAAAAACACAAAATACTTAGAAAAAAACACAAATACTAAAAAAATACAAATACTCATAGGTTATATTTTTTTCTCGATTTTGGTCTTTTGATTCAAACATATTTCCAAGGCCTTGCCTTCTAGGTAGTCGCGCGGCTTCGTGTAAAATGCAAAGTCGCGCTCAAATTGTCGATCCCTCATAAGCGCAACCACCTCTTGGTTTTCTTGGATACGCTGGTGCCCGATGTCGCGTATGTCTTGGAGCCGCTGGTTCATCTCAGCAAACGCCGGGATTAACTCGTTCACCCCGACGAAGACTCCGCCCGGGCGGCTCGACCAGCCCGTCGACCTAGCGGACGGGGTAGCTCATCCGCCCCCTCCTCCCCTGCAAAAATACGCATTTTCTTCGGCGTTTAGGTCGATGAAACACGCGTCAGATGTAGGGGTCCGGTATCAACCGACTCGGATGTCCTCGACTTCTTTCTGGCCCTAGATGAAGAAGTTCCAACCGTTGGGCGGACGGTGTGCCATTTGGAGCAGTCTTTCAGCAGCCGCCAAACCCTCATGTACGGAAAATTCCCGTATTCTTGTTTGTATTCTTCTAAAGCAGCCTCCAAAATCATCGCGTCGTTTTGGCCAGTTTTTCCACCCGAACCGTACGCGTTGATAAATACCTTGAAAGTTTGTGCATTTAGCGTTGATATCACTCCACTTGCCAGATATGGAATCGTCGGGCCAGTAGTTGTCTCCCTTACGAGCCAGCTCAAAAAATGATGCTCGGACTCTCCTCCAAAAATCTCCTTTGTTTTGATAGTTCGCTAAAAAAGCAAACCAAAAAAAATATATAAGTGCCCGTTTAAAAAACTATATGTAAGAAAGATATAACATAACAAAAAATATATATCTTACCACAACAGGATCCTCCGACATGTCAACCCACGCTCGGCTAACGCGAACAACTCGTCGTCAGTCCATGGTATGAAGGTTTTTTTTGGCGCGAGTGTCCGTGTCTTTCTTTTTGTGAGCCTGTCTTCCTCATCCGGTTGTCTTGCCTCGCGCAGGCTCTTTCTCTTGCACCGGTTCCTGTGTCTCCGGAACCGACTGTGTGTCTTGCCAAGCATTTGAGGACCCGAACATTTGAGATGTCCCAAACACTTGTGTTGAGCCAAACCCACCTCCCATGTTAATGTTATACATGTTCGGGTCCCAATTCATTGGTTGGTTTAACAAGTTCATAAAAGTTTGTGGGTTTGAACCTAAACCCGGAGCTATGGGTTGGGACCCGACGCCAATAGTTTAAGGACTGAACCCGAAACCACCTCTACCGAATGGATTCATCTTGTGTTTGTAAAAACTTGAAATTGTGTGTGTGTGTGTGTGTGTGTGTGTTAGAATTGTATGAGGATGTGAATATGGTTTGGAGGTGTTTGTATGTGAATATGTATTACATATATATAGATGCATGATTTTTTTTTTTTAAAGTTTACTGACCGTTCAACGGTCAAAAAGGAGGCCCCACGCTTTTTTCAAACCCAAAACGCCCGTTATAGATATAACGCTCAACATCCAAAACGCCCAATAGCGCCCAGGTAGCGCCCAGGGGCGGTGTTCCCCGGCGCTATAGGGGTTTTAAAAACGCCCATATAAAGCCCCACTACGGGTGGTCTAAGAGCATTCACACCCCCTCCATCAATCTTTCCCCATCTCTAAAATTTTAAAAAACATACTAAAAACACCATACATCCCATCTATCATTTTATACCTTATCTTTATATTTTTAAAAATCAATATTCTAGCTTTTTATGTATAAAAAGCTACTATTCAACCCCCCCCCCCCAATCAAATTATTGTGAGTGTATTTTAACGAGCAATATAATAAAATAAGTGTTTGTGAGTAAGATAATGTAAATATGGTGGAGGGGATGTGGAAAGTTTTTTAAAATGAGAGATAAATTTTAAAAAGTATGATTTTTTGTTATATTATAGGGTATAAAATGGTGGAAGGGATGTGAATGTTCTAATTGGCTTGACCAAGGATGTTCCGGCCCAACACATAAGAGGCGTACCAAACCGGGTTTGGACCCAAATCGATTTGTCTAATACCCAAACAGGGTTCATTGTAGTTTGGTCTCAAACCGGTTTGGATTAAGAACCACTTTTACGTACGATTGAACAAGGTCGTCCTTGAGAATTCAGGTGTCTGGGCCAAGCCACGAAAAATGTGCCTCTTTCCCTTAAGCCTTGACGAAATAAATAACGTAAACTATTTTCTTTAAACGACGATTAAAGTATTACAATGAGTTAATGACATACCGTATTAAGCGAATAGGTAACCGAGGCTGAATGAAGCTTCTTTAACATTCTTTTTTGCCCAAAGCTTTTGAATTAGGTTGAGGGAAAATTTTGTTTTCTTCTGTGTGTCGCAGGTTTCTTCTATTCTATTTGCTTTTTTTATTTAGTTAAATTAAATGAGTAATGGGCTTTTAAACTTGTTATGGTTACTAATATTTGGGTTATTTTATAATTTAAAAGATGTGTTTAATAGGCCCGAGTTTAAATGTTTAAAGATTTGTTTAACAAATATATACATAGATATAGGAATGGGATCATTTGAGAACTCACCCGAGTTACGAGAACTTGAGAACTCCTATAGGCCAATTACCAAGTGACACATAGGCTTCTTGTGTATACTATATTCATGGGCATAATTGTCCATCCCATATTATTATCTCTCATAAACAATCATCAAAGATCTTTTTAATAGTTTTTTTTTTGTAAATTAGTACCTTACACAATGTCAGTAAGGTTAATATCCCTAGATAATTTTTCCCGCCCATAATATTATAATACCTAATACCCATCATACCCACATATATACTCACACCAAAACACCTCTCACACATGCAGATCATCAACAACCACCAATAATTTCACATTTCAACAAAGGGAAACCCTAAAAACACTGTTTCCGTGAACATGGACGAACCAAACAACGACGCACACGGTATTGAATTCTTCACTAAGCTAGAACTACAGGACGTTGCTAGATTTCTTGCAGAAGGACCACCAGCAAGTAGCTCAGAAGCAGAGAATGGCTCGGTGGAGAGCAATTTGCGATCGGCACCTGACAAGGGGAAAGGGTGGTGGATGAGTCTGAAGAAACGATTGGTGGGGTTTTTTTTCGCTCGATGAAGGTGGTTCGTCTGGTGAAGATATCAACGTCTCCCCTATCAGCCAACCGGCTCTCCTTGAGGAAGGCGGTATTGTTTCCTCTTTTAATCCCTTTTCTTTTGCCTCTTTTTTTTCTTTTTCTTTTTTCTTTTTTTGTGTGTGTGTTTTTGTTTTTTGTGTGGTTGTGGGGTTTTTGATCGGTGTACTTTTTGTGGGTGTGGTTTTTTTTTTGTTTTATGTTTGAACCAGTGTATAATTCTTTTTTGGTGTGAAATCAGTGCTGGGTGGCCATGGGGAAAGTTTTTTTTTATTTTACACTGGTGTTAAATCCCAAAATGGCACTCGATACCGAGACCTGTAAACGTTTTTATATAGGTGTAAACTCGTGTAGATGTATAGGAGTCTTATTCGAAGTAGTATTTGCTTTTTGTAATGGAAAGGTCTTTGTTTTATACGGGTGTAAAGTTTTATACAGGCGTTAACTCGTGTAGATGTACAGGAGTCGTATAGGCATTAGGTCTTGTTTACACCGGTGTAAAGTTTGTATAGACTTATAATGGTTTTGTGTGTGTGTTGTGTTGTTTTTTTTTTAGGCTGTGGGTGTGCTTATTGGTTCACATCCAATGGCACTCGTTACCGGAAACCAATAGTAGACGAGTCGCTAAAGCCGAACATGACCGCTAAGTACAGGGAGTGGCAAGACGTGGTTCAAATGTAAGAGACGTATGCCGAGAACTGTGGGTTCTCTACTAGTATTGGAACTGTAAAAAGGGTTAAAGGCATCATCACCCATATATACATGTTGTGCTCAAAGTCAGGGAAACCCCAAACAAAAAGGAAATTCGACTACCTAGATGAAACATCGTTGAAGATAAGGAAGTCAACTTTCCAGGTGTGCGACTGTAAAGCAAGTGTGAGAGCCAAGTTATGCAATGTTACGTTAATGTGGGAGATTTATCACTTTGAAGAGAGTCACAATCACATGTTGGTTCCTTCGTATAACAGAGATTTAACAAAAATAGGGAGGAAGTTGGATTAATCTACCAAAGAATTCATTCACCGGCTAAGCCTTAATAAAGTTGGCCCCACAGTAGCCACAAGATGCATGTTAGCCTAAAAGGGGAACATCACAATGTGAAGGGCACCCCTGTTGATTACAAGAACTTTGCCAAGGAGTATCCGCATGTTCATCGGCAATAGGGATTCATAGATGATGGTTGACAAGCTGAACGATAGGGTGAAGAATTTGCCAAACTTTTCTTTCAATTATAGCCTTGTCAATGGCGAGCTTAGATATGTTTTCTGGGCTGATGAGATATCAAAGATAAATTACCAAGCTCTCGGCGATGTGCTTGCATTCGATGCGACATACCAAACAAACAGGTAAAGTGGTAGTTTGATCTCTTATTTAGTGTATGCAGCTGCGAAAAATAGTTTTTACAAGGTCTCTTTTTTTTAGTGTGTTTATTATAATGTCTGTTTTACTTGGGCAGGTACAATCTCATTTTTGTCCCTTTCACTGGGGTGGACAACAACAAACGTTGCGTTACTTTTGGCGTCGGTCTACTGTTTAGTGAGACGATCGAGTCGTATTGCTGGTTGCTCAACACGTTTCTTGGAGTGCATGGGAAGCAGCCTAAGTTGGTGTTAACGGACCAGGACCCAGCGATGAAGCAAGCCGTGGCCGCTGTTTTTACCGAGGCAATGCATCGGTTATGTATGTGGCACATTATGAAGAAACTGCCGGCGAAGGTACACATAATTTTTCAACATTTTCAAAGATGGTTGCTTTTTTTAATTTTCCTGAGAACTCAAACCCATGTACCCCCTGGAAATTTTCTTGAGCAGGTTGTAGGAGGTGGCTTTGATAAAGCGGAAGTTCGGGCGGCAATCCATAAGTTGGCCCGAAATGTTTACATAAAACCGTCGACCTTTGAAACCCGATGGGATAAATTGCTGGACAAGTACGGCCTGGCAGAAAATGAGTGGTTGCAAGATATGTTTAATATCAAGGAGATGTGGGTGCCTGCGTACTTTCATGAAATCCCAATGGCGTGCCTCATGAAGACCACATCCCGCTGTGAAAGCTCGAACGCGTCATTCAAAGTCATTCTTGCTGGGCCAATACGCTTGTGCAGTTTTTGTTGTGTTTTTGATACAACAATGGACTCTCAAAGATAGAGGCAAAGGGTTGCGGAGCATCAAACTGAGTGTCGGCTTCCTGAATTCAAGACTGGTATGGCGATCGAAAAGGAATGTGCCATGATTTATTCTCAAACAATATTCCAAGAAGTCCGAAAGGAAATTCAGAAGTTGTTGCTGTGGTGTTTCATTACCAACCAAGATGAAGTTGATGGGGTGAAGGTGTACACTGTAACACACCTTGACAAGCGCACAGACCCGGTTAATGACTACACGGTATTATCTTAGAACAATCATGCGTAGTATATGGTTTGTTGTTTTTGTTGTTTTTTCTGTCTAATTTATTGTTTTTTTGCACATAGGTTAGGGTTGACTCTAGTAGTAGAGATGTAACATGCTCATGCAACTCCTAGATCCGGATTGGGTACTTGTGCCGACACATTTTTTGTGTTTTCAGATACACAAAAGTAAAGGAAATCCCTGAGAAATATATCATGGACAGGTGGAGGCGTGACGTGTTACCCAAATCTGTGTTTAGTATAGATGCACGTTATGGAGTTGACAACAGCGACCACGCTGTTATGCGAAATGCGCTGCTCGACATGTTTAATCAATGCGTTGATCGATTAAGCGTTTCACCTGATCGTCTATCTTTGTTTTCAGAGCAGCTCAAGTGTATCAAGGATGACGTTTTTAGGAAGACCAGCGAGGCAGTGCAGCCGGAGCCCGGGAACGTCAATATGATTGCTGATCTGTTGGGGGTACAAGAGGACGTTGAAGTTTCATGTACCAATCCTCAGGGTATAAGGAACAAGGGTTGTGGTACCAATCGCCGACTCGTGGGACCTGGCAAAAAGGCTGTGAACAAGAAGAAGAAGCACCCGCGCCAGTGCAAGACATGCTTTGAACTTGTGACCGACCACGACTCCAAGAACTACCCGCTGAAGAACAAAGATGGAGGGACTTAGTTGTTTTGCTGAATAGCCTCCAGCCCCCGTGATCTCTTTTTTTGTGGTAAAAAATTGTCTAATTTGTAGTTAATATGAAACTGTAAGAAAGCCGGTGGGTTTTTTTTGGCATGGTGTAAAATGTTTATTCAGCATGTATCTAAGTCGTATGTGTCGAACGTGCATTTTCTTTAAAAACCATGCACAATGTGTAGGACCAGGTAGCGTTTTGTTTTGTGCTTAGCATGTAAAAACCAAGACTCAACTATGGGGGTGGGGTTGGGGGCGTCGAACGATGGTGTATGTGTTTTATCAGTTATAAGTATGGTGGTATGGATACATCTTTTTTTATCTTTTTTTGTTAGCTGGTTTGTTGTTTTTTTTGTTGGAAAGTTTATGTTTTTTTTGCAAGTTTTCAGACTAGATACCTGGACATCACACAAGCATTAAACATTACGCATAACATAACAGGGGGTTGGAGGGACTTTTTACACCGGTGTAATAGACCCAAGCCACCCAAAACCTTAAAACACTACACATAACAAGCAAACACGGTCGCACCTACATTATTTTTTAGATACATTGACCGCATTAAAGTCCAAAGGACATATACTTCTCTAATCACGCCCCTTCGGCGACATGACTACATCCCAGTCAGTTTCGTCTTCAGAAGGCCAGTAAAAACCAACAATGTCGTCGTCACTTTCGCCTTCCAGGTCCCAGTAGTCTTCATCGGGTAGAGGGGCCTTTGACGCCCCTGAAGTCGGGTCCCGTGTGGGTTTGATGTGGCTGGTTTTTGCTGAGCTGTCCACGACGTTAGGACTAGTATCCGGCACACGCGGACGCATATCCTCGCCCAATGGTGTACCGTACCCCAAATCGAGCAACTTGACTTCAGTCCCTTTCCTGTTGCCTTCAGTACCCCGCCCCCTCCATGGTGCTTAATGGCTGGTGTAGTGACCGTGGGGCTGAAACCCTCTGTAATCCGTGACCCCCTGGCTGGAGTAAAATGGTAGCGGACCATACGACGGCCTGGCCCCGTACGCATCACGTGCGAGAGACTTGCCTTTGTCATAACCTCGTTGCGCAGCCGTAGCTGCAGCAGAAGGGGGCGGCTGCATCAATGGAGGACCAGTCAACACAGGCTGGTGGGGCGGAGGAGTGGTTATGCCCGGTGTTATCTCCATTTGCGAACGATCCCATACTTGCACTAGTTTCCTCTTCCTCTCATTACGTGGGAATTTATGAGGCTTGTCTTCACCGCCACCCATGTCTGTTTAGTTGGATATAAAACATGGTAGAAAAAATACGCAACAAAATATAACCCAGGTAACAAATGCAAAAAAGAAAAAAAATTAATATATAAACAAATAAATAAATAACGTTTTTTTGAAGTACTTTTGTGAGTGGCACCTTTTTTTCTTTTAGTTAGCACGAACGAGTGAGTTTTCCTTTTTGGCACCCCCAAAGGGGGTATAAGTAGTGAAAAAGAAAGTGGGACAATGTATCACAGAGATAGTACTTTTGTGGGTGGCAACAATCATCATATGAGTTGAAAAAATAGAGCTCTCCATGTGTGTGTGTGTGGGGGGGGGGGGTGTGGAAGGCAAGTGTCTTTTTGGATGTTGATTGGGGACACGGCCTTAGCACTGTTTTTAATTTTTTTATTCACACCTACTTTTGTCATTCATGTGAACAGAGTCCATTTTTACCATTTTACACCTGTGTAAACACAACCAGATAACATCCACGTTTTTTTTTACATGTCTCCCCCATACAAAACAGGAAAAAGTGGGCCCGACCATTTTTTGGTTTTGGAACCAAGTGACCCATGTAACAACGAAGACTTGTTTCAGATCACGTGATCGGCTTTCTAAACATTTTCAACACAAGGTTTACACCGATGTAAACCTACGCAATACGATCCTTTTTTTTCTTTTGTTTTTTTCCTCATGTGTGATACCGAACTCTGGGTTTTTTTTCTCAGATCACGTGGTGGCTTTTGGTTTTGCAAAACAAAGCATTTTTTAACATAGGGTTTGGCCGTACAAAAACAACGTGAACAAATGTATGTGTGTTTTAAAACATTTACACAAGTGTAAAGATATCCAAAAAACGATGAAGCAAAATCAACTGCACGAATACATAAACCAAGTTTTTTACCCTAGTGTAAACCACACACAAATAAAAAGGTCGTTTTTAATCGTTGTTTCTAATTTTTTTACACCGGGGTAAACGTACATACCATAACATAACTTAAACCGACCATTTTTTTATAAACAAGCAGCGGACCATTTTTTTAACTTAAACTAAACGTTTTGTTTTTTTAACGTAGATCATCCTAGCTAACAAGCTTACAACCCAAAACATCTAGTTTTTTGGTTACACAACAGTTGTTTGTTCAAAACACCAAACAAGATCAACAAACACGCCACCCAAGCAGACACACACCACCCCCTCAGATTCTAACCGCGTCACGCCAAACCCGGTCTCTGTAGATGTTTGTCCCGGAAAGCAGGATTGTCGCCGCATATGTCTTCCGCCAAATGTCCAGCTGCAATTGCTTTCTTTTACCGTTCAGGTTTAAAGCCACAGTTGAAACGTGTTGAAACCCCACAGTAGTTCTCCATGTGGCGCATCGCGAATACTCCACAATCCACTGTGTTCTTGTAGGTTTTCCACGACAAAAAATACTCCAATCCTAACACACCCAACTAAAATTTTTACACCAACGTAAAAATTTCCACTCATAGCCAAACTGTTTAACCCCTAAAAACGTCATTTTACACCAACGTGCACACACACACCAAAAAAAAGGGTTATTTCAGATACAGAAGCAGTCGTATACCATAATTAGGGCATTTGGAAGACAATGGCCACACTTAATAATTTATTCCTTCTATCTAGAAAAACAGTCTTAAGTAATCTAGGGTTTTATTTATCCTTTATCAGGTTTAAAAAACAAAAAACAATGTACATTAAAAATAATAATAATAATACCTCTGATACTACGATGATGGATGAGGATGATCGGAGGGAATAACAACAACGTTCCCACGATGATCGCCGGTGTCGGAGTACCCTTATGGGGGGAATGACGACAGAATGAGAGAGGAGGGGAGAGGGGTTTGAAGTTTTGAATTTTTTTCTGGGAGAGAGAGTATGAAATGATAACTGTCAGAGGGAGGGAATCGAGGGAAGTTCACAAAAGGTTGTCATTTTTTTTGATACCCAAAATACCCTTTACAGGGTTATTTTATTCCTTATTTATCAAACACAAATATGTATACACAAAAGAAAAAAAAAACCAACATTAAATCTCATTCATTGGATTGCCATAATCAAGGGTCCAAAAGAGTTCCTTAGGTTCTCGCAACTCGGATGAGTTCTCAAACTATCCATTCCCTATATATATATATATATATATATATATATAGGGATTTTAATCTGAAAACCTTCATTAGTTGAAAGAACTTAAGAAACCCAATGTTTGGCCACCAATGTTCCACGTCTACCTTTTTTCTTTTTGAGCAAAGGGTATTTTAGGTAACTCTTTTTATGACATTATTATGTTGCAAGATATCTGACACCTTTTTATTCCCCTCTTCTCTCTCTCATTTTTAGACAACCCAAATCCCTCTAAGTATAGATTTGGGATGTGTGGGAACAATGAGTGTGTTCATCAAATAAGGTAAACCATTTCCATGGTATTTATATATTAAATTTTCTTTGTTTAAAAAAAAAAAAAACCTCTCTCTTCAATTCCATTTTTATCTCTTTTTTGCTAAGCTTTCACCGTGTTCATCCGAGAACTTGAGAAGGTAAACCACCCCCATGGTTTAGTATTTGTTGTGTTCAGTCTATATGGATCGGATGAATCAAAACCAATGGGTCCGATCCTTCTTATTTCGAGCGGCCATTTCTTAAGTCGGTGACGGTGAGTTCCGGGTACTAAGTTCAGGTGACAAGGTGTACGGTGGTCGTGGTTAGTGTGGTGGTTTGAACGGTGCTCTATCAACCGGGTTGTGTTTCTTGGTTTCTAGAAGATCGAGACATAAAAAAAAGGTGTAGCCTTGGGTCATAGGTCCATATGTATAAGACCTCATGTTAAAGGAAGAAAAAGATGTGTTGCCTCATTCATATGGATAATGGTTTATGGATAGAAAGATGAAGATGATCTTGGTAGTAAGTATGTTTTTTTTTTTTTTTCTAACAGTACTTATTTTTTGTTTTTTTCAATTTTTTGGTGAGGGTTCTTATTCTAGATCTAGATTTTTGGTATGGTTTCTTGTTGTAGATCTTAATTTTTTATGAGGGTTCTTTTCTCTAGACCCATATTCTATTATTCTTATTCTTGTATTATGATGAAATTTCATTTTGTTTTTTTTTTTCTTGAATCAAGTATTATATGGACTATGTAATAATATTTGAGTTACTGAAATTATACGTAATACGTTTCATGTAATTATATGGACTATGTAATAATGTAAATTATGTATCATTTGTTTGTAAAAGTTGTAATAGAAAAAATTAGTACGAATGCTTTTATGTAACATTTTACGTAACTTATTTGTAACTGCATTTTTAGTAATGTTACATATAGTTAGGTCTTGTTCGGTTCAGTTCGGTTTGCTAATAACATATGTAAATTACTTATAACATACAAGTTACATATTTTAACATTTCACTAGTTATATATCTAACATTTGAGATTTTCATCCTACTTTTGTATGTAAATATTTTTATTCAATCACATATTACAATGTAACATGTTTTTTTTTGCAGTTACATTTATCGATTTAGCACCTTTTTATATGTAACATGTTTTCTGCAGTTACATATTAAAATGTAATATTTTTCTACTATCATATTTGTTGATTTTCGGCATCCATTTTTATATGTGACATGTTTTTTTTTTTTTTTGTTAATTTCAACATACTTTTATATGTAACATATTCTTTTACCATTACATAAAAGAATTTAATATAGAAAAAGAGTATGAAAAATATTATATATATAGAGAGAGTGTGTGCAAGAAAGATCTCTTTATTGCATGTTTTAAAAATAATAATAATGAGAGATAAATGCTAGAAAACAGTATGAAAACAAGAGCCTATGTACTTTGGCCAGACAAAGAGAGTTTATGTAGCAAGTCGTTTGACAATTATGCCCTTTTTGTCCTTTCCATCAATAAAAAATATGGTTCTTCACTTTCAATAAAGTTACATGTAATCTAAACCATTGATAGTCAAGATCTATGGTTAAAATTGAGTTTGCAAAGTTTCTTTAACTCAAGGGGGTTTTCAATTTATCCTCCCCCTATATATATATATATATATATATATATATATATATATGGGGTGGATATATAGGAAACCCTATCTTCATGAAAAACCTTCGAAACTCTATTGTGACCATTGATCAAGTTTGATCAATGGTCCATGGTTAATTTTTATTTAATAATCAAAAGCATGTGGGCCACTCTAATATAAAATAGAATTAAGGGCAATATGGTAATCTTACTAAAGCAAGTGAGCCACTTTAATTTTCTGAATCATAGGTTTAAAAAGGTTGATTTGACCCTTGTCAAGTCACCTCTCTCCTACTTTATGACACTTTTTCCAGCACCGATATTAACGTACGTTAGTATTGTGATACAAATTACGCCCCACCTACGCTGTGCGCATATAATGTATATATGTGTTGCCCTTGGGGGGCAAAAGTAAAGTTGCACTAGTTTTAACGTTATTTTACTAATTTCGTGAAAATAACGTTAAAAACGACGGACGGTTAATCATGCATCATGTGGTGGCGTGGATAGCCAAAAGACAAAGGGGTACATGCACCGATCGGGTTTGTCCCGATTGCTAAGTATTTTGTGCCTTATATCCAAGACTTGATACCAAACCACATCGAGCCGGGGGTCTCACTGGAAGCAACCTCTCTATTCTTAGGGGTAGAGGTAAGGCTGTCTACATCTTACCCTCCTCAGACCCTACCTTAGCTTTGCTATAGGTGGGATTAACTGAGTATGATGATGATGATGAGTATTGTGATACAAAATTCGGACCTCATATGAGACATTGCTAACATGTGTTAACAGGCATATACTAAAAAGTACAAAAATAAAAGAAAGCATAAATTGTATATTTATTTAAGAAATGATAAAAACGATCATTACAATCAATACTAAAAATGTATCAAAAAACTTTTCATACATACATAATTATTTTTGAATGATAAAAAACTATCATAACATAAAAAAGATCTAGCTATGCTTCGTTCTTGATACCCATCTTCATCTTTAACACAAAAAACATCGCTTCACCTAAAAAAAAAGATAACACGTGTTAGTTGGGCTCTCCAAAACACATAATGAGACATCACTGACATGTGTAGTGTATTCTAAAACATATGTGTTACTGAAATAACGTACGTCATATGAACCCTAACACATGTTAGTTGAGCGTATACTAACGTATGTCATGTGAACCCTAACACCTATTAGTTAGGCATATATTAGCATATGTTAGCATCACTAACATGTGAATAAACAATAGCAAATCTGCAATGCCATGTGTATCGTACTCAATTTGAAGTGCCAAGTGTATAATACTCAAACATGTGTCTAAACAACACTAAACGCGATTTTTACAACTATGTTAATACAACTACTCAAATACGATTAATATGGTTTGAAATCCAACAATACATTAGTAGCATGTGTTAGCGTATTCTAAAACATATGTTTTACTGAAACTAGTGTATGTCATATGGACCCTAACACCTGTTAGTTGGGCATATACTAGCATGTGTTAGCATCACTAAGGTGTGTGAGCATACAAGACTCGGACCGCAAAAAATAGACATGCACCCTAGAAGAGTTCATAACACTTTTACATGCCAAAACAATATTAACCTCATGTCCCCAATCCAATAACAATCTAACATAAAAAAAAAATAATAATAAAAAAAATAAAAAAGGTTAACATAAGTTTTTTTTTTTCATTCAAGCAATTGATCAAACACTTGGTATGCAACAAAAAACTATCCCAAAAAACTATTGTTATTATTATTATTCTAGCAAAACCCAAAACCTATTTCACTAAACCCAAAACATAACAACTATAAATCCTTAAAAAGTACACAGATGCTTGAATAAACAAACCACATTTTACCTATCTTATACAGTGTAATAAAAATAAAAATAAAAAATCAAACGCATACCCAGAACCAGAAACTAGATCCCCAGGAATTTGAGCTTAAAATCAAACCAAAGTAAACCAAAAAAAATTATTAATAATAATAATAAAATAAAAAACATATAAAAACATTTATGAAATCACATTGATTAATACTTGCCACGTAGCCACTGTAGCAATCACCACCCATCTTATCTTTGCATTCAATAGCTTCTTTCATAATACCTCCAAAGTGACACTTAAAAAACAGATTCATAATATTCATGTTAAGAAACATGTTCATAGCATTTTCAGATACACAAACATCCCCAAATCGACACCCCCAAAACCGAACACAGAACGTTTTACAAAAATTGTCGAGGGGTTTTGATTCAAAAAACCAAATCCCAAATCGATCAAAACAACGATAACGATTGTATTAAACCATACCAGGAGTCCATGACAAAGAGAAAGATTGAATAATGGATCGGATGAAACACGACCAGTTCTTCCCCGATTTTCCTCACCGGCCATTGTCTCCTCCGGCGACCGGTGTCTTCTTCCCCGATTGTCCTCACAACCAGTAAGTACCAAAATATCCAAATCCAGATCCGGATCCAGAGAGAGTAACAGCGATGTTATTGTGTGTTGTGCCGATGAAGACATAAAATAGGGAAAACAGGGGTCATGGTGGTGGTGGTTCTAGAGAGAGACAGGGAGAGGGTAGAGAGAGGAGCTATAATCTGTGTTCAGACGGTGGCAGTGACATTGGTTGTGGTGGGGGTGGTGGTTCTAGAGAGAGACAGAGAAGGGGGACGGTAGAGAGAGAAGGCAGAGAAAGATTCTGCAAATTGAATTTGAAAAAAATGAAGAGAGAGAGAGGGGGGAAATCTGTTTATATAGTGAGAGGGAGAAAGGGGTGATGAAAATGTCCAAATTACCCTTCCTAACATAATATTATCAAATATTGGCTTGGTTGATTTGGATGAATATGGTCCACTCAATGAGTTTCTTGGAGTTTTTCATTTAGGGAGGGTTTTTTGCGTATACTTCCCCTATATATATATATAGGTTTAGGTTCCTGTACAAAAGACATATTTTGTACCAAGTGTGAGAAGTCTATGTAGTCATTGTGTTTTAAATTTTAGCTATGATGTTTTTTATTCCTTTTGTGTTGTATTATATAGAAAAACACCGAATATAACAATTTAAAACACAATCAAATGTATTCAAGACATGAAATTTAAAACACACTGATTACTTTCTTCGTATGGTGTTTTAGATTACATCTCTATAATACATTAATTAGTGTTTTAAATTAGTAAGTTTTGGGTTTTTCTATATAATACTATGTCAAAAGAAATATAAAACATCATGCCTAAAATTTAAAACACAATGCCTATATGGACTTCTCACACTTTCTACGAAAAAAATCCCTTTGTACAGGAACCCCACCCTATATATATATATATATATATATATATATATATATATATATATATATATATATATATGATTTATTTATTTTTAAATGTGCCTCCGATATTTCCGAGCCCTGACCGGTTGGCCTCCCGGGCCACCCAAGGGCCAGCCATGCGATTGAAAACCCAACCCATCCATACCGATTTGGATGGTTCCAAAACTAGTTTTAGCATTTAACCAGGTTTCTTTAGACGGGCTTAAACCATTCTGGTTGGAACCGATTCTCAAAAACATGTACTAAACCGTCAAGTTGGAGTGGACCCAAACGGTTTTTACCGGGTCATGAGGGTCAGGTCAATTCCCAAGTTGTCGTCCCCAAACTAGTTTTTTTGTAATCATGCCCACACATGGATTTACAAGCGTTAGAGCATTCACAGTAGCTGATTCATCTCTATCTCATAATTACACTAAAAATCACCACCTTTCTCTCTCATTTTCTATCTAATAATACTTATTATATACTTTTATCATTACCTTTTCTCTCTCCTCAAGTCACAACCAGTTTTAAAAATATTAAAAAAAAGAGTAAATTGCCAAAATGGCCCCTCAGGTTTGGCCCAGATTGCTTGTTTGGTCAGTTATCTTTTTTTTCTGCCAAAAGCACCCCTCAAAGTTCGAAAATTGCCATTTTGGCCCATATTTAACTGAGTTTCTGACGAGGGACAAAAACTCAGTTAATTCTGAGGGGCATTTTCGTCCTTTCATTCTTCCCCTGTTTTAAAACCACGTTTAAACCTTTCTTCTTCATCAGTTGACCTTCTTCTTCTTCCTCTCAATTCAAACCTAATTCCCAAATCATAGAAACCCTAATTCCCAAATCATACAGGTTTCGATTTCGATTAATATATACTATTGTGGATTTCTATCCTGAACACACGTATGATAGTGTATATCATACAAACCCTAATTCCCAAATCATAGACGATGATATTCTGCAAATGTGGAGCTCCTACTATCATACGTGTGTCTTCCACCTCTGCAAACCCTGGTAGGCGGTTTTTCTGCTGCAACAAGAAGGGGAGGACCTGTGGTTTTGTTTGTTGGGCTGAACTACCCTTGGCTCAGATTCCTAGTACTAGCAATGATAGTGAAGAGAATGAAGAACTGACACTCAACAACTCAGCATTGCAGACCTTGGTTGGGACACTCAAATCCGAGAACAAGAAGCTGAAAACTTATCTATGGATGACTTGGTTTGTAATCATCATGTATTTTATCATGTTTTAGTTCAATGTTGGTTGTTTTGTATTGATAAGAACTCAATGTATGGTGTTTCTTATTTTAATGATCAGTTATTGTTCAAGTTGTAATGTTTGTTTGCAAATGTTCAATTTATGTTGTTTTGTAACAATCCAAGGTTTGTAATGTATGCTTGCAAACATAACAAAGACAAGCATACATTGATCAAATCAGTCATCACAAAAGCATCCATTTTTACCCATTTTGACCCATTTGTAATGTATGCTTGCAAACATAACAAAGACAATGCACATTGATCAAAACAGAAACAAACAAAAGCATCCATTTTGACCCAATTTGACCCATTTGTAGTGTATGCTTGCAAACATAACAAAGACAATGCACATTGATCAAAACAGAAACAAACAAAAGCATCCATTTTGACCCATTGATGAGACAGTCATCACTAAAGCACCTATTTTGACCCATTGATGAAACAGTCATCAACAAAAGCACCCATTTTGACCCATTGATGAAACAGTCATCAACAAAAGCACCCATTTTGACCCATTGATGAAACAGAAACATACTAAAGCATCCATTTTGACCCATTTGTAATGTATGCTTGCAAACAGTCAAAGACATTGCACATTGATGAAACAGAAACATAACAAACACATTGCACATTGATCAAAACAGTCATAGCAACTAAAGCAACATTGATTACCATTACAGTCATAGCAACATTGCACAAAAAAGGGGCATCATATGTATTTCATCCCTGATCACTATATATATGCATCAATTAATTTTTTGCAAATCCTATACAAAAAAAGGGGCATCATATATATATTCATCCCTGATCACTATATATATGCATCAATAACACTTGCACATCTAGCTATTTGGAGCATGCTCCCATCTACCCCCCACTCGGCGTAACTTGAACTTTAGTGTTTTTGATGTACCTTGATCACCTAGTTCAGACAGCCTTTTCATCTTCAAAGATTCTCCATCTGATGTACCTTCATCATTGTCCAGTTGCATCTTTTCTTGTGACAACAAATGGCCACAATATTCAGCTAACCGAGCCAAAGCATCTGGGGGCATTAGAACATTTGGAGGACGGGTAGACAACTCCATGATTGCTTCAACTGCCACCTTCTCAGCTTTGGTAAGAGTGATTGGTTGCAATGATGATGCCATTATGATAACAAAGGGTGAAGAAACAGGGGTAGCAGAGGAAACAGGGCTTTAGGGTGAAGAAACAGGGGGTGAAGAAGCAGGGGGTGAAGAAAAAGGGGTCGAAGGTGGAAACAGGGGTTTAGGGTGAAGAAACAGGGTAGTAGCCGAAGTGTGTTTGTGTAGTGAGTTATTATTATTAGTGATAATAGAGGAAACATGATGAAATGAAGTTCGGGCATCCCAATACAGATCACATCAGCAACTGACAGGAGCCGCCAATTCAAGTCTGACAGCAGCTGAAGTCCGCTCATGATTACATTATAATCAATTTCACCATTCAATGGTCTTAACCCAAAGTCTAATTCCTCACCTGGAACTTTAAAATAATACCTAAAAATGGAAATATCCTCATGTTTGAATACCGAATTTCTAATACCATTCATCATTGTTGAACGACGAGGATGAGCAGGGAGGATGAGCAGAGAGGAAGAAGTAGAAGAACTTAAACCTTAGGCTTTTAAAACAGGGGAAGAATGAAAGGACGAAAATGCCCCTCCCACTTAACTGAGTTTTTTTTCTTCGTCAGAAACTCAGTTAAATATGGGCCAAAATGGCAATTTTCGAACTTTGAGGGTGCTTTTGGCAGAAAAAAAAGATAACTGACCAAACAAGCAATCTGGGCCAAACTTGAGGGGCCATTTTGGCAATTAACTCTAAAAAAAATTATAGAGGATGAACAGTGTCTCCTCCAAATTTACTGGTGAAGAGTGTCTTCTACAAATATTTTCTCTCTCCTCTACTCACAACTACTTATATTCACTCTATATAATATAGAGATCACACTTATGCCACTATAGAGGAGCTGATATAGAGGAACTGATGTGAATGCTCTTACCCCATCTACTATATACTTTGAGTTCAATTCTCATTAAAAGGGATCTTTCCCCTTCCTGATTTCACTCATCAAGAGGCATGTTCCATACCTTTTTCTCAATTTTACTCTCATACTCTTATATTTATACATATCGATTATCATGAATACCTTGCTTATACTTGAATGTGACAGGGTTATTCAGATACCCATGTCTTCATCTCTTCTAATGGTTTCTCGTTGTGATATATATACAGGTCCTAAACGGATTATAGAAAACAAAGTATGGTTGTACATTTCCTACATTCATTTTCTTTTTCTTCTCTTTATTTATATTTTCGTATTCGATCCTTCTTCTCAATTTATAAACTAGTATTAATTTTAAAGTTCTATAATGACAATAGTTGATTAACAAAATATCTATTTGGTAGGTTATAGTTAAAAGACCCAAATTGGACGTAAAGCATCAAAATGATGAAATAGTGATTTATTTGTACATGGTTATGTACGTAGTATGCATGTGTGCATATACGTTGAGTACGTATGTACGTACGTATGTAGGTTTGTATGTGTGTATATATGCATTCATTCATGCATATTGTGAATTGTTTGTAACATAGTCAATGAGTAGTTGTCCTTCGTGTATTAGGGGTTTGCATAAAGCATAGGATATATCTATACTTATTATCACATGCATTTGCAAAGGGTGATATTATCTACACATCTTCGTACAGAGGTTCACACATGTCACACCCTCAAATTTCCATTTGCGGGGTTTTACCGCGAGGCGCATGACAAACCAGGATCCAAGTCAACGATCACAATAAACAACTCTATATGAAAGACGTAAATAGACGTAACCATAAATTTAATAAGCGAAGCGGTTCCGTAACATTTAAGCAACTATGCTATCATCTCAAAAGTTGTTCAAAATACTTTTATTACAAAACGTGCAACTATGCCTAGACGCCAATGCAGACCCGTGCGCCTAGTTCCGTTCATTGCTACCTTAGCGACCTGAGAAAAACATGCCAAAAAGATGTCAACATATAATGCTGGTGAGTTCACAGGTTTGTTCAAAATGTTACCAAAGTGTTACCATATCCATACTATATCAATGTTACCAAGTACGCTAGCTAGGCGTATGTTTTATTACTACTACGATTGGAAACCATTACTAGACACGTTTAGCAATGTTTAGCATGTTTATGCAGCCCGTATGTTCAGCATGATACCAATGTACCTGTTCGAGACAATATGCACCCGCCCGGCCCTCCAAGCCGACGAGTGGGGCAGGTCACGCCCAATAGATCTATCCACATTTCCCCCGTTGTGCATCCCCGCACATTCATGGTTTCCCCCGGGACTTTCCAAAAGATCGTATAGCAATATAAAGTTAAAACCATAGTATGACATATGTTACCAAAACCGTTTAGCGCATGTTTTCTCCCCCAAAAGTTAAAGCAGTAAAAGTGGGGCCGTGAACTCACCTTAGATAGCGTTCTTCAATTACAAGTAAAGATGTTTAGCCCTTGATAATCCCTCTACCGGAGATCTATCAAAATGTTCACATAAGTGTTCCGACTAATAACCATAAGGTTATCTAGTCCCTGATTGTCCAGATCGTAACCAAGTATGTTTTAAAACGTGTTTAAATGTTTAACCGACACACTAGACCGACCCGACATCCCGTTGGTGACCCATTACCCTAACTAATCAAGTACACATTGATTACACACAAGGTTTAAGCATAAAACACTTAGTTTGTATCAAAAATCTCATTTCTGCATTAGAACGGTCGAACCAGTCAGTTTTAAGTCTCCTTCGCACCTTTTAGTCTCCTTCACCCGTTTTACATCTCGTTCGACCGTTTGATGCTTCCTTCGCCCGTTTTATCACATTCGCCCAATAAAAACCCAGGTTCGACCCTGGATCCCTCCTTCGCACCTTCGATTGGTCGAAGGAGGCCAGGTTCGCCCCTGTTGTGTGATTTTTCCTAAAAACGCTTCAAACACATTCAAAACGACTCGAAACATCATCAAACACAGCACTCAAGCATGGATAACTTATCCCTACAAAACCCCACCGATTTCCCCGATAATATGTCCATTTCAGCCCTTTCCCAAAATGGTAAAGATTATGGAAACATCACTTTCATGCATGAATTATTTACCCAATTTGGAAACTTTTGAAATCGATTCATGCTTAGCTTAAAATACTCGGTTTGTCGATTATCCAATCTTTCTTATCCATTCTATTGATCATAAATATTCATACATCAAGTTTTAATCCAATAAAACCCCCAAATATCATCATATCCAATCCTAACCCTAAACAACAATATTCCAACATTAATAACAATCCTATATCATGTTTCTATCATAGATATAGCAGCAATCCATTGAACAACACATAACAGCACATAATACACAATTTGCATATGTTATTCATCATGAAAACCTATGTTAAATGATCATGTTTTGATTTAGAAAGATGTTTAAAAGGTTTTTAATCATAAAAATACCCTTAGAACAGATCCGGACAATTAGGGTTAGATGAAAACAAATTAAAATGCTTTTAAAAAGGTTTAGGATTATGAACACACCTTGGATTCTTGTTTAGATGTTGTAGATAGGTTAGATTATGAAAAAGAAGAGCAAAAACTCCTTCCTTAGTGTTTAAGATCGTTTGAGAGCGTTTTGGGACGGTTAGGGTTTGTGAAATGATGAAAAATGACAAAGGTTGGTATTTATACTAATCCTCCTTCGCCCCAATTCATTGGTCGAAGGTGGTCTCCTTCGACCCTTTCACAGGGTCGAATGAGCCCTGTCTGGTCGAAGGGAATTCTTCAAATTCCACTTCCCTGGTTCGCCCATTTACAAGGGTCGAACCAGATAATTTATTTCTCCTTCGACCACTCGAAGTGGTCGAACCAAGGCCCCTTTTTAACTAGTTTTCCAGTTTGTCGTGTTTAACGCATTCTAACACATCTTAACACATAAGCATGCATCCTTAGTCTATATTTAACACATTTAAGCACAGATAATCATTTACACATCATTTAAACACATCTATGTATATAATCCACCACACGACCCACAATCTACACATATACTTAATTAGTTCATGTAATGTCACCAACAACGGAACCCGGTACTAGTATATTACCAGAACGACTCCCAATGATCCTCCAGATCATTACACCCTGGACAATCCTAACTTGACCCGACTCAACTAACCCAGTTAAGTCTGTTTATAAACGTTTCTCGCTAAGGTAGACTTAGATGTTACTAATATGTTTAAGCCAAACATGCCGGGTGTCACATCATCCCCACGTTGAAAGAATTTTCGTCCCTAAAATTGCGCAAAGCCCCAAAAAGAAAGAAACGAAAAGAACAGAATGAAAAGAAAATTACCGGATGTCACATCATCCCCACGTTGAAAGGAATCTCGGCCCGAGATTCATTCCGCTTCAGCAGTAACATGCCTCGATTCAAACGCGCGCTTCGGAAAAAGACGAGGATACTTAGCTTTCATCTGATCCTCCCGTTCCCATGTGAACTCCGGTCCACGGTTCGAGTTCCAATGGACTTTAACGATGCGGATTTTACTCCGACGAAGGCTACGAATCTTGTAGTCGAGAATCTCGACAAGTTCTTCCACAATGCGAAGACGATCATCAACCTTGATCTCTTCCAGTGGTACAATGAGAGATTCATCAGCCAAACACTTCTTCAAGTTAGACACATGGAAGACGTTGTGCACACTACCGAGCTCTGCCGGTAAGTCAAGTCTGTATGCCACCGGTCCAATCCGATCTAGGATTGCGAATGGTCCGACATAACGAGGGTTAAGCTTGCCACGCTTTCCAAAGCGTATGACGCCCTTCCATGGTGAAACTTTCAGAAGTACCTTGTCCCCAACCTGGAACTCTAAAGGTTTTCGACGGCGATCGGCATAGCTCTTCTGACGATCCCGTGCAGCAGCCAAACGTTGACGGATCTGTACGATTTTCTCCGAAGTTTCGTACACGAGTTCCGGACCAGTGAGCTGGCTCTCGCCCACCTCGGCCCAACAAAGTGGTGATCGACATTTCCGTCCGTAAAGAGCCTCGAACGGAGCTGCCTTGATGCTAGAGTGATAGCTGTTGTTGTAGGAGAACTCCACTAACGGCAGGTGGATCTCCCAACTTTTGCCAAAATCGATAACACATGCCCGAAGCATGTCTTCCAAGGTTTGAATCGTCCGCTCACTCTGTCCATCAGTTTGCGGATGATAAGCCGTACTCATATCCAACTGAGTACCCAAAGCCTTGTGTAGAGCCTTCCAGAAACGAGAAGCGAAACGAGAATCACGATCAGAGATAATAGAAACAGGCACTCCGTGCCGAGCAACCACCTCCTTAAGGTAAAGTCGAGCAAACCGCTCGAGTCCGTCGGTTTCCTTAATAGGTATAAAACGCGCTGATTTTGTCAACCGGTCAGCAATCACCCAGATCATATCGTAACCACTAGGTGATCTCTGTAGCTTGGTGACAAAATCCATCGTGATTCGTTCCCACTTCCATTCCGGAACCTCTGGTTGTTGCAGGAGACCAGACGGCCTCTGATACTCCACCTTGACTTTAGCACAAGTCAAACATTTGCTGACGTAAGAAGCTATGTCAGCTTTCATGTTCGGCCACCAATAAAGTATCTTCAAATCCTGATACATCTTATCGGAGCCAGGGTGAATAGAATACCGGGATTTGTGAGCTTCGTCCAGAACAAGATCGCGCAATCCCCCGAACAATGGGACCCAAACACGTCCCGCAAAATAGTGCAAGCCATCAGTCCTGAGCTCAAGATGCTTGTCCGCACTGTGCATAGTTTCAGCCTTAAGGTTTTCCTCCTTCAAGGCTTCCAATTGTGCAGAACGGATTCGGTCAGGCAACGACGAATGAATGGTGAGCTGTAAGGCTCGAACACGGCGAGGGTTCGCAGACTCCTTCCTGCTCAAGGCGTCCGCCACAACGTTCGCCTTGCCAGGATGGTATTTGATGGGACAGTCATAATCGTTCAGGAGTTCAACCTAGCGACGCTGTCGCATGTTCAACACCTTCTGGTCGAAAATATGCTGAAGACTCTTGTGATCGGTATATACTTCACACTTGGTACCGTACAAGTAATGTCTCCAGATTTTCAACGCAAAGACCACCGCACCCAGTTCCAAGTCATGAGTAGTGTAGTTCTTCTCATGAACTTTGAGTTGTCGAGAAGCATAAGCAATAACCTTCCCGCGTTGCATCAACATGCAACCGAGACCCCGAATAGAAGCATCATAGTACACAACAAAGTCGTCCGTACCCTCCGGCAAGGATAGGATAGGTGCAGAACAAAGTTTAAGCTTCAGCATCTGAAATGCTGATTCTTGTGGTTCATCCCAGTCAAACTTTCGATCCTTCTGGGTAAGAGCAGTGAGGGGTTGAGCGATCTTCGAAAATCCCTCAATGAAACGACGATAATAACCCGCAAGACCAAGGAATTGCCACACCTCAGATGGTGTCTTTGGTGCTTCCCAGCCTTTAATAGCTTCGATCTTAGCCGGATCGACATGAATTCCCAGTTCATTCACCACATGTCCTAGGAATTGAACTTCACGTAACCAGAAATCACACTTTGAGAACTTAGCATACAACTGCTCCTGTCTCAAAAGTTCCAAGACCAACCGCAGATGTTCCTCATGATCCGCCTTGTTCTTGGAATAAATCAGAATGTCGTCAATGAACACGATGACGAACTTATCAAGGTAAGGTTTGCAAACCCGGTTCATCAAATCCATGAACACCGCCGGTGCGTTAGTGAGACCGAAAGGCATGACCAAGAACTCAAAATGGCCATAACGAGTGCGAAAAGCAGTCTTCTGAATGTCAGCCTCCCTGACGCGCAACTGGTGATAACCGGACCGCAAATCAATCTTCGAATAGTAGCTAGAGCCCTGAAGCTGGTCAAAGAGATCATCAATGCGAGGAAGAGGATAACGATTCTTGATGGTCACTTTGTTCAGCTCACGATAATCGATACACATGCGAAGACTTCCGTCCTTCTTCTTCACAAACAAAATAGGAGCTCCCCACGGGGAAGAACTCGATCGAATGAAACCCTTTTCCAAGAGTTCCTGTAACTGGCTGGACAACTCTTGCATCTCGGGAGGTGCAAGACGATACGGGGCTCGGGCAATAGGAGCTGCGCCCGGAGTAAGATCGATACCAAACTCAACCTGACGATGGGGAGGAAGACCAGGTAAATCATCAGGAAACACATCAGAAATGTCACGAACCACCGGAATATCCTCGATCTTCTTCTCATCGTCAGTAGAAACGTTAACAAGTGCCAGAATGGCCGAACAGCCCTTCCGAAGATACTTACGGGCTTTCATGCTAGAAATGATACGCAGCGGGGCACCACTTTTCTTGCCACGAACCGAAAGAATCTCTCCATCAGGGAGAGGGATCCGAATAACCTTGTCAAAACAAACGATTTCCGCGCGATACAACGATAACCAATCCATGCCAACTACGACATCAAAACTACCCAGGTGTACCGGCATAAGGTCAATGGGGAAAGACAAACCCGACAGTTCCAAGCGACATTCCCTAAGGGTGTGTGTCGCTTCGATTTTCTTACCATCAGCCAATTCTATTAAGTACTTAGCCTCTAAAGGTGTGGGTACTATATCTAGCAATCGGCTAGTATCCAAAGATACGAAACTCTTATCGGCACCAGAATCAAACAAGACAGAAACATAGCGATCATTAAGAAGGAACGTACCGGTAACTGTGTCTGGATCCTGCCTAGCCTCCGCAGATCCAATGACGAAAGCACGTGCAGTCCTGCCTCCGCCGCCGTTGTTCCCGTTACCGTTCCCGCCCCTCCCATTATCGCCCTGCTTCAGTTTGGGACAGTCACGCTTGAAATGTCCCGTGTCACCACAGTGATAACACCCCTGCCTCCCCTGAGTCCCCTAAGCAGCAGGAGCAGGAGCAGCCGCAGGAGTCTGAGTTGGGGTGAGCGCCACCTTGCAATCCTTAGCATGGTGCCCCAACTGATGGCACCGATGACATCGAGCCCTATCACAACTCCCAGAATGATGAAAACCACACTTGTTACATTTGGGATGCTTCCCAACATACCCACTCGTCTTCTGCCCAGCAGAAGACCCAGATGACTCAAACTTCTTCGCCGGCTGAGCTGGCACCACACTCTTCCCCACACTCTCCCACTTCCTCTTATTCCCCTCAGCAACCTTCACAGTAGCACCCTTGGGTGGCAAAACGCCTTCCGCCACCTTCAGGTTAGTCATCCGATGAGCTGCTAGGACAACTTCGGCAATAGTGGGAAGATTCCCAGCAGCCACCAACCCAGCAATCTCGGGCACTAGTCCAGACACATAGTGCTCGATCCTCCTGTACTTGGGTGTGTGTAAGTCAGGACACAACACCGCCAGCTCGTTCCTCCTCACAGTATATTCCTCAATCTCCGACCCAACCATCTTGTAACTCCAGACCTCATGCTCTAACTTTTGTATCTCCTCTCTCGGACAGTACTCACCTCTCAAAAGCTGCACAAACTCCGCCCAAGGCATAGCAATAGCCTCTCCCAATCCCACGTTCTGGGTAGTAGCATTCCACCACGACAATGCAGGCCCTTCAAATGTCGCAGTAGCATACTTCACCCGGTCCCCAGCAGGACAGTTACACATAACAAACACAGATTCTACTTTCTCCAGCCATCGGAGCAGTCCCACCGCTCCCTCAGTTCCAGCGAAGTTATGGGGCTGACAGTCCCGAAACTTCTTATAAGAGCACTGAGGTGGGGGTGAATTGGCACCAACACCTGAAACACGGTACACGAGTAAAACACAAACGAAAGGACACGAAACCCAAACATGAGGCAAGGTCGACAGAAATCAACTCACCACCCATGGCATTAATCCCAGCCTGGAAATTAGCCATAGCCATGTTCACTTGCTGCTGTAGCAAGTTGTTCAGTTCAGCTTGGGTCATGTTGATGATACCACGACCACCGCCTCCAGCGCGACCACCACCGCCAGCACGGCCACCGCCACCACCACGACGTCCACCACCGCGAGCACCAGACATGATCTAACAAATCAAGAAATCGAGAGATTCAGAGTCATTTCCAGTGTCAACCACTAGAAATTTACAAAGTTAACCTAGGGACAAATCCAGGACTATACATCCAAATTCGAAATCCATCGGGATTTTCATGCATCCCAGTTTATTATTTCGTGTGCACCCGAAATGATAAACTGCTCTACATGGTCCTCCAAATGTACCCCTAATCCGGACCTCAGTCACTGAATATCATCGCCTAGTAACGTGTGACGATAGGTGCAAGTGTAAGAAGGCATGTGTGTGCTAGAACCAGCAAATCAACCCATCCTTCTTCAATCCAGAAGAAGAAGACAAGAGCAGGTAAGAACCCAAGTAAAAGCGGACGACGTAACGGAGAAACACGATGATGATGTAAGGACACCCCGACAACGTTAGTACGTATCCCACTAATAGACTCAAGTATGTGACCGTCTAGTGTAAGCGACTCGGCTATAGACCAGACTCTACATGCAGTCCTAGTTCACTATAACCATTGGCTCTGATACCAATCTGTCACACCCTCAAACTTCCACTTACGGGGTTTTACCGCGAGGCGCATGACAAAGCAGGATCCAAGTCAACGATCACAATAAACAACTCTATATGAAAGACGTAAATAGACGTAACCATAAATTTAATAAGCGGAAGCGGTTCCGTAACATTTAAGCAACTATGCTATCATCTCAAAAGTTGTTCAAAATACTTTTATTACAAAACGTGCAACTATGCCTAGACGCCAATGCAGACCCGTGCGCCTAGTTCCGTTCATTGCTACCTTAGCGACCTAAGAAAAACATGCCAAAAAGATGTCAACATATAATGCTGGTGAGTTCACAGGTTTGTTCAAAATGTTACCAAAGTGTTACCATATCCATACTATATCAATGTTACCAAGTACGCTAGCTAGGCGTATGTTTTATTACTACTACGATTGGAAACCATTACTAGACACGTTTAGCAATGTTTAGCATGTTTAAGCAGCCCGTATGTTCAGCATGATACCAATGTACCTGTTCGAGACAATATGCACCCGCCCGGCCCTCCAAGCCGACGAGTGGGGCAGGTCACGCCCAATAGATCTATCCACATTTCCCCCGTTGTGCATCCCCGCACATTCATGGTTTCCCCCGGGACTTTCCAAAAGATCGTATAGCAATATAAAGTTAAAACCATAGTATGACATATGTTACCAAAACCATTTAGCGCATGTTTTCTCCCCCAAAAGTTAAAGCAGTAAAAGTGGGGCCGTGAACTCACCTTAGATAGCGTTCTTCAATTACAAGTAAAGATGTTTAGCCCTTGATAATCCCTCTACCGGAGATCTATCAAAATGTTCACATAAGTGTTTAGCCCTTGATAATCCATCTTTACTTCAATTACAAGTAAAGATGTTTAGCCCTTGATAATCCCTCTAGTCCCTGATTGTCCAGATCGTAACCAAGTATGTTTTAAAACGTGTTTAAATGTTTAACCGACACACTAGACCGACCCGACATCCCGTTGGTGACCCATTACCCTAACTAATCAAGTACACATTGATTACACACAAGGTTTAAGCATAAAACACTTAGTTTGTATCAAAAATCTCATTTCTGCATTAGAACGGTCGAACCAGTCAGTTTTAAGTCTCCTTCGCACCTTTTAGTCTCCTTCGCATGTTTTACATCTCGTTCGACCGTTTGATGCTTCCTTCGCCCGTTTTATCACATTCGCCCAATAAAAACCCAGGTTCGACCCTGGATCCCTCCTTCGCACCTTCGATTGGTCGAAGGAGGCCAGGTTCGCCCCTGTTGTGTGATTTTTCCTAAAAACGCTTCAAACACATTCAAAATGACTCGAAACATCATCAAACACAGCACTCAAGCATGGATAACTTATCCCTACAAAACCCCACCGATTTCCCCTGATAATATGTCCATTTCAGCCCTTTCCCAAAATGGTAAAGATTATGGAAACATCACTTTCATGCATGAATTATTTACCCAATTTGGAAACTTTTGAAATCGATTCATGCTTAGCTTAAAATACTCGGTTTGTCGATTATCCAATCTTTCTTATCCATTCTATTGATCATAAATATTCATACATCAAGTTTTAATCCAATAAAACCCCCAAATATCATCATATCCAATCCTAACCCTAAACAACAATATTCCAACATTAATAACAATCCTATATCATGTTTCTATCATAGATATAGCAGCAATCCATTAAACAACACATAACACCACATAATACACAATTTACATATGTTATTCATCATGAAAACCTATGTTAAATGATCATGTTTTGATTTAGAAAGATGTTTAAAAGGTTTTTAATCATAAAAATACCCTTAGAACAGATCCGGACAATTAGGGTTAGATGAAAACGAATTAAAATGCTTTTAAAAAGGTTTAGGATTATGAACACACCTTGGATTCTTGTTTAGATGTTGTAGATAGGTTAGATTATGAAAAAGAAGAGCAAAAACTCCTTCCTTAGTGTTTAAGATCGTTTGAGAGCGTTTTGGGACGGTTAGGGTTTGTGAAATGATGAAAAATGACAAAGGTTGGTATTTATACTAATCCTCCTTCGCCCCAATTCATTGGTCGAAGGTGGTCTCCTTCGACCCTTTCACAGGGTCGAATGAGCCCTGTCTGGTCGAAGGGAATTCTTCAAATTCCACTTCCCTGGTTCGCCCATTTACAAGGGTCGAACCAGACAATTTATTTCTCCTTCGACCACTCGAAGTGGTCGAACCAAGGCCCCTTTTTAACTAGTTTTCCAGTTTGTCGTGTTTAACGCATTCTAACACATCTTAACACATAAGCATGCATCCTTAGTCTATATTTAACACATTTAAGCACAGATAATCATTTACACATCATTTAAACACATCTATGTATATAATCCACCACACGACCCACAATCTACATATATACTTAATTAGTTCATGTAATGTCACCAACAACGGAACCCGGTACTAGTATATTACCAGAACGACTCCCAATGATCCTCCAGATCATTGCACCCTGGACAATCCTAACTTGACCCGACTCAACTAACCCAGTTAAGTCTGTTTATAAACGTTTCTCGCTAAGGTAGACTTAGATGTTACTAATATGTTTAAGCCAAACATGCCGGGTGTCACAACACATTCCCTACACGGGCCGTGAAAACCCCCACGGCCCATCAAAAATGTGGCAGTTGGGACCATTAAAACCCTACCTAGCTCGTGGAGGCATTCACGGGCCGTGCCTGGGTACGAGGTACGACGTTCAGTTTGAACTCCCTGTAAAGCAAGGAGTTCAGACTGAAAAAGCAGACTCCCACGGCCCATGGAGGCCTCCGCGGCCGAGGAAATCTGTTAGGTGGGCGTAATTAAAACCCTACACGGCCCATAGAGGCCTCCATGGGCCATGGGTTTCTCTGGTTTAATGGAGACGGAAGCCATTTCCTTCTCATTTCAAACAAACATTCAAACACCACCACCGCTTCTCTCTCGACAAACCGGTCTAACGATGTCATATTCCTACAACTATTCCCTTAGTGATCTGTCTCCGAACGATTCTTACGTCTCTGAAAGCGTTTTTGGACTCGGGGTTCAAGTTGGTGAGGAAGAGGTTAAATCTGTGGTTCATTCTAATGACGAGAAGGTGCTGCCCAATCTGAACCAGGAATATGTAGAGGAAGAGAAATCAGTTTTTGTGCCACCAAGCTATCCGCAGTACGCATACAGGACTTTTCATTCACGCTGGAAAGGGGCTAAGGACTCTCACGAAGGTGATAACGGCTTAGAGGAAGCTGCTAACGATGAAAAATAATGAAGATGTTGACATCAAAGCAGAACCTAACCCGGATGTTTCGTATGAAACCGATAATGTGTGCTTATTTATTTACACTTATACATATTTAGACTCGTATATATATTATATTCCCATACATAAATTTGGTTAAGTAGATTTTACAATTTGTTGGATTTAGACTAGTATATATTTTAGACTCGTATATACTTTTGTCCCGTACATATTTTGCCTTGTATATATTTGCACCTTGTATATTTAGACTTGTATAGATTTTAGATATTTTAAATAAAATTCCAATTTTTTAGATTATTTATAATGTTGAAAATATAGTTGATAGTAATTTAGAATGGTGTATATTTACACTCGTATATAATTTAGACTCGTATATAATTTAGACTCGGTAATTTAGAATGGTATATATTTACACTCGTATATAATTTAGACTCGTATAAATTTTGACTAGACTCGTATATAAATTTTAAGGTAATGGTATATATTTACACTCGTATATAATTTAGACTCGTATAAATTTTGAATAGACTCGTATATAAATTTTCAGGTATTCGGGTCTGTTGAAGAGTTGAAACAAAGGGTTTACGATAGATCCCTTGATAGCGGTTACGTCTTCGTGACCGAACATACGATTTTAAAAGGCAAGGGATCGTATGCAACAAAAGTTAAGATATGGCTACGATGCGACTGTGGTGGCGAACACCGCAGTACAGCCAAAGTAAGGTTTCGGGTAGCAAAAAGGTTAACTGTCTCTTTAAACTGAAAGGGAGACTAGGCTACAGTGGTTGAAAGTTGGAGGTAAAAAACCTGAATCATGATCATGAACCTTTTCAATATGTTGAGGGTCACGCGTTTGCTAGGAGGTTGACACCAAACAAAGAAAAGTTGGTGAAAAGGCTTTATTTTTAAAAACATAGTCGTTTTTTTCTTTGTTTTTATATAGCACTATGGTACTCGTTGAAAATATAATAAAACGCTCGTTAATTTGGTGTAATTTTTTTCTTTAAAAAACCCATATATAAAAGATATTAACGTTTAAAAATTATGGGAGGAAATATAAGAGAAAAAAATCTAATTTTGTTTTTAAATTCTTTTTTTCCTAAAATCACTCAAATAAATCAAGTAATTTATTTTCCGAAGTACAAATACAAACCTTTTTATTAATCTATCTAAACCTAAATTAATTGTACGAAATATAATTAAATATATTTTCTGACCTAAAAATAAAAATATAAATTTTAGCTAAGCTAACAATACCCAACATCATCTAACATCAATAAAATCCAAACTTATCCATCAAAATTAATCCAACAATTTTAAATTTAATTATCACTGCGTTACGTTTGTTCATATCATAAGCATTAGTGAAATTATAACCTTATTTATAATATGGATGTTATTTTATAAAAGAGTTTGGATTCTAAAAAAATACAAAACAGTTGCATATTAATGTATTACCCAAATGTTCACATTCCACAACCACCACTATGATTATGAATTAATGAAAGGACCTTCACCTCCTTCAATGGCTCAATATGAAACTGCCATCTCCTTTAATGGCTCAATTAAGATAATCATCAATGCCAGAATATTATTATACATACATACAATCATTACTTTTAGTGAAAGAAAAAAATAGTTTCTAGAGAGAGAAACAAACAACTCTTGTTCAATTCCGTCACCATTACGCCTATTCTCCTCCAATCCTTATCATTTTCGGTAATTTGTTTATAAAACTTATAAACAAAATGTGCTCTTTTGTTTAAACTTTATCTGGGTTTTCTATTATAATGCTTCATTTTGATTCTTGTTGCTTAATCTATACTACACTATAAAGGAGGAGGCATGGGCAAATATCTCCAAATTGTCCAAAGTTAAGATGGTATACTAAGGTTTCTTTACAATTTCCTAAATTTTACCATTTTTCTTCCATAAATGCCCCTAGAAGATAATCACGCTACTTGTTTTCCCATTATGTTCATTCATGCGTTAAATTGATTCTCCTCACAAGGGTTTCTCCTTCAATCGGTTACAAACTGTATATAGCTCGGGGCAGGTAAAAAGTTTATAACTCCCATTCATCAATATCAATATCATATCAATCATAATCCTTTAATTTCACCAACAAAAACTATTAGGTATCAGGAAGTGAAGTGCTTGAAAGAAACTCTGATGTGCGTCAAGAAATGGAATCTATGAAGGTATACTGCATAACCAAATTTTAGGTTTATATTAAAAATTAACTCCTTATCTTTACAAGAACCTGTTTTGCTTTTGCAGAAGATTGATGAGTGTGTTGGTAAAACAGAAGCAGATGTCGATAACCCTGTCCTCAAGGCTGAGCAAGATGCACAGGTATCTATCGACAATTGATTTTCACAAAGTTTGCTTGTAAATGGCACACTGAAAGCAAATATATTGATGTTTATTTTTTGTAATTTCAATATCACACAAGTAAGCCTAATTAAACCTTTTTGGTTATTTCATATACACTGTTTTGCATTCAAAGACAATGGAAGAAAGATAATATGTTTTTACACTTTTCCTACAACTTGGTGGGCTAACACGGCTACGCTTATGCATTGTTCAAAAAAAAATATTTATCTTAACCGTCCCGCAGCAACGCGCGGGTTTCCCACTAGTAGATTATAAAATATGATGCAAGGATACCAACCAAATTTAAGTAATTAATATACTTTATGCTTATGGTACAACACCTTAATGAAGTTAATAAGAAGTTAAAATAGTCTTTCTACGATATTAGTAAATTATATTAATTAAAACTCATCTAGCATTAAGTATAAATATTGATAATATAAAAAGATAGTAAAAAAATTGTGATATAATTAAAATTTCTTTGTTATAAACATATACATTATGGTGACGATACATATTCTAACTCTCATATATCTTTAAGTTTGTATTAACGTTTTCTTTGTTATAAACCTATATATTATGGCGACTATATATATATATTCTAACTCCCATATACCATTAAGTTAGTATTAGTGTTATGTCCCTATAATAGAGGCTTATTGTACTTGATATAAGTCATTGATAAAGAGCTCTCTCATTTTTCATCCTATATTTCTCTCTATAATCTTTGTTCTTATGTTTACATACGTTATATAGTGGTTGATAAGAATAACCATTGAGAATACGGGAAGTGGTAGCATCTTGCGATAAACTATAAAAACTCATGTTCCTGATTGAGATATAGGTCAAAAGAGAAACATGCAAGATGTGAAGCGAAATTATTACGAGGGAATTGTGGACAATGTTGGAAAATTCGTGCAACATGACACATGTCAGTGATGTAACACAAATAAAAACACCCCGTTTTGTAATATGATTAAGCCCGTTGTTTGTTTGATTTCGCATGTATGTCGATGATGATAGAACTCTAGCATCTAGGAAGATTTGTGGTAGTTTGATGTTGTTATTTGAATCTCTTTTTTGAATAAACAGTTGAAATTTGAGAATCCAACTCGTTATATTTAAGTTTCAAATTTACTACGAAGCGCGAGTGATTACCTGCTAATTATTAAGCCGTGTTATACTGTTATTGTTAATATGTAATTAGGGGTGAGCATTTCATGGTTCGGACCCTATTAGGACAAAAAGGATTGGTGAAACCACTTTTGCAAACCTTAGTCTAATTCACTTCTGTCAAAATATTCTATGTATAGAACTGCTGAAGAAGGAAGATCAAACTGCTGAAGAAGAGATTGCACAAGTACTGAAGAAGAAAAGTCATCAGAAGTTCTGAAGTCCAAACCAGACATTTCTACTGAAGAACTACTGAAGACAAACTACTCATCAGTAGTTTGTCATTCATCAGTACTTATGAGAAGATCTTTTCCACCGCCTTTTGTATCAGTAGTTTATTAGTTTAGTATTACTTTTACTTTATGTACAAGTTCCAAGATTGCAACTTGTTGCAACTTGTCTCTGAACTTGCTTTTTGGCAAGGTTCATGTACTTGTAAAGTCTATAAATAGATGGGTTCATCCCTCTGTTTTAGACATTGATTTTAATACAGAAATCTTTCAAAGCATATTATTGTTATTTCCATTTCATATTTATTGAGAATCTGTCTAAGTGTTTCATTCTCATTCAATACTTAGATTCTCAATAAATACTTATCATTTATTAGTTTCTCAAACATCCAGGGGGAGTAATAACTCCTGTTGATAAGTGTAGCTTTAAAATCATATCATTCCGTTGTGCTATCACTGATTAAGAACTTGCTATACACCTAAGTGTTCACTAGCAAGTTCATACAAAGAGCAATATTGATCCAACAATTGGTATCAGAACACTGGTTTATCTGATCACATATCAATCTAAGACATTGAGAATCAGACACAGGCTCTTATTGATATTCAATAAAGGATTATAAGCTCACTTTTATCAACATCCATCACTTTAAGAGATATTTGACAAATCAATACTCTTTAAAATGGATCCTCATAATACTGGTTCTGCCAATAAACCTGCTATGCTAGTAAGAAATGAATATAACATCTGGCAAAGGAGAATGGCACATACCTTATCACAGACCAACACAGGTTGCTGGAAATCTGTGATATATGGTCCTCATAAACCAGTAAATATTAATCATGAAACTAAAGAAGAAATTCCAAAAGACCCAAAAGACTATACAGATGATGATTTCCTAAAACTTGAGCTTGATGCTAAAGCTTTCTCTATGTTGGCAATGGCACTCCCAAATGAAATCTACTCTGGCCTATTACATTGTGATAGTGCCAAAGAGCTTTGGGGCTGCCTAAAAGAACAGTTTGGAGGAATTGAAGAGGTGATTGCCAACACCAGAGAAATCCTGGCTCAACAATATGAAACTTTTGCTCACATTAATGGGGAAACTTTAACACAACAATTTGAAAGATTCTCCTCATTAATATCTGAGCTAAAATTAAATGGTCAGACCTACACAACTGTATCTATGTTTCATAGATTTTTAAGGTCTCTACCTGAAAAATGGGAAACATACTCTATAGTCTTAAGATCTTCACCAGACTTTAGCTCCCTCACTCTTACAAAACTTCATGGGAGATTACTTACTTTTGAAAGAGAAATTGATCAAAAGAAAAGGTTACAAAGTTCTGGCAAAACTGCTGATGACTATCTACCAGGTAGTACAGCACTATTAGGACAAGACTCGCCAACTTGTTCAAATAGTTTTGGATCTTTTGACCATATTGACATAACTGCTGGGATCTCATCTGAAAGATCATTCCCAGGTTATGACAATAATGATTTTAGTCAAACTGCTGATAACATGTGTTTTATCATGGATGATTTAAAAAATTTCAGCAGTGATGACTTAGAAGAAATGGATATTTTACACCAACTGGCCATGTTAAGTTTAAAAACAAATAAATTTTACAAAAGGTCAGGAAGGAAGTTTCCAGGACTCAACAGTTCAACAAAAATTGGTTTTGACAAATCTAAACTTAGATGTCACAAGTGTCAAAAGTTGGGACACTTTGCTAGAGAGTGTAGAAGCTCTAGCTTTAACCAATCTCAGTCTGGAAATAATTTTAACCCCAATTATAACAGGAATAATGGAACACAATGGGAGTGCACATTTTGTACAGGCACAAGCTCCACAACACCAATATGTGCCACAAGTACAATATGTACAGATGCTTGCTCAACAGATGCAGAGCCAACAATCAATCCCTCCCTTTTCAGCTGCTCAATCACCTCCACAAACTCGGCAACCCTCACAACAAAGTTTATTTACTTCAGGGTATGTTGACTGGAGCAGTCTTCCTTTTGACACTACTGAGTGTAATCTTGATGCAGACAACAAGATGTTTGACATCAACTGGGGAGAGCCTGACAATGGCAGAAAGAACTTTGCCTTAATGGCATTTGAGGGATGCACCTCAAAATCTTCCTTGCCACAGGTATCAAAAGAATCTTTGACAAAACTTTGTTCAAATTCTTGCAAAGAATCTTTTGCTCTCATAAGAGAGACTAATGTGCACTTACAAGGGAAAGCAAATGACTCTGAGAGAAAATTCACTCAGATGAAATGTGATTTAGAAAGAAAACTTTCTGCAAAAACAAAAGAAGTTTCTGAATTATCTAACACTGCTATTGAAACCCAAGCACAAATTAAAATCATGATAAATGACCTAGGAAATGTCAGACAAGAGCTTGCTGACACCAAGGTCACATGTGAAAAATTGGTTGAATCTTGTAAGGGGTACCAACTATTGCTAAACAAACAAAGTGCTTCAAATGTTAGGTTTGGCATAGGGTACAATCACACTGAAACACCAACAGATTTTTCCCCAAAACTACTGAAGATGGGAGAAAAATTGTTTCAGGTGAAACTTCTGAAGAGAAAGAATGCACATCTTTTCATGAAAACTTTCTAAAAACTCACAAAGAAAGTTCTTCAGAAGTACTGATTAATTCTGACATTAAGCCATCAGTAGTTTCAACTACATCAAGAGTTGAGAACCTGAAAACTACTGATGACCTAAAACCAATCAATACAGTCAGAAACTTGTCCTTGAAAGAAAAGACAAAAGAATGTGAAATATGTGGTTTGTTCAACCACAAGACAGAATTTTGCAGATACAGAAAAGGTATTTAGTACAACAAGAAAACTCAACAACTGGTTGTGGGAAAGCAAATCAAAAATGATTTTGTAAAAACCTTTTCTCCCAGGAAACAACAACCAGTAAACACCTTTTCTCAGAAAAAGACAAAATCTCAACAAAAATCTTTTTCTCAAAATTCTCTTTCAGTAGTTAGACCTAAATCATCAGCAGTTTCACAAACTGCTGAGATTAAAGATCTCAAAAACATGGTACAACTACTGATGACCAAAGTTGATGGTGGTCCTCAAAAGGATACCACCATTGCTCTTAATGAAAATTCCATTGCCAAAAAGACATGGATTTCTCAACTTGGTCAAGAACAAACTGTAAATGTTCTCAAGAGCAAACCCAAAGCCAAACTGGCTTGGGTTCCTAAATCTAACTAATTTGCTATCTTGTGCAGAGAGTTTCCAGAGGCTTAAATAGCATTTGGTATGTAGACAGTGGAGGCTCAATGCACATGACAGGATGCAGATACCTGATAAACAATTTTATCAGTCAAAGAGAAGGATTTGTATCCTTTGGGAACAATGCTAAGGGATATGTGCTAGGACATGGCAATGTCTCCTCTGGCAAAATACAGTTTGACAAGGTCAATCTGGTTGAAAACCATGAGTACAACTTGCTGAGTGTGTCACAAATGTGTGATAAAGGATATTTTTCCTTTTTCACAAAGACAACATGCAAGATCATATCACCAGAAGGCCAGAAGTTGATAGAGAAGATCATTGAAGATCACACTTTGTTGATAGCCAAAAGATGTGGCAATGTCTATGCACTGGACATTGAAAAAGACAAAGTACTGAACAACACTGCCTGTTTCTTCTCAAAGGCATCAACTTCAGAGACTGATCTCTGGCACAGGAGACTTGGCCATGTGAACTTTAAAACCATAAATAAAGTCACAAAAATGGGCTTGGTCAGAGGTCTACCTTTAAAGGTATATGATGACCGTCTGTCGTCAAGGGTCATACAAAACCTAAATAACCTAGGTAGCCAGGGTAAGTAGGGAATATCGAATCCACGAGGAGCATGTGGTTAATATCACATAAATTATTTGTTCGTCTAATCTAGTTAACAAATGAATATAAAAATACAATTATGAAGTTTGCTAGTTTTATCTTTTTGTTTGTTTTATAAAAATGTTTAAATGATAACAAAATAATCTAAATAAATAATAAAGATAAATGTAACTTCCACCCGGGATCCTATTTGTATAATCTTGCAACCTATTCGATTTAACTACAAGAACACCACATAGACATGGCCTTGGTTATCCTGTCACAATAACTAGCTATCCTGTCACAATAACTATTCAGATTGAAATAATAACAAGAGACATGTTTTCAACGTAAACCGTACGCCTAATTATCCCTATACAAATATCAACCAACCTCCCTATGATGCAAGAAATCACAGTTAATAGATAAATTGATTCAAATATAAGCAAGGTTTATTCAATCCAACACAAGTAGTAAAAATACTAGTTCATACATAATCAAAACGAGTTCAGAATATAAAATCAATACAAAGATTCACCCGGGGGGAAATCACGAATAACTTAACCGCTCATGGTTATGGTAGAAGCCTCCATCTTATTTCAATATTTGTGCCTCTTGCCTTCTACCTTGTGTTGACCTCCTAGAAGATGGGAGCCTCCATAACCAAGAAGGCGGCGCCTCCTTTCCTCTCCACCAACTGCCGTCAAAAGAACCCCACAATCGAATAATAATATTCCCTTTTTATCATTTGAAGTTCACCGACATATGTCTTTTAATTCTTTGGGCCTTTCCTTTTGTTTTCTTTTTTTCTTTCACTCATGTGTGATGATCAGCCCACTTGCCAGAATCCTATTTGAGCCCAAAGTTGATTCATGTTTTTTAATATTTGTTGCTGCCACTAGAGGCGTTTATCATCAAGTCCTCCAAATAATTTCATCATAGTAAATTAAATCCCTTTGTATCCTTTGACAACGTATTTGCCCTTAATGATCTTTCACAATCGCATTTAATCTGCATAACACACTAAAGCCCATTTAATTCTAATTTATTATTACTACATTTAGTCATGGTAATAGCATTCTCATCTAACTTTAGTTATGCCTATTGAATTCATTATTTGCCAGGATAATAACGTGCTAAAATGCCATATTTCATAACCTCATTGAAGCATTTATACTATAACTAATATACACTAATGTACACCTATAATGCATTCATCAAACGCTAAAATATATACAAAACTAGCATATTAATATGGTGTTTTCACAAACACATCACACCCCCACACTTGTCTTTTTTCGTCTCGAAAAAATTATTTATGTACTCTGCTCAAGACATTATCACAGACTAGCACTCTAGTCGCCCCATCATACCTTAGCTAAGGTCCAAAGTCATACCTCATTTACAGATCAGCATTAGATGTGTTAATTCAGCAAGTCAAATTGATTTCCATTTAAAAACAGAATCAACCTGACTAAGCCTAACATGCTTCCGGTTTTTATTTTCATGCAACACACCCCTCACAATTTCACTCCACTCGGTTTAATATCTGGACTAGCATGTAATGCGCTAGTATTATTCACTCAAAAACCAAGTATGTAACTCTGATATCATAGGCTTGTATAACAATCACACCTCAACTGTAGACATTGCACATATCTAAAGGACTTAAGGGTTTTTGGCTTAGGGTAAGGTAGTGAACGTTTAGGCTGAAAGTGGCTAAAATAAAATAGTGAAACAACTTGAATGACAATCCTTATTCACGAAACACAACTAAACACAACTTTCTGGGTATATTTGACCCATAACACATACTTCTATTTTTTTTTTACTTTTCTCTTTTTTTTTTTTTTTTTTCTTTTTTTTCTTTTTTTTTTCATTTTTTTCACATATATATATTTTTTCTAACATAAATACAATCACTTAACATTTTGGATGTCATCAACACTTGGTAAAAGTACTGGTTTATTTGGGTGATCATGTGGTTTAGCAAACGAAAGGGATAAAGCTCAAAGTTGGCTATTAATGGTAATATTCTTGGGTAAACAGGTTAACACAAAACAAATAAGTGGGTATCAAACGAACAAGGTATCCTAAATTGCCTTTATCATCTATGTGCATATCTAGTCTACATCATCAGCATGTATCAAATCACACAAGTTCTGCAACAGAGAAACATTTGGCCTACTCTCAACAAACGAAAATGTATATAAATCAATCTATCATCTAGTAGGCTCAAGATCTCACAAAAGTGGGGAAATGGGTTACCGATGTGTGCATGCATTTATTACCAATAGCTTGTTAAACCTAGTCAGACAATTCTAAACTTTTTTCTTAAAAATACTTGCTGAAAACGGTTCATATTACTTTTCCACAAATTAGACCATGACTAAGGATCTACTGCCAAAACAATCAAGAGACAACTGGTACGTACTAAAAAAGCTGCTTTACGTCTGATTAGAATGCTTTTTAAGAATAATTTTCAAGACATTTTCAATTTTTTAGTTTTTTTTTTTTTTAGACTCAAGACTAAATAAAAACGAAGTTTCCCCACCCCCACACTTGAACGACACATTGTCCTCAATGTAAGATAGGGAATAAAATAAAACAGAAATAAAAATAAAATACAACAGTAAAAGGAACAGACTCCCCTGGATAAGCAATATGCGTATGAGTCCGCTCAATTCCTCCCAATCGAGCCGTATAGCATTTCATTCGCGGCCGATAACATACCTGAAACTAAGACTCACAAGAAAAAAAAAACATAAAATTCCGGGATGCCTTATACACCGATGGTGTACAGATCTATTCCGCCTGAATGGAGATTGAGTACAGGCGAGGTTATCTGATTGCAGAGTTAAACTCCAAGCATTCCCAGAAATCAAAAGAGACTAAAAAAACTAAAAATAAAAGAAAAATTAAATAAAACAAAATAAATAAATAAATATACAAAATGTACAAAAATCATACCTGACTATCAAGGTGGTCTAAGCGCACACTTGCCTACCGAGTTTCCAATGTATGCTCGGTAGTTTACATGCCAAATAAACAGATGTTTAAAGATTGGCATGTGAATTGGGCGCTTTTTGTTGCTGTGGAAGAACCATCTCACTCGCCTTTGCCCGATGTCTTGTAATCTCACATTCCTAATATTTATCTTTGGATCTTCATCCCGAACCTTGTTTATGAAGGTAATCAGTGCGGGATGAGAGCTGTGAGAATCTTGAGAAAGATTTGTGACACCTGCATCAATAGCAACAACCTTTCCTACCTGTAACTCTTCAACAAGTGAAGGATTTGGTGTGGTATTAGTCTCCACAACCTCGTCCTTAACTTGAGAATAGTTTCTGATATCATCAGGTAAGGGAGACACAGACTCTGCTATATCTATCCTTGCCGATAACACCTCGCATTTCAAAGTTAAGTACTCAATTCGTTGTTGAATTGAGAGGTTGGGTGTTGATAAAAATTCCTCTATCTTGGATAACATCGTTTCTGCTCGAGCAAGGTTATTTTCCTCCTCGGTTTGATATGTCATCTCTGCACATTCGTCTTCGTCGGGAGGAATTAGATATTGATCTTGGTAGTAACCTGGAGAAAAACATGATTGTGAGTTTTCATAATAGTAATAATTCTCCTGGTTACCTGAGAAAGGTGCCTCTTCAGGTTCATAGTTAGAGTAACTATGATAATCTTCTTGACATGGAGTTGCCCGGTACCCAGATTTCCACATTTCATCCCAATATTCTGGATCACTCCAAAATATTGTGCAGTCTTTATCCCTATGTATTTGTCCGCAACAAAAGCAATGCGGATCTACTCGTGGTAAGGGCTTTGGACAATCTTTACAATCTCCAGTCCAGTGAGCGAAACTTCCACAACTATAGCATGGTTCATTGTCTTCATCAACCCAATTCATGGTGTTCTACACCTGTAAAAGAAAAAACCTGCACAACTAGAACACCCAAAGTGAAATCTAATAAAATTAAATAACACTTTTATATAATTTTTTTTTATATTTTCTATTTTTTTATATATATATTTTTTCAAAACAGTAAATAAAAAACACAAACAATCAATCAATGTAATACTAAGCGCACTAGCTCCCCGGCAACGGCGCCATTTGATGACCGTCTGTCGTCAAGGGTCATACAAAACCTAAATAACCTAGGTAGCCAGGGTAAGTAGGGAATATCGAATCCACGAGGAGCATGTGGTTAATATCACATAAATTATTTGTTCGTCTAATCTAGTTAACAAATGAATATAAAAATACAATTATGAAGTTTGCTAGTTTTATCTTTTTGTTTGTTTTATAAAAATGTTTAAATGATAACAAAATAATCTAAATAAATAATAAAGATAAATGTAACTTCCACCCGGGATCCTATTTGTATAATCTTGCAACCTATTCGATTTAACTACAAGAACACCACATAGACATGGCCTTGGTTATCCTGTCACAATAACTAGCTATCCTGTCACAATAACTATTCAGATTGAAATAATAACAAGAGACATGTTTTCAACGTAAACCGTACGCCTAATTATCCCTATACAAATATCAACCAACCTCCTTATGATGCAAGAAATCACAGTTAATAGATAAATTGATTCAAATATAAGCAAGGTTTATTCAATCCAACACAAGTAGTAAAAATACTAGTTCATACATAATCAAAACGAGTTCAGAATATAAAATCAATACAAAGATTCACCCGGGGGAAATCACGAATAACTTAACCGCTCATGGTTATGGTAGAAGCCTCCATCTTATTTCAATATTTGTGCCTCTTGCCTTCTACCTTGTGTTGACCTCCTAGAAGATGGGAGCCTCCACAACCAAGAAGGCGGCGCCTCCTTTCCTCTCCACCAACTGCCGTCAAAAGAACCCCACAATCGAATAATAATATTCCCTTTTTATCATTTGAAGTTCACCGACATATGTCTTTTAATTCCTTGGGCCTTTCCTTTTGTTTTCTTTTTTTCTTTCACTCGTGTGTGATGATCAGCCCACTTGCCAGAATCCTATTTGAGCCCAAAGTTGATTCATGTTTTTTAATATTTGTTGCTGCCACTAGAGGCGTTTATCATCAAGTCCTCCAAATAATTTCATCATAGTAAATTAAATCCCTTTGTATCCTTTGACAACGTATTTGCCCTTAATGATCTTTCACAATCGCATTTAATCTGCATAACACACTAAAGCCCATTTAATTCTAATTTATTATTACTACATTTAGTCATGGTAATAGCATTCTCATCTAACTTTAGTTATGCCTATTGAATTCATTATTTGCCAGGATAATAACGTGCTAAAATGCCATATTTCATAACCTCATTGAAGCATTTACTCTATAACTAATATACACTAATGTACACCTATAATGCATTCATCAAACGCTAAAATATATACAAAACTAGCATATTAATATGGTGTTTTCACAAACACATCAGTATACCAGTGTCAAGAACACTGTGTATCCTGTTTAAAGGGAAAACAGCATAAGTCCTCCTATAAGTCTATTGAAGAATAAAAAACAACTGCATGTCTTCAACTACTCCATATGGACTTATTTGGACCTGTAAAGATCACGAGCCTTGGTAAGAAGAAGTACTGCTTGGTCATCATTGATGACTACTCAAGATTTACATGGGTATTCTTCTTATTTTCCAAGGATGAGGCTGCTGAAATCATCAAGTTCTTCATTCTACAAGTAGAGAAGCAATATTCTCTACCTGTCAAAACCATTAGAAGTGATAATGGGACAGAGTTCAGGAACAAAACTCTGGATGAATTTTGTTTGTCTAAAGGGATTATTAGACAATTCAGTGTTCCCAGAACTCCTGAACAAAATGGTGTAGTAAAAAGGAAGAACAGAACTTTAATTGAAGGAGCAAGAACAATGTTAGTGATTCTGGCCTACCATTATACTTTTGGGCAGAAGCAGTTAACACATCATGTTATGTTCAAAATAGAGTCCTTGTTGTCAAGAGGCATTCCAAGACTGCCTATGAAGTTCTTCAAGGCATGAAGCCCCTTATCTCCTTTTTCAGGGCTTTTGGGTGTCAATGTTTCATCTTGAACATTAAGGAATCTATTTCAAAGTTTGCTGCCAAAGTTGATTCAGGTTACTTTCTTGGTTATTCTTCAGCTAGAAAAGCCTACAAGGTTTTTAATTCAAGAACCCGGATAATAGAAGAAACACTGAATGTCAAGTTCAATGAGTCAAAACACACTCTCATTCCAGCACATCCTGCTGAACTTTTTGACCTTGACAGCTTCCATTTTGGACCTGAAAAAACTGTCACTTCATCTAAACCTACTTATTATGGTGATCAAAGGTTTGATGATGAGGATCCAGCACCATGGACTCCTCAAACAGTCATTAAGTCAACTTCAAAATCATCAGAAGTTTCACAAACTTCTGATTAAACAAATGCTGAGGAACAAACTCAAACATCTGCTTTAGCACCTGCAACTACTGAAGACATTGAAACTGCTGAACCAGATATAATAGACCTCAATAGTTTGTTTGAAGAACATGAGCCACCAACACCTGTCAGTGGTTTAAAACAACTGATAGAACACAAAGATCATCCACTTGATCAAATCATGGGTGATATTGCATCAGGTGTTCTTACAAGAAACCAGCTTTCCAACTTTTGTCTCTTCTCAGCATTTATTTCACAGTTGGAACCAAAGAAGTACCAGGAAGCCCTCAAAGACAACAATTGGGTGCAAGCAATGCAAGATGAATTGCTTCAATTCAACAAGCAACAGGTTTGGGAAATCTGTCCCTTACCACCAAACAAGCAACCAATTGGCACAAGATGGGTTTTCAGGAACAAACAAGATGAAGCTGGTATGATAATAAAGAACAAGGCAAGACTGGTAGTACAAGGTTACTCTCAAGAAGAAGGAATTGATTATGATGAAACCTTTGCTCCAGTTGCAAGGCTTGAAGCCATCAGGCAGAGCCTATGCCATTTCCAACAAAATAAAAGTTTATCAAATGGATGTTAAGAGTGCATTTTTATATGGAAAAATAAAAGAGGAAGTGTATGTTTGTCAGCCACCTGGGTTAGAGGATCCTTCTCATCCTGAGTGGGTGTACAAACTAGACAAAGCTCTTTATGGGCTCAAACAGGCTCCAAGGGCCTGGTATGAAACACTTTCTAACTTTCTACTCAAAAATAACTTCACAAGAGGCTCCATTGATAAAACTCTTTTCATAAAACATGTTGGAAATCATATCTTACTTGTTCAAATATATGTTGATGATATCATTTTTGGTTCAACAAACACAAAACTGTGTGATGACTTTAAGAAACTCATGCAATCAAAATTTGAAATGAGTACAATGGGAGAACTGCAGTACTTCTGGGACTGCAGATCAAACAACAAACAAATGGAACTTTTATACATCAATCAAAATATGTTAAAGAATTATTAAACAAATTTTCTTTACAAGACTGTAAATCATGTTCCACTCCCATGACACCAACTACACAAGTTGAACCAGATGATCAAGGAAAACAGGTTGATCAAACCATGTATAGATGTATGATAGGTTCCCTTTTATATCTAACTGCTTCTAGACCAGATATTATGTTTTCAACATGTGTCTGTGCTAGATATCAATCAGCTCCTAGGGAATCACACCTCATTGCAGTCAAAAGAATCTTCAGATATCTGAAAGGAACTCCAACACTTGGAATTTGGTATCCTGCTTCAAGCAATACCAAGTTATCAGCTTTTTCAGATAGTGACTATGCAGGGTGTAAAATGTCAAGAAAATCAACATCTGGTGGTTGTCAATTCTTAGGAAACTGTCTAGTGTCCTGGCAATCAAAGAAACAAACATCTGTTGCAACTTCAACTGCTGAAGCTGAATACATTGCAGCTGCAAGTTGTACATCACAGATACAATGGCTCCAGTATCAACTTCTTGATTATGGAATCAAAGAAACCAAGACACCATTGCTTGTAGACAGCAATCTGCCATTAGCATCATTCAAAATCCTGTTCAGTTTTCAAAAACCAAGCATATTGTAATCAGGTATCATTTCATAAGAGATTGCTATGAAAAAGGCAAGATTGAAGTGAAGCATGTAGCAACAGCTAATCAAATAGCTGACATCTTCACTAAACCCCTTGACACATCAACATTTCAGAAGTTAGTATCCATGCTTGGGATGCTAAATTTGTAAGTGTTTCTTTTTATTTTTCTGCATATATTTTTCCTTTTTCACTTACAACTGACTTAAAAGTCTGACAACTTCTGAAAACCAAAGTGAGAGAAACTACTGATGACAAAAACATCAGTATGGGAATATTTTCTGAAAAGTGATTAACTTCTGATAAAACAACCTTCAGAAGTTATGAATAAAGTATTTATAAAGTATTCTCATCAGTTGTTCAAAACTACTGAAGAGAAAGTGGGAACTACTGATGAAAATAATTCTTCATCAGCAGTTTAGTCAAAAATGGCAAATCAGACTTTTCCCACATCAGAAGTTTGACCTAGGCGGTTTAAAACTTTAATAAAGAAGTTTGACCTAGGTGGTTTAAAACTTCTGATAAAGAAGTTTGACCTAGGCGGTTTAAAACTTCTGATAAATACCTTTTCCAACACTTATCCATTCAAAAAGCAAAAATTCCCTCCTTCTCTCTCAAAAAAGCTCTCAAACCCTGAACCTGCAAAAACACTGTTCGATTCAAACACACACAAACCACATGGCTTTAGTTCTAAAACAGGGACACAATCTTAGAGCCTACTTAGACAAACAAGAAGGTTGGTCCCAATACGATGAGATCATTGATCTCGTCGTCAAATCCCAATATATCACCGCTCTCACAATAGACCCACCAATACATCCTGAAACTCTCAATGAGTTCTGGCCTAACGCTGAGACAGTGATGGTGGATAATGAGGTTATCTCTCTCAACTCAAAAATCAAAGGGAGACGAATGGCCATCACACCGGCCACACTTGCAATCAGACTGGGGTTGAATGATGTGAATGCCCCTGAACAGGTTGCAAACTCTGAAATCCACCTAACCATGACAGAATGTGGTTATCAAGGTACTCTCTCACAAGCTACAATCTTTAAAAAGTATTTTGAACCAAAATACAAACTTTTGTTTCATTATATCATTATGTGTTTGAGTCCTAAAACAGGGTCTTATGACCAGATGCCCTCAACCTTTCAACCAATTTTTCATTCCATAGTGAATGAAACAAAATACAGGGCATCAAAACTTTTCTTTAATGAGTTGGTGTTACATCATAATAACACTAAAAAGAAGTTTTTGTTATACCCAAGGTTCATTATGCAATGCATAATCAAAGAACTGGGTGATGAGGTGCTTGTGTGTAAAACTGCAATTTTGAAACCCTTAACCTCACAAGCATACTCTAGGCACAACAAACAGGCTGCCTGGCCAGAAGATGACCAAGGGGAACCAGAACCAGTCCCCATGGAACCCTCATCTTCCAAACCTACACCCCAAAGGCCAAGAAACCCAAGCAACAAAAACAAAAACCCACCAAACCAAAAAGAAAAGTTGTTCAGGAGGTTGAGATGCCTGAACAAACTATTGTGCAATATGCACTTCCTAAAGATGTGACTGAAACATCCTCTCAGTCTCATCCATCTCAAACCCCACCAAGAGCACCAATCACAATTCTTTTCAAAAGAAAAAGACTTAAGAAAACCATTCCTATTGATGCTTCTTTTGAAACTGCTGAACCCACTGCCCAAACTACTGAAACAGCACCCCAACTTTCTGAACCTGAAACCATAGAAATAGCCAAACTTCTCTCTGGGCTAAAAGAGATAGTTCCATCCGAAAATGTCAGTCCCCAACAACCACATAAAACAGGGGACATACCCTCAGAATCAGACATGGATGTGGATACTCATAGCCCTGACCAAAGAGATGAGGATGAACCAGGGTCTCTAAGCCCAAACTTAGAAACTCTTGGTACTTTTGAGGCTGCTACTACTCATTTACCACCCAGTGGTGGATCTGAGGAAAGAAGCAACATAGCTAAGACCTCAACTGTGGCAACTACTTATGAAGGCTTAATGCCTGAGGTAGGAAATCCTCTGAACCAAGAAAAAGAGGTACATGAGACAACTGAGTTGGGCTCAGTTCATGATGTAACTGATACAGTCCTCATTGAGGATCTAATCAGGGATTCAGATGATTCCATTAACTTGGATGATGTTTCAAAACACAAAACTACTGAATTGGCGGCTACAAGTGAAGGTCCTGCACCTGGTGTATCTATGCTCAAGAAGCTAGTCACACCAGATCAGGTTAAAGTCCACTTAATCCCTGATTCCCCTATAGTGGCATCTTCTGTACAATAAGAAGATCAACCAAAAACACACCCCTCACTACAAATGCCTACCCAATTCCCTGGGCAATCCAGCATAGACATGAACCAACTATGTAGCCCAGATGGTCCCTTATATCACATGATGAACACCCTCATCAAAAATCACTTCCAAACATACACAACTAACTTGGAGCTGTCCATAAAGAACCAATTTGGAGTGATACAGACAAAGATGAACGATCTGTCCAACAAGATTGACTTTAACAGCAAACAAATTGCTACTCTTACAGGTCATTTCTCCCAACCTTCAACATCAAAAACTGATGAAGACAAAAAGGGGGAGAAAACTAAGGAACCTATGGAGTCACTTGAAGCCAGGAAAAAGGCAAGAGTGGCTATCCAAGAAAGGGAGCAGAGAGACCAAGCCAGAAAAGAAAAACTAGCCCAACAATTTGGTGTCTCTGTCCAAGAAATTGAAGACTGTGAAAAGTCTGATGAAGAAAAGTCTGATGAATCCCAAGGGCATAATGAAGAAACATCTGATGGACAAAGTTCTGATGAAGACTCAGAAAGTACTGAAGACAATCCTTCAGTAGTTGACAAACCTTCAGTAGTTGTCAACCCATCAGATGTTAACACTTCCAACACTCAAACTGCTGAACAAAAGCCTTCCAGATCAACTGAACCTACTCAACCAACTCCTGTTCCTCCTAGGCCTACTACAACAGTTACCACTATGACTGTACTAAACCCTTCTCCAATCTCTCAATCAGCAGAACTTCTTGAGAAGAGTCTAGTGGCAGTTCAGAAGAAAGCCAAGGAAGATCAGATTTGGAAAAATCTGGAAGAAAGGGATGACTTGGACTTAAGCCTGGATGAAAAGCTACAGGCTTATGAAGCTGAACTTCAAAGGCAGACTAGCCTAGAAAGAATTGTTGAGGAAGACAAAAGACAACAACTGATGTCTTATATTACTAAGAATAGTAAGATCAAAGCCCATACATTAAAGAGACTCTCCATGGAAGAGCTGACAAGAAGAGCTCAACTTATTGCAGACAAACTTGCAACAAGTAAAGATGCAAAAGCCAAGAGAGCCCAAATGATAGAAGAACTAGTAGCTAATGGTTATGGTTCAAAAGCCTCTGTGTCCAAATGGAAAGAAGAAAGATTAATGGACACTTACAGAAACTACAAGGCTGCAAGGGCTGCAAATCCAGAGAAGTTTGAAACTGCTGAAGTATTAACTTCAGTAGTTAGAACTTCTGGTGTTCAAAGAAGACCAGCTACTCAAAAGAAGAAATCAGAGGAGAATGGTACTACTAGAAGGAAGTACAGTAGTTCATTCTGACTTTGACATTGAAGAAAAACCTCTGATCACACAATTCAAGGATCCTTCCACCTTTGCCTATCAAATCCAGAAAACCATCAAAGACAAACTGCACACTAAGGTAGTTACCGAGCATCATTTGCCAACTTTTCAACTACCTAATGTGATGCAACAAGAACAAGGAAGTGAATCCCACCTGAGAGTCACTGAAGTTGAAAACATCCAACACTCAGGAGCATCCCAGGGTACCACAATGGTTCCCTACACTTTAGAATTTGACAAGTCTAAAGTACCTATCATCAGATGGTCCTTTACTGATAACAACTCAGTACAAGTGACAAGAAGAGATCATACAAGCAGAGCCTATAAGTCGATGAATGATCTGAAGAAGCTATCAACTCAAGACCTGCTTACAATCCAGCATCTAGAACCACAAAAAGGATCTCTCACTGATGAACAGCTGAACCAGCTGAAGAATTCCATGTTCAAAGGAATATGGAAGATTGTGAATGACAGAAGAAAACAATAAGGAATTAGGAAGGTTTTGGCTTCATCAATCCAGGGGGAGATTGTTAGGACAAAAAGGATTGGTGAAACCACTTTTGCAAACCTTAGTCTAATTCACTTCTGTCAAAATATTCTAAGTATAGAACTGCTGAAGAAGGAAGATCAAACTGCTGAAGAAGAGATTACACAAGTACTGAAGAAGAAAAGTCATCAGAAGTTCTGAAGTCCAAACCAGACATTTCTACTGAAGAACTACTGAAGACAAACTACTCATCAGTAGTTTGTCATTCATCAGTACTTATGAGAAGATCTTTTCCACCGCCTTTTGTATCAGTAGTTTATTAGTTTAGTATTACTTTTACTTTATGTACAAGTTCCAAGATTGCAACTTGTTGCAACTTGTCTCTGAACTTGCTTTTTGGCAAGGTTCATGTACTTGTAAAGTCTATAAATAGATGGGTTCATCCCTCTGTTTTAGACATTGATTTTAATACAGAAATCCTTCAAAGCATATTATTGTTATTTCCATTTCATATTTATTGAGAATCTGTCTAAGTGTTTCATTCTCATTCAATACTTAGATTCTCAATAAATACTTATCATTTATTAGTTTCTCAAACATCCAGGGGGAGTAATAACTCCTGTTGATAAGTGTAGCTTTAAACTCATATCATTCCGCTGTGCTATCACTGATTAAGAACTTGCTAAACACCTAAGTGTTCACTAGCAAGTTCATACAAAGAGTAATACTGATCCAACAGACCCACAGGAACCTTGGACCCGACCCGCGAGAACCTTGGACCCGAACCTTTTTAAAAATATGGGTCCGTTTCCGGTTCTAAATTTATATGAATTATCGGTTCCGGGTCGGGTCGGTTCCAAACCCACGGTTCTAATATAAGAACCACAAGAACCGTTTGTATTTTAATAAAAAATAATCTTTTTTAGTCTTTTCACTATTCGTTTTTACGTTTTATTGAAATCGATTTTATGTAATGTTAATACAATATTAAAAATATTATTTATAATAATAACAATGTATTTTTCTTGAAATATTTTTCGGCTTGATGGATATGCATAGATGCGATATATTATATAATATATATTATATCCAAATTTGTAGTAAATATTTATATATGTCGCTCTGATGTGTGTGTGTGTGTGTGTGTATTTATTATGTATACATAACAGATTCACATAATGTTTCTAGTGAATGAGAATGACAAAATTGTTACGAAAACATAAGTCGAGAAACGGAAAGTAACTTAAAAAAAGAAACTCATGGGCTATTGTTAGAACCATATGGAGGAATTCTTTTACGAGCATGGTAAAAGAATAGGAATATGCAATCCTCTAAAAGTGGCTATTACATTAAAAGGTTTAGAGGGTCAGAACCTTTTACCCGACCCATTAGAACCTTTAGGACCCGGAACCAAATTGCATTTTAATGTTCGGTTCGTGGTTCCTAATTTCAACAATAAAAAGGTATGTGGTTCTGGTGGGTCTGGGTCAGTTCCAAACCCTTTGCACAGCCCTATATGTAATCATAATAGCCCTGTTTTGGCATAACATCATAATTGCATCAAATCGACTTTTATTTTTCTTTCTGGAAAAGTTGCATCTAATCGACTTAATTGTTAGCAATATGGAAGATACATACAAGGTTATGATGCTTTAATGAAAAACGAAAGAACTCACATAAAAAGGTTTAGAAAATACACGTGCAAAACAGATGTATCAAAACGTTTTTACTGTGGGGTTATAATAGATTTTTTTTTCATTCGTTTATTTTATATTATAGCCGACATAATTTAAGGGCCAAAATTACACAAAAAAGTGATTACACCAAATCACAAATAAGTCAAAAAAAAAAAGTTATCTTTAGTTTTAGTTTTAGAACGTATCAACATGGATGGCTTCAATGTTATTGTTATAAAACTAAATACATTAACTTTCTTTGTATTCGTTACATTTATTACGAGTAAAAGTTACTATAATTCCCTATATACGTTGTCTTCATCATGTCATGTACAAAGAACAAAAGAAAAGAAGCATTGGATTGACCCAATTTTAGCAATCCAAGAAAATAAAGTTTTCACGGGCGAATATTTACTCTTTCAATTCTATCATTAGTTCATAACTTTTCCGAATAGATGAATTGGTCTCTGGCCGGTTCCGCCATCCCGATCAATGAATCATTCGAATTCATTTTCACTAAAATCTTTTGAATTCACAGGTTCCATCGTTCTCATCGCTTCTTACTTAATGGTTAGGTCTTAATTCTACAACGGAGCTATTAGTTCTTGAGTCAATATTCTTAGTCTTTAATTGGCATATTGAAGTGAAGAGGTTAATAAAACAACAATAATAAATACATGAGAATACTAAATGTATGTAAAGCTATATACATTGCTTATGTAGGTTTAGATTACCAAATAAAATTCATATTTTATTTATATAAAGAAATGTTAAGAATTGGTATATCTTATTAACGTAGTTTAAAGCAACTATAACCCTCATTACTCTTGATTTTTTTTTATAAATTGTTAACTCCTACAGCTTATAACTGTTTTATAATCTTCATCCTTTTTTACAACTTATAAACTATAATAATTGGTTAGTTATATATACTATGGTAAGCATAGGTAGTGGTTGCATTGGTGATGGCGCAACATGTAATCGAGCCCACGTTGGGTCAAAATATGCCATGGGTGGGATAGTTTGAATATCGGTCTGGATCTCACGCAACCATAAACAGACATTCAACCAAATTGGCTCGTCTTCTTCTTCATTAAACAAAAATGCAAATGTCGGAGTTCATTATTTGTTTTTGACGTAATTATCAACTTATGTTTGAAGCAAAATATTAATAGAGGTTACCTATGTAAGAGTTTGTTAGCATATATAAGCCCTTACAAGAGTTAATAAATTGTGTAATATGCATACTTAGGGGGTGTTTGGGATTGATTATTCAAAACAGATTATGCGTTTTGGAAAAACAGGGGTGGAGCTGCTTATAGATTATTGCGTTTTGGTAGCCTAAAAAACTGATTATCTGCGTTTTCAAAACGCAATCCCAAACACTAAAAACTGATTATCTGGGTTTTCAAAACGCAATAATCTAAAAAACAGATTCAAAACGTAATCCCAAACACCCTCTTAGTCCTTTGGCTAATTAGGAAAAGTTTTATTTTTAGAATTTTGGCAAGAATAATTTATATGTTTGACCCTCATAGTAAATTAGTTGTAAAGTCTAATCAAATCAAGTTAACAAAACAACTTGATTTTTTTATCAAGCCAAGCTCGAGTTTAGATTCCATCTTTATTTTAAATTAGAGTCAACCCAAACTAACTCGGTATGAAGTGCAAGTTAAACTCGAGCTAGCCCTGACTCGACTCAACCTTTAAGTGTTGTGTTCCCCGCCGCATCGCACGGGCATCCCACTAATTATTAATAATATTAAATGCAATAATAAATATAATAATACTAAAAGACAACAAAAGTAATAATATAAAATGCATGATTGGTCGTCTTCCATACCTCAAATGAGATATTGGGGACGGAGACATGGGAGGGGGGTGTTTGGGACGGAGACGGGGGTGGGACGAGTCAAGACGAACCTCCATACCCATAAGCCTAACCCATCTCAAACACCCACGCATATCTTTTTCACAACTCCCAATCATTACCAATCATTGTCAGTGGTTATACACGGGTCGTGGAGAGCTCCACAGCCCGTTGGATTCCTTAAAATATGTCATGGAGCCCTCCACGACCCAGGAAGGGATGTGCAAATAAAATGTTAAGATCTGCAAATAACAGGAGCCTTTGCAAAACTCAATATTGTGTTTAGGATAGACTTTTTTGTTATCATCTTCTTGAAGTTGTTTGAAGGTTAGATTTATGTATGTTTATTATGCGTAAAAAAAGCAACCACCATGTCAATTTGTGCAGGTACAACAATCAACAACTTCGCCAAAGGCATTATAGCCCAGCGGCATCTTGGTGGTGAGATAAGACTTAGGGACCATAAGGTCCTGGGTTCGAATCTCACATAGGGGGTTTTCTCATAATTATGAGTTTCCTCCTGAATTGGTGACTTGGTGATGGAATATGATCGCGTGGTAACATTGGTGGCACGATGATACTACAGTGTTCCGTGAGTGATTCCAATTTGTTGGCCGTTCAAAAAAAAAAAAAACAACAACCAACAACTTAGTAGTTATAATTCAACATCCTTTTAATAAAAATCTAATAAACAATCCAACACGTATGATGTTTTAAGCATCATGTCTTATAATCAGAACTTATTTTTTAATGTGTTTTTTCACGTCAAATAGAAGATTTTTTCCTTTTTTGTTGTCGTATAGTAAAAAAAAACATTTGTGTATTTGAAGGTGTCAGTTTTCAATTTGTGCTTTTGGTGAAACCGCAATCTCAGATCGCGGATTATGTTGACGTGAGACATCTGATTGGTGAAATCGTAATCTCAGGTTACGGATTATGCTAACGTGGGGACGTCTGATTGGTGAGGAGGAAGGGATATAATGACTACCTTGTCCAAATGCTGACGTGATCAGAAGCATGTGGTTGTTTAAACATAAATACAACTCGGATGGTTCTCTTGAACGATACAAAGCTCGGTTGGTGTGTGATGGTCGCCTACAGCAGGTTGGTATTGATTGTGGAGACTTTTAGCCCAGTGGTAAAACCCGCCACCATTCGGACAGTGTTGTCTATCGCACTTTCCAAACATTAGTCCATTCATCAACTCGATGTTACGAATGCATTCTTACATGGAAATTTAAACGAGACAGTTTATATGTATCAACCGATGCGGTTTCGTGACAAAAAGTTCCCCGACCATGTTTGCTTACTTAAAAAATCTCTTTACGGGTTAAAACAGGCACCACGGGCATGGTACCAAAGATTTATAGATTATGTGGTTACCTTGGGCTTCTCTCATAGCAGATGTGATGCTTCATTATTTACTCTCCAGCAGGGCTCTGACACTGCTTATCTACTTCTTTATGTGGATGATATCCTGCTAATCACTTCCTCTGACTATCCCCGTCAGTGCCTCATGGCTCGTCTCTCCACGGAATTCGCCATGAAGGATTAGGGTCCGTTGAGCTACTTTCTGGGCATATCAGTCACTCGCACGACTGACTCTATATTTCTTTCTCAGCAGTCATACGCTACTAATATCATCTCCCGTGCTTGTATGCAGTTGTGCAATCTTGTAGCCACTCATGGCGACACAAATGCCAAGCCTAGTTCTATTTCTAGCGTGGAGTTTCATGATCCCACCTTATACCGGAGCTTAGCAGGTGCTCTACAGTACCTCACTTTCACACGACCATATATCACGTATGTAGTACAGCAGATTTGCATGCACATGCACTCCCCATGTCTTGATCACTAGAATGCTCTGAAACGAATTATCAGGTACATTAAAGGCACTTCATCGTTGGGTTTAACCTTACATCGTTCTGCCAATCCGTCTCTAGTCTCCTATACAGACGCGGATTTGTGTGATAATGATTTGCTTAAAGATCACTAAGAAATCATAATAGTTAAAAATTAATTCGAACTAGGAGATGCGGACAACACGCTCGATCAAGACAACAATAATTTCAAGTACTAAGGAACCTCTAACAGTGGATGGGGTTCCAAGATCAGCAACAACTCTACATTGGAGTTTCCTACTTAAGTGCCACGGATATAGTTGCTACAAATTACAATTACACTCCAAGTTATATATCTTTTCATGAAAGATTGCGACATTTCATCTCAACCATCGTACTAGCTAGTTCGAATCCTATATAAATGAATCATTTAGTATGATTAAACACACGAACTTAAACAATATGTTTTTAATAAAAACCACAGGTGAAATTCTTTAATCTAAATGCATTCTTAAAATGATTCAAAAGGCTATCCAAGAGAATTTGAAATAAGAAATCCACACTTTCAATTTAAGTCTCATAGAATATTCCATCTATATTATCATTTTTTTTTAAACTTGTCTTAAGCCCCTGTTACTGAGCCAGGACGTAAAACCGTGCTAAATGCCAATCGAATGATGACCTAAACCGATAAAAAAACGTAAAATGACAACACTATATTTTAATATAAAGTGACCTACGTCACGGATCAGAGGGCATAAAACCATGTTTAATAGCAAGTTGACGATGACCTAATCCAGTAAAATGTAAAACAAAAACATGTGACTAAAAAGTAGACGAATCAAATTTATACGAACACTTTCAATTTAAATTGTGGTTGGACAAACCACACTATCCAAACCGGTTTGGTTTCAAACCAGTAAAACAAGAACAAATCCCGGTTCCGTTTGCTACCTGAATGTCGCACATCGATTCCCCATCCCAACTAAACAAACCTACGGAACCGGTTCCGTTTCTTTATTAAGTCGATCCCCAAGCAAGTTGAAAAATACCGATTTCAAACCGTTAGGTAAAACCAGTGTATCATTTCTTTTTTTAACTTGCCTATTTAGCCCTTTATACCATCTATAACATCAGCAACTGTTCATGGGGCACTTTACCGGGGATCGCCGATTTTGTGATCTGTCACCCTCCCTAGACTATGGATGCCCTTAAGGTTGTTGAATGATGTTGCTCAAATCAAAACAGTGGTCAGTGTTGCTGAGATGTATTCATCACTAAATGAAAGAACTGTAATAAATATAAAACCATTGTATGTCTGAAAAGAAACACACTGAAAATACAAGAAGCATGATTGTAAGTTGCAAGTACAACAATCTTTATTAACAGGAAAACACATCTAAGTATCCTGTCCAAATGCTTTCTAGTCATCGATTCCAAATCTCTTCCTCATATGTTGAACAAAGGCAAAGACTTCAGGCAACTCAGGAAGAGTCTTGGACACACTCTCTTTGTTCTGAATGCACCGTTTAACCCACGCGTACAACTTTGGAAACTCGTGCTCGAAGTTGAAGTTCCCATAGGTTTTCATAGGCTTGAAACCATGAATAAAATGGGATAAAAGATACATCAACGTACCCAAAAGTTTCACCTCCAAAGTAAGGCTTGTCCCCAAGCTCACCTTCAAGCAATTTAAGGCATTCTAGGAATTCAGTCCTTGATGCTTCATGTTCTTCCCCTTTTGTCGTGTACAAATTTCTCCCAGCTAGGTATAGCTGCATTTTTCATACCCAGAATTACAAAATTTCAATCGCTTTTAGGGTAGCACCGCAAACGAGCCGATCCCGTTATGTTAATGAGTTGAAATGTTGAGCTCGAGCCAGCTTGTGACCCGTCAAGCTAGCTTATTTATGTACAAAGAATTGTTGTTTTATGTTTAGACACGTATGTATATAAAAAGTTAAAAATAATGTGTTACGAGCCAGGCCGTTACTACTTACTACGTTAACGAGTTTAAATGTTAAGAGCGCTGATCATTTATGTATAAAAATACAATTTTGTATTTCTACACATATATGTGCATAGATGTAAAGGGTAAGGATAATGTGGAAACCCTTGTTATATGGTAAACTCTGAAACTCTGACTTCCCAATTTTTTTTATTTTTGAAAAAAATAGGGCATGTAATATACATGATTTTAAGCATTTTGAGCCAAAAAAATCAAAAAAGCGCCGAGTAGTTTTTTTTTTTTTTAAATAAAGTTTTGACTAACACATGTTAAGCGAAACTAACACGTGTTAACTATTTGTTACCCGAAGACGGTTTTTTATTTTTTTTAAAAAAATGGCTCGATGTTTTTTCCATTTTTTGGCCCAAAATGCTTAAAATCATGTATATTACATACCCTAAATTTTTCATATAAAAAAAAGTCGTGAAGTTAGAGTTTCCAGAGTTTACCATATAAAAAGGGTTTCCAATATAACCTTATACTAGATGTAAAAAACCAAATATAATATTCATAAGATACGCATAACACATAATTTATAATTTATAAATAAAATTTATAACTTAAATATACAAATATTTGAGTTAAAACATAAGGTTATAATTTAAAATACATAAAAATCTAAAATTTTTCATTACGCGCGCGAAGTTAAATAGCAACGGACGCGGCACCTAGCTTTATGCTAGGTCCATCCCTGACTTCTTTGGTGTTAAGTCCCAAACACTGACACTAAGGGGCTGATTGGTAGCCTCTTAATGAATGACCATTCAGAGGCTACCTCTTAATGGTTAAGAGGTAACCTTAAGTCTGAATGGTTAAGAGGCAACCATTAAGATGTTATCTCTTAACCATTTATACTTAAGATTACATCTTATGATCTTAACCAATAAGAGACTATGAACTATTAAGATGTAGCCTCTTAATGATCATTCAGAGGCTACCAAACAGCCCCTAACTACGTATATTGTTGCTTTTTTGGCCGGTTTTCTTTATTTTCCGTTTAAAAAAGCCAAGTCGGCTCAGCTTGGCTCGTTTACACAGCTTTCGAGCATGCTTCAAACGAGCTATTACCAATAAACAGCATAATCTAAGACAATCAAAATAAAGATCTTGCAGGTAACCTAAAAGTTATAAATAGGTTTTTTTTTTTTGAACGGCTAATTTCTTACCCAATTTACACTTTTTTTTTTCTTACGGCTAATATTTTACGTCTTTTACACATTTTTTGCACACCCTTGAAGTTGAACTCAAGGCCTCAACCTCACCCAAGGGAGAATTTCTCTGCCAAAAGACAGCAAAAAAAAAGGTTATAAACAGTTACCTTCTTGTCGATAAAATCGGCCCAAAACCTGGCATGAGCTTTGGCATAAGGATCAGAGGGTAACAAAGGAGGTTTATGGTTCCAAACTTCATCGACGTATTGAAGGATGATGCTTGATTCACAGATGGGTTTGCTGTTGTGGATGAGAACCGGAATTTTCTTGTGAATCGGGTTCATGTCCAGAAGAAGCTGGCTTTTGTTCCTCAAGTCTTCTTCTCTGTACTCGTATGGAATACCCTTTTCGGCTAGAGCTATCCTGACCCTCATGCCGAACATGCTTGCCCAGAAGTCCAGTAGAACCAGTTGTTGTTCAGCCATTGTTTTTGTTGTTTGGTTGGTGGTAGGTGAAGATGGAACGAGTGTGTGGGTATTTATGCGTGAGTGGAAGCTTGTGGAAGGTTGTTGGGACCACTAATATTAATTTACTAAAAAAAGAAAAATAAAGTGGCTGGAATGAAAGATGACACGTGCTATGGGACTTATGCTTTTCATTCAAAATTTCTCTTGCATTTCTTAACTCTTCTTGGAAAGGTACGATCTTTATATTGTAGTTTGGTCCATGATTAATGTTTTGGTCGGGCGCATTGAATTTGTTTTAGACTAAACTGGACGAATCCTAGTGGTTTGTACGAATTATACATATGCCTCTATCTATTTTTAATGGTCTCTAACGTTGACATTTTGTAACATTTTGGTCTCTACCTGCTAACGTCATTAAATTTTATCAGTTAAATTATGTAAAATGACCAAACTACCCATAGAGACTATCCGAGCAGTTTAATCTTTTATATATATGACCACCCCCTCCTCCTCCTCCAACCTAGGGGTGTTCAAAAAATCCAAAAAAATCCGAAATCCGATCCGATATCCGAACCGAATAAAACCGATCCGAATTCTTATTCGAATATTCGGATGGATCCGATCCGAATCCGAATTACTTATTCGGATTTCAGATCGGATTTGGATTTCACAATTAAATTATTCGGGTTATTCGGATAACCGACTAACCCAAATAAGCTTCAATTGAGTTTTAGTAAATGAATGACCAATTGTTTGAAACTTAGTTCAACCCATGAGGCATGAGGTCAATACTAAACCATAATTCTTCAACATCGTCCATCCATATGGACTAGTTTGTGTCACGTTTCGTGATGCTTGATTTTATGTTCAATACTACGTTTTAAAGTTTGATTTTGTGTTTAAATTTACGTTTTGAATACTATATTTTGAAGTTTGAACTTTGTATTTGTGTTTAAGACTAATTTCTATTTTCGTTTTGTATGTTTATTGAATTCAAATTAATAAAATGTTAGGAACCATAAATTAGAAAAATTAAAATAAATTGAAAAATTGTTGTTTGGTTTAATTTGGATTATTCGGATATCCGTTCGGATTATTCGAATCGGATGGGTATACATCCAATTCGGATCGGATCGGATTCGGATAGGCTCCTAAAGTTTTAAAATCCGAATAATCCGATCCGAATAACCCGTTATCCGATCCGATGAACACCCTTACTCCAACCACCACCTCACCCCCACCCTTCCCAGCCCTAGCAGACAGGGGCGCAACATTGTTGGGGCGGGAGGGGCGACCGACCCCCCCAAATTTTCATGCAGAAGTCCTGATTATATAGTATTCGTATAGAAAATTTTGGAAATATAGGGTTTCGACCCCCCGAAACTAGTGACTTCCGACCCCCGAACCTTCGGGTCAAGCTTCGCCACTGCTAGCAGAAGAGTTCGAAAAAGCCCAACTCTTCGACTTCGACCTAACCCTCCCAATCATTGCAGCCAAGTTCATCTTCCTCATGTTCACCCTAGACAATCTATATTATTCTCCACTAGGCAACTTTATGGATAAAAGGGATGTGGAAATAAAGGAGAAGTTGAGCAGTGTGAAGGACACGTCAGCAGAGGTGAAGCAGTTGGAGGAGCAGGCTAACGTGGTCCACTAGGCAACCTAATGGATAAAAGGGATGCGGAAATAAAGGAGAAGTTGAGCAGTGTGAAGGACGCGTCAGCAGAGGTGAAGCAGTTGGAGGAGCAGGCAGCGGCGGTGATGAGGGCGGCGAGGGCGGAGATATCGGCGGCGTTGAATAAGATGAAGAAGGAGACGACGACGGAGGTTGATGCTAAGTTGGCGGCAGGACGAAAGAAGGTGGAGGCGGAGCTGCAGGAGGCGTTGGCTAACTTAGAGAAACAGAAGGTGGAGACGATTAAGATCCTTGACTCGTAGATTGCTGCTCTTAACAAGGAGATTGTTAACAAGGTCCTTCCTGTTCAATAATTGTTTGTATGATTGGTTGTTACAAAGGAGATTGTTTGTATGATTAGGTGGCGGGCAATGGTTGTGACGGTGGGTGGTTGAGTGGTGGTGTGGTTTTGGGCTTTGTGGTTGTGGTGTACCCATAGGATGAAGCTTTATGGATGAGATGGATGGTGTGAAAATGGTGATGAGGTGGTTGCAGAGGAGAAAAATGAGGTGGGGTGGTGAGCTAGTAATTAACAACGGCGGCAGAGATGGTTCTAATTCAAGTTGGTGGCGGAGGTGGTTGACGGAGCAGGAGGTGATGGTGGTGGTTGACGACCTGACAAGAGGTTATGGTGCTAGTGGTGGTGGGTAAAGATAAGAAGGTGGAAGAAAGGTATAGAGTATAATATTTGTTTTTTTAGATAGGGTTATTACGTAATTTTACATGGACTTAACTGATAAACTTAACCTCCATCCAAGTCAGGGACCATCGATGAAACAAAATACAAACCACATATCCCATACGTGTAATTTCGAAAGGCTAAGAAGCAGAGTTTAAATTTGGGCAAACCACAGGGACCATCCGTGCAGCTTTCTCTTTGCTTTACGGTTGAAAACCTCAATCCGCCCATACCAATAATGGGTGCTCACTGGTCATATCTACACGCCCTCTTGCAAAGTAACTACACACCCTCCTCTTCTATATGTCATGTATACGATCATACGTGACATATAGAGGGTCCGACAATGACAATGACCCGACACTTTGTACTTCACTTTGTTAGACCTATACGTCGCGTATGACCTTATAAGCGGCGTATATGCTTAATATGACACATGACTGGTAAGCAATAATGTTGTGTGGGAGTTGTGCAACCTACGCCGCGTATAGCCCTAAACGCGGCGTATATATAGGTGTACAATTAATTTTAATGGTATTTAAATACTATGACCCATACCAATTTGGATGGGGTCTAAATTTGGTTTTAGCATTTAACCCTTTTATTTTAGGTGGGTTTAAATCCGTTTGGATTGAAATCGATTCTCAACACAAAATCCCAAAGTTGCACCAAGCTGTCGGCTCGGGTGAACCCTAACCGGTTGTTTCACCGGGATAAGGCCATGTCGGTTGCTAAGTCGTCTGCCCCAAACCAGTTTCTTTGTACAATCCTATCAACCCAAATGATTCACAAAGGTTTTAGCCCACCCCATCTCCTATATACAGGGAGTTCATTCTCACTGAAGCAATCTTTTCACTTCCTGATTTAACTAATCAAGAAACCCGTTCCATGCATTTATCTTAATTTTACTCCCTTACTCTTATATGTATACATCTCGATTATCACAAAGACCATACTAGCTTGAGTGTGGGAGGGTGGTTCAGAGATCCTGGTCTTTCACCTCATCCAATGTGTTCTCGCTGTGATGTGCAAGTCTAAATCAAATTAGAGAAAACGAAGTATCCTAAGTTGTTGCAATGATCCAGGTAGACCACTCGGCGGTTTTTTTTTGTTAACTAAGGTTTCTCTTTTTATTCTCTTTTTTATGTTTTAATATTCCTTCTTTTCAATTTATAAACGTTTATTAATTTTAAAGTTCACCAATGACAATAGTTGATTAAAAAATATCAAGGTAACTAGTGCTATAATCCGCACGCGTTGTGGCACAAAACCAAACCATTCTCGCTTTGATAATATTAATCAAATACATGGTGTCGCTATGTTAGCCAGGTTTTGCAGTGATCGGTGTAGAACCTTTTTGAAGCATACAAAATAGAAGACTTTTCATTACTTTCCAAACTGAATAACAAAGGTGTGTACACAGTGAATGATGTCCATGTTGGTTTAAAAATAAGAGCTTCAAAGCAGCATCATCACCTGCTAGAAAAGTGGCCTAACTCTTCGAGCCAGCTTTTACTGTTCAGACCTGGGTAGTAATGCATTAACGACACCACAAATCTGAAAGCAAAAACAATTCATTCAAAAGGAAAACATCGCGTAAAATTAGTGCCCGGAAATTTTTAATGTAAGCATAAATTTACAATAAAAAAACTAACAAGCATTTTGTTATTCTCTAAAACAATTGAAAAGGTTGCAAAATTTGAATAACTACCATTTCCAAGCACTCGCTGCCATTATTAAGAAATCTTGAGAATTCTTGAGAATAACAATACATGGTTATCGGCCACAAAGCTTTCAAATAATGGGTGTAAAACCATAAACGGATTAAATTAAAACAATTCAAAGGTGAAACATTAGTTATCATTTCTGTTAAAATATATACTTCTTATAGTCAATTTTTTTTTAACGGAGAATGAGATACTTTTATTCCACTTAAAAACCAACGAGTACAAAGACATAATTTCCTAACCAGAGGTTAGAAAACTAACAAAAGAAAACAAAAAAAACATACAATTGGCTAAAACTCGCCAAACAACAACAAGATTTTTAACAACCCACAAAATTCCATGACCTGGAGCACTTCGAACTAAGGCTATGATAGTTTGAGAACCTTTAAACTTCGTAGTGAATCAGCCGCCAAGCTTTCAGTTAGGAGCTCTCCCGGATTCATGACATCGCAAGAAAAAGCTTTTCCTCACAAAATCGCTACTTCACAGAAAAACCACCCTTGCAAGCTTATAGTCAATTTAATATCTTGTTTCTTTAATATGTTGCATAAGAATGTTTTCAGGTTTGTGATCATGATTGAGGTCAAGTCATGTTGAGGTTGAGTAGAGGTCGAGATCAGGGTTGCTAGTTGCTGGTTGCCGAGTTGATGTTTCTAGTTGATATGGTCAAGGTGCATTCTAGTCTCATGCTTATGGGCTAGTCTAGTTGTTATGTGGGCTTGTTATGTTTTAACTTAAGCCCACACTATTGGCCCATCTCTTATTATAAGGGCCCAGCTATCAAGGTTGTTAAACGAGTAGATCCTGACCATTCATGAAGTTTAATCTTGGCCCTTGATTTCAGTCCTTGATGGAAGCTTCCAGGCTCCTATATAAATACATTGTTATTTCTCTCTCTTTAGTTAGTTCGATCAGATTTTTTCATCTCTCACTTGTTTTCTCTCAATAGTCTTTTCTCGTATTCATCCGTGTTAGGGTTTCTTGCCATGAACGTCTTGTTCTGGTTTGTATTGTTTTGATCCTGGGTGTTTGATGTGTATTGTGATATGTTGATCAAAGAGTTGTGAGGGTTTAGTGTCTTTGATTTCTTATATCTCTTTTGTTCTTGAGCTTAGACAGTTTGTTTTTTCTATTAATAAGATTCAGTTTTTCTTGAAGCAACCATAAGCAATGAACACGGTTGCAATGTTACGGATTTAACCCCTTCTTTTGTAACACCATGGCGATCATTTTCAAGATGTATACAAAAACATAACCACAAATACCACAAAAATAAATGTTAAAATTCCAAATATATATATATATATATATATATATATATATATATAGGGGAAAGTTAATTTGAGAACACATATATTTCGTGCGAACCGCGAGAACGCTATCTAAAACCATTCAAATTCAAAACTTCTTTTTACACTTGTCTTTATTATTAAAATACAATCTCAAAAACATAATTTACACGTAAAAATTTAAACGTATACGGAAATAAATTGTTTTTACACATGTGTAAATTTACTGTTTATACATGTGTAAACCGTTTCATTTACACATGTGTAAAAAGTAAATTTTAGAGTGTTTTTGCAAGAAAAAATGAATTATTTGGAAATGAAAATCATTTTTTAATGTTATATTATAATTACAATTAGGTTTGTATTGAAAAAAAAATGATTTTGATTAGTTTTCTCATTTGTTCTCACGGTTCTCGCGATATTTAGCGTTCTCAAGATAACCCTCTCCTATATATATATATATATATATATTCTTCTCCCGTGTTTTATGTTTTAAGGTTAATACACTTCCCAAGTCATCCTTCAAAACAAAACCAATCATCATTGATGCAATTTTCCTTCCTCACAACACTACGTTATAAAACTTTTAAAAAGCCCCAATTTTTGGATCGATTTAATTCCATGCTTGTTTAATAATCCTCTTACTATGAAATATAGATAAGAACAAAGGAGAAAAGAGATCAAACAAAACATGATGTTGAGAGCGAATGGTAGAAGACGCTATATAATTATTGGCAGCCGAAACCACCACATAACCTGTCAAGGTTCCGTTAAATCCAGCATCCACAAAGCCTCCCCGAAACCGTGACGGAACCACCACCATCACCATATACACAACATCGCCACAATCAAGAACATCCACAACCGGCGGTGACGTTACGGGTTTTTAGTTAAGATTGTGACAGTGGAACGGGTAGAGGGAGGAGAGAGAACGGTTTTAGAGAGAGAAAGGGTTATAGAAAGAGAAGGATGTATGGGTTTTAAAAAGTCATCACATGCACATCAGAACTTAGCACGTTGCTCAGGAAAAAAAAACAACACACACCCACGATAGCTGTCTTTTGAGAACTCAGTACCTATATGAGGAAAAAAAAGGATAAACAAAGAGAAGATGCAAGAGTTCGACTCGGTTCATTTATATACAAAAATGTATAGCCGCTCTTCGACAACTGGCATATGGAATTTCGTCAGAAGCAATGGATGAATATCTAGAAATGTCCGAACAAGTTGCGCGAGACTCACTTCATTTTTTTTTTGTCAAGGTATACATATCTTACTAAAATTATAATTTTAAACATTGTTTAAACAATATATCTTTATGTATGGATTATATCAATTTACTAGCGAAGATGTTTACGTAAACCAACATCTACCTACACTAATAAAAGAGTAACTAGGGCTCCACTTGTCCCTTTACTAGGGCCTCCACATAAGCTCCAAATCACCATCCATGTGTCAACCTTACAATCAATTAAAAAAAAGTGCACCCGCCCGTTTTCTAAGATCCAAGTAGGTATATGGAGCTCCAGCTTTGTATCTATAAAAGCCGTTATGTTTTTTTTTCTTCATTCTTCCTTCAATCTTCAATCTTCCTTAACAATTCTTCCAATCTTCATTCTTCATTCTTCTTTTTCATTTTCTTCGAGGTATTCTTGCATCAGTTTTACTCATTTTCTATCCTTAACATTATAAGAAAACATCAAACGTTTGATTTTTGCAAATCATCCTATTTTTTTGTTTTATTTCTGATTTTTATATCATCCTATTTTTTAGTTTGATTTCTGATTTATGCAGTTATATCATCCTTTTTTATTTATGTCTGCTTTATACAATTATTGTAAAAGATTTATGTAAATCGTGTGTTTAATCCGTTTTATTCATTTAAATGAAACTGATTTTTTAAAATGTATTCGTTTGAATCTTCAGAGTTGTATTCGTTTGTTGTTTCGCTCATTCATTTGTCTAAATCCTTTTCAAGAGTCTATCGATTCTGTTTATTTCTTCAGATTCAAAATATCGATTCTGTATCCATTCGTTTGAATCTTCGGATTCAAAATATGACACAAGAAACCGGATTTGATTCTCTTATGTTAATTTTGATTATTTGTTGAAGAGGTCGTTTCAATGTTCGGACTCTGTATTTGAAACATGAAACCGACTTCGTAAACATACAATCGGAGTTACTATTTGAAAACCAAAACAGAATGTAAAGCAACATAAAAAACATGTATATCGAATGGATTTTGTTATTGTTTGAATCCGATTTAGTCATTGTTTAAAGAAGTGTCGTCAAATTCTGTAAGTAACAACCGAGCATAGATCAAATTCAGAATTTGTGAGGTTTTGTCCTAAATCCTAAATCTGTTCCAACCGTTAAATTACAATATTTACAATATTTGTGATAAATATTGTAACTTACATGTCAATTTACAGTGTAATTTATTTATAAGTCATAATTTGAATAAAAATATTCTCTTACTCATAATTTGTAAATATTATGATTTTGCTTACACATAATTTGACCGAATTAAATTGATATTACTCATAATTTGACCGAATTAAATTGAATTACTCATAAACTCATAATTTGACCGAATTAAATTATGGACTTACACAATTATTCTCTTGCTAATTTTACCGTGTCATTTATTTATAATTCATAATTTGACTTAAAATTATTCTCTTACTCATAATTTGTAAATATAGTAATTTTTATGTCACATAATTTGACCGAATTAAATTGATATTACTCATAATTTGACCGAATTAAATTATTTTCTTACACAATTATTCTCTTATTAAATTTACCATGTCATTTATTTATAAGTTATAATATGACTTAAAATTATTCTTACTCATAATTTGTTATAGATGATAATCATTTACAATCCTTTTCAAGAGCAACTTTTATGGGTTTGGTAATGAAATTTTAAAGGGAATCTAAAATGATAGAAATGTGAATTGTATAAGTAAATTGTTTGGTATTCTTAGAGAGCATTCACATCATCTTTCCTAGCCACTCACAATCACATATTACACTAAAAATCATCACATTTCTCTCTACTTTTCAATTAAACAATACTTTTACATACTTTTAACATTATCTTTTCTCTCCCCTCTACTTACAACCACTTTAAAAATACATTAAAAATAAATGCAGGGGAACAGTGTTCCCCCAAATATACTAGATTCTCATATCCTTCACTCATAACCCCATCATAAAATATAGAGTTTTCTCTCACAAAAGTATGGGGGAGCTGATGTGAATGCTCTTAATCACCCAACAAACCTTAGAAATTTTCAAAGTTTTAGAGTACCGCGTTGTAAAAGTTGCATCGAAAGAGATTTTTGGACAATTATGACAAATTTTTGTTAGTCTCATTTTAACTTTTTTTGCTATTTTCTATTCATTTATGCTCCTTGAAGTTTTAGTATTTTGCCAATGTTACATTATAAATATTTGTTTATATATCTAACTTCTTTACTATTATTTTGTTTTAGGCTTATGCATACAATTTATTGTTTTCAGGTTGTTGCAGCAAGGGGTGAAGCAGTATTTTATTGTGGATTGTGCGTCGTATTTTGTACGAGTTCCAAAAACATTTGGCATGCATAATAAAGGATAGCATCAGTAAGCATGATGAAGGGTAAATACTTTGAAGAAGATGTCGATATGTGTTTTGCTTGCAACGTTCGATGTCAAAATGCTAGAAAATTACCATGCTGCAATGATGTTATGAACGTATTCATAATTCGTTTTTTTTTCCGTACTTGATTTAATTCCTTTTGTCATGCACTATTATTAAGTTTTGTGAACATTATATTTTGACTTATGTTTTCTTTTGGAAATTATCATATTATTTTGTTTGGTGGAAGAATTTTTTTATCACGAGATTTTTTTACATCAATTTTTTTTTTCAACTTACATAATTCATGAGCACAACAAAATTAAAATTAAAAACTTTGACAGAAAATTAATTTGTCATGTTATATTTTCTTTCATGTTATGTTTTAAATTTTAGATTGACACTGCCCTTATAAAAATTGTTTAATTTTATTTAATCGATAATATGGTTTATTTAAAAATTTCTTTACCCGTGAGGTTCATAGGTCTCTAACCTAGTTGTTTAATGTTCAACAAATATGCGAGTTCATGGTAAAAAAAAAAAAAAAAAAAAAAAAAAAAAAAAAAAAAAAAAAAACCAGTTTCCCAGAGTTCTTGATAGTCTCGACTGCATGTTGGATGGCTATGTGCCCTGTGGCCTCAAACAAATTGCTACATTTGTCTTCTTTCATATTGACTTTTATATATGTTTGTTTGTAATTTGTGTATCTCATGTGCATCCGTGCTTTATCTGGAGAGAAAACGACGCATCAGTAATTTGTCGTGTAGAAATTATTATTATTATTATTATTTTTTTTAACGATCAACTAAAGTATTGCCGGGTACTCTGTACGCGGCCCCCAATGGCCGAAAGGGGCCCATACGGCCTCTAGTCCGTACGGACAGAGCCCTCCGGCCCACCCGTCTCCAGTTCCAGGGAAAACCCGGCCCACATACCCGCCCGAAGGCACGACAGTAGTGAACCGGTAAAACCTGGAGGGATCAGGAGTCGAACCCATGACCACAAGGATCAAGGGTCTCTCCATCACTTCCCAACCACCTACCCCACCACAAGGGTGGGGGTATCCATCACATGCCTCCCGTGGGAATTAAACCCGGCTCCCCCCAAAGAGAGAACCGGCACTTTTTACCACTAGGCCACATGATCAGGATTTGTCGTGTAGAAATTAATTCGCACCTTTCAACTTACTAAAAAATTGAGCTCAGGTTATTGAATACATACTTGTCTTATTTTGTTGAATGAAATCAATTTGGGATAATTATGAACTACTTTTTTTTAACGGCAAATTTTTATTACACCTTTTTTCTATCTCACCTTCTATTTGTAAGGATTTGAACCCATAACCTTACATTTGTAAGGGGAGACACCATACCACTAGACCAAGAAGTCATGGATAATTATGAACTACTTAACCGAGCGAATATGAAACCTAACTCTAATTTGCCAAATTTCAATGCTTTCATAATTGAAACGGACATTGCTGATGTGGCAATCCATCACACTCAACAGCGAATGCGTGACCGTCCTACGATTAAGTATTGAATAGTGTCACTTTAAGGCTATGGGGTGTGGAACCCTTACCCATTCCCTCCCCCTTGTCCACATCAGCGTGATGTCATTCCCCCTTCCCCTCCCCCAAACCAAGGAAATGATTCCCCCTTCCCCTTTCCTTTTTTTAATATTTTTAAAGGGAAAAAGACAAAACAATTTTTGGGAAATGGGACGGTGCAAACGGTGGATGTTTGCCGTTCTCACCGAAGATCCATCGGCGGGGGCGGTGTGCACCGTCGGCAACCTCTTCCACGTTCGGCCACCGATGGGTTTTACCGACCCACACCCCTTAGTCTAATCAAAACAATATGACAGTGTTGGTGAGCAAGTATCTTTGTTATGCAAGCCAAATTTTCCACAACTTTATTTTAGAGAGAATTACAAAGAATGTCCTTTAATTATTATAAAAATTGCACGTTCTGCCCTTTATGAATTTTTTTCACTCATTCTGTCCTTTATTTTCTCAATTTGCTACACACTTTGTCCTTTAGCCTAACTTAGTTAAAAAAAACTTGGTTAACTTTATTTTCTAAGTTTACACTTTTAGCCCTTATAGTTTTGATTGAACCCTAACCCTTGATTGACCTTGAATTCGACCACGACAATTAACGAAATCATAGGGCTATTATAGAACATCAAATTCAAATCAAAACCATGTATAATAATCGTACTGACCTGATCATTTTTTAGGCTAAATAGAACGATTAAAATTGCGACTGGTTCATCTTGTTCATCAAATTGCGAAGGATTTGGTGGGTGTTTATGATATATTTTTGCACAGAAACGATCGATTAAGGCATAAGATGTTTAACACGTTCCATAAACGTTTAAAAATGTATTTTGAGAAAATAAAGGTCTTTAAACGTTTAAAAACCCACATGCAAACCGAGCCTCTAAACCATAAATTGAAACCTATTATAACATCTTATGCCTTCGTCGACCGTTTCTGTACAAAAATATACTATAAACACCCACCAAATCGTTCGTAATTTGAAGAACAAGATCAAACAATCACAATTTTAAACGTTTGATTTAGCCTCGAAAACGATAAGGCCAGTATGATTATTATACATGGTTTTGATCGGAATTTGATATTCTATAATAGCCCTATGATTTCATTAATTGTCGTGGTCGAATTTGAGGTCAATCAAGGGTTAGGGTTCGATTAAAACTATAGGGGCTAAAAGTGTAAACTTAGAAAATAAAGTTAACCAAGTTTTTAACTGACAGAGGGTGTAGCAAATTGAGAAAATAAAGGACAGAATGAATGAAATTTTTTTATAAAGGACAGGACATGCAATTTTTCTAATAATTAAAGGACAATCTTTGTAATTCTCTCTTTATTTTATTTGTCATAACTTGTCAAATCACTGGAAATCATACACGCTTCGTACGCTTCTCATGCTACAACCAATTTCTTTTTTAAATCTAAATCAAATATTATTAACTCAAAATAACTATTTATTTATAAAATAATATTTTTTATTTGACAAATTCTTAATACATAATTAATAATATATATAACTAGTATTTGACCCGCGCTTCGCGACAGTGTCGCAATTCGCGTTTATGTTTATACAATGAAAGTTATAATGTTAAAAGATATAGTAAGAACAAACCTTAAAATTTGTGGGAAAGAATAGAAAAAAAAATAACAAAAATAAATGAAAAAAAGAAAAAGAAAGTTCAAAAAATAAATAAATAAAAGAACGCGAAAAAAGGAAAAGTGAAAAAAATTCCTTAGTATTAAAATAAAAAGAAAAAAGCAAATGTAAAAAGCATCTTCATTATTTAATAAAACAAATTCTTTGATGATGAAATTAAAATACTTGCAGTGAATAAAAACTAAAATTCTATTATCCCATCACTTTATCTCTCTATCTCACCTACCAGGAAAACAGAAATGAGAATTCTTTGATCCAACTAAGTTGCTCATAACAGTGTGCCAGCAGCTGTGACGCTTGTTGTGAAGACATGTATGCGTGTTTGTGACAAACTCACAAAAGAGAGAGAGAGTGAGTATAATAGGAAATAAAAGAACGTGGTCCACTAAAAACCGGACTTGTATCAATGGAGAATAACAACTATTCACAATTTCATTTATTAGTTTATAGAATAATAGGTTAGAGACCCGTAGTTACCCACGGTGCAAACCAAAGAAAAAATAAAAAAAGTATTAAAATAATACTTGTATTATTAAAGTTGTATGTATATAATGTCAATGAAGATAAGTAAAAAAAAATGCATCAAAATGTTATAAAATTATTTATAAATCTTGAAATACTTCTTTGTACACAACGTTTGATGTTTTGTTCGTCAGTTCGCCATCTTCATCTAGTATAACTATCTTCAGTCCATCTCGACTTTTGACCCTTGATAGCGCAACATACAACTGCCCGTGTGAAAAAACTGGATCATTCAAATACAAACCAACTCTGGATAAGGATTGTCCTTGACTCTTGTTTATTGTCATTGCGAAAGAAACAGCAAGTGGGAATTGTCTTCTGTTAAATTTAAAAGGAATTTTCTTATCCGAAGGGGATAAAGTAATTCTTGGGATAAACGTTCTCATTCCAATGTTACTTCCTGAAATGATTTTCGCTTCAATTACACGTTTTCCCATTTTAACAACTTGTAACCTTGTCCCATTACACAAACCGCTTTTCTGATCAATGTTTCTGAGTAACATTACGGGGACACCAACTTTCAAAACCAAACGGTGGTTTGGTATTCCAGAAAACTTAAGACCATTCAGAACATCAGGGGAAACTAATCTTTCATCAACCTGTTCGTTAACATCTTCGGACTGACAAACACTATCTGAACTTAGATACTCAAATTCCTCACCAGGAAACATTGAAAGTAATCTATCATTAATTTCTTGAACAACTTCATTCTTCGGTGCCAATATAGCTCGATCTTGAAAATAATTCGGAATGTGGATGTTATCCAAAAGTGACGGATACACAAAGGATATCAAATCAGAAACATGATCCGAAGATTGAGAAATAAGTAAGTCATCAGGTATCTCAATAACATCTTCACCATCACTTATTGTATCCACCTTTCCTTCTCCTATATCCAAAAGCCAAGCTGCAAACTTTTTAGTTTTTTCGATATCAGACTTGCAGCTTCGTGAAAGCAACCTCATATTACTTCCTGAAATGATTTTCGCTTCAATTACACGTTTTCCCATTTTAACAACTTGTAACCTTGTCCCATTACACAAACTGCTTTTCTGATCAATGTTTCTGAGTAACATTACGGGGACACCAACTTTCAAAACCAAACGGTGGTTTGGTATTCCAGAAAACTTAAGACCATTCAGAACATCAGGGGAAACTAATCTTTCATCAACATGTTCGTTAACATCTTCGGACTGACAAACACTATCTGAACTTAGATACTCAAATTCCTCACCAAGAAACATTGAAAGTAATCTATCATTAATGTCTTGAAAAACTTCATTCTTCGGTGCCAATATAGCTCGATCTTGAAAATAATTCGGAATGTGGATGTTATCCAAAAGTGATGGATACACAAAGGATATCAAATCAGAAACATGATCTGAAGATTGAGAAATAAGTAAGTCATCAGGTATCTCAATAACATCTTCACCATCACTTATTGTATCCACCTTTCCTTCTCCTATATCCAAAAGCCAAGCTGCAAACTTTTTAGTTTTTTCGATATCAGACTTGCAGCTTCCTGAAAGCAACCTCATATTTTTTGTTAATTCTAAAACAATGCATTTGTGCCAAATGTATGATGAACTTAAAGAGGCATTAACAATGTCATGCCTAGTTCCATTTGGTACAACTGGTAGAATTTGTCTAAAGTCACCACCAAAGACAACAACCTTTCTACCAAATAACAAATCAGACGAGTCAACATCATGAACACCAAATTAAACTTTGATCTAGTGCTTCAAAAGCAAGTTTATGAGTCATGGGTGCTTCATCCCAAATAATCAAATCGGTTTTTTAAGCAGTTGGACAACATCACTATTAGGTTGCATGTAGCACATAGAATTTTCAGTTAGGTTTATAGGAATACAAAACCTGGAATGTGCTGTCCTACCACCTGTCAATAGCAAAGATGCAATACCACTCGAAGCAACATTCAAAACAATCTTTCTTTTAGATCTTATGGATGAAGATAGTGTCTTCCATAAGAACGTTTTACCCGTACCACCGTAACCATAAACAAAAAAAAAACTCCTCATTTCTTCTCCTCAACAGATTTCATTACACAGTTATAAATATTTTTCTATTCATCTGTTAAAGAAGCGAACTGAGTATCAAATTCTTCAACCAAACTGTTTGTGTCATATCCCAACTTCTCACAAATAAGACGATTGTCTAATGATGATACAAACTCATTATCAAGATATGGCATACCTACGAAATGTCGTAGACTGGAGCTATTACGCAATAAGAACTTCTCAATATCTAGTAAAGATAAATTCTTAATTTCATCTTCTGAAAGGATCAAATCTGAAAAAATAAAAATGAAATAAATGTGTTAGACTGAAATATATAATATAATTAACATATAAACTTAATAATTGAATATGTGGAACCATCAAAATACTATAATTTAGATGTCTAATAATTATTACTCATTATTATTTACTATAACAATAGACTTGAGAACCTGGTTGGCCAATCCATGTTGGTAATAAAATAATGTGAATATTTGGGTTATAACAATGAATGACTAAAACTATCATTTTATAAAGGTTTGTTATCATATTTTTAGTAAACATTGTAAAAATAGAACAGTTTTAATTCTTTTTTTTGTTTCCGAAAATTTTAAAAATAATTAATAAAATATTAGATAATACTAGCTGATTACCCCGGGAAGGTCCCGGGGTTGAAAAATTTAATATGATTTAATAAAAAATGATAAAAGAAGAAAACTCAAATCACGAAAAGAGTAAATAACTTAAACATAATCAATCTTAGTTAGAAAAGATTTATTTAAAAAAGTTAAAAAATAAAAAGCATAAACCATATTAAACATAAGACAGTATTAAAAGGATAACCTTCAACATATAATCATATTCACGTAATTTAAAATATGCTACAAATTGACTTTGACTTATATAGATGTAGAATTCATGATGGGGGTTGAAAAATATAACCATTCTAATAATACTAATAATAATAATTATTACTCTTGTAATTAAATAAATAAAAAATAACATTGCTATAAGGTGACACCATGTGTTGCAGTGTTGCGCAATTCTTTATCCTAATTTCTCTTGATGAAATATACCTATCCATCTTTAGAAGAGTAAAATTCCAATGATAGCATGACGATTGGGCTGAATTTCAACATCGTAGATAAGAACCTGGTTTAAAAGAAAAAACATGATTAATGAATAACCTGAACACTTTGTGTTTTTTTTTCTGTATGAACATAACCCCACAAAAAATAGTCGTTTTTTTCTCCGTTTTTTACATAGCACCATGGTACTCGTTGGAAAGATAATAAAACGCTCGCTAATTTGGTGTATTTTTTTTTATTTAAAAAATCTTGAATATAAAAGATATTAACGTTTAAAAATTATTGGAGAAACATAAGAGAGAAAAATTTAAATTTGTTTTTAAATTCTTTTTTCCTAAAATAACTCAATTTAATTTTAGTAATTGAGAATTGAGAGATAGAGAGATAAATTTAGGGTTTTATGTTTATCTTTTTTTTAATTAAAAAAAGAAATAATTCAAAAACACTAAAATCTTTTAATTATGATGCCACGTGGCAGTTTCATGGAGAGGTTGAAGGCACCATTGCACGCCACGTCAGCAATGTTCAATCTATTATCTATTAATTAATATATATAAAAGAATTGAACATTGTTGACGTGGCGTGCAATGGTGCCTTCAACTTCTCCATGAAACTGCCACGTGGCATCATAATTGAAAGATTTTAATGTTTTTGAATTATTTTCTTTTATAATTAAATTGAGTTATTTTAGGAAAAAAATAATTTAAAAATAAATTTAAAATTTTATCTTTCATGTTTTCTACTATAATTTTTAAACGTTTATATCTTTTATATACACGATTTTTTAAAGAAAAAAATTACACCAAATTAACGAGCGTTTTATTATCTTTCCAACGAATACCATAGTGCTATATAAAAAATGGAGAAAAAATCGACTATTTTTTGTGGGATTTTGTTCATACAGGAAAAAAAACACACAAAGTATTCATGTTATTCATTAATCATGTTTTTTCTTTTAAACTAGGTTCTTATTTACGATGTTGAAAATCAGCCCAATCGCCATGTTATCATTGGAATTTTACTAGGTATACTTCATCAAGAGAAGCTAGGAGAAAAAATCGCGCAACACTGCAACACATGGTGTCACCTTATAGCAAGGTTATTTTTTTATTTATTTAATTACAAGAGTAATAATTATTACTATTAGTATTAGTATTATTAGAATGGTTATATTTTTCAACTCTAGGACGCTCCCGGGAAGAATTGATAGTTGCTGACGTGGTGTTCAATGGTGGTCTCAACCATCTCTTGATTATGCAACGTGGCATAATGAAATGCAATGGTTACAACTTCCAACTTAAGTGTTTGTTTAGTTGATTAGGTTAGGAATTATAAGAGTCATTAGAATGTGAGAAATTAGAGAGATGTGATGATTTTTTGAATAGTTGCAGCTTACATAAGTGATTCTTAACATGATTACTGATTAGGTTTTAGATTAGGGAATATGAGTTATTACTGATTAGAATACTATGAACATGCAATGATTGAGAAATTTTGTGGTTAGTTAACTTGAGCCATTTGCAATAGGTTATCACGTAAAATTAGATTTTTCAACCCCGGAACCCTTCCGGGGTAATCAGCTAGTTCTTTTATATAGATTAATAGATATGTCTTTCAAAAACTAAGGAATATGCTGTTGCTAATCATATTTTTGGTAAAATTGTAAAAATAGTATACTTTTAATTATTTTTTTTGTTTCCGAAAATTTGAAAAATAATTAAAAAAATATTAGATAATATATGTCATTCAAAAAGTAACGAATATGCTGTTGGTTATCATATTTTTGGTAAACATTGTAAAAATAGTATAGTTTTAATTCTTTTTTTTCTTTCCGAAAATTTGAAAAATAATTAAAAAAATATTAGACAATATATGTCTCTCAAAAGGTAACAAATATGATATTTTTTATAATATTAAAAACGAATAGTGGCATATTATTTGAATTGCTATGTTCATAATCTAATAAAATCATACTAATTGTCCTAGACAAATGTAACACCCCGCCTCTCTCACCATCAATATTGTCCGCTTTGCCCGATGGGTCGCCCATCCAGAGCTCACGGATTTGTTTTTGGTTGCCCAGTGGAGACTTCCCAGGAGGTCACCCATCCTGATACTGCTCCCACCTGAGCACGCTTAACTGTGAAGTTCTCCTCTCATCCACTAACATTAAGCCCCAAAACGCGTTGGTGATTTAAGAGGGAAGACATTACTTATGAACCAAGGATCTCTCCTGGCCACGGCCGATGTGGGATTTTCCTGGGGTGTCACATTCACCCCCTGTTAGAGTCTCATCGTCCCTGATGAGGTATGCACCCACCATCCCGAACGACACGAGAGTGGCTCTGATACCATCTATAACACCTCGCCCCTCTCACCACCAATATTGTGCGCTTTGCCCCCATGGGTCGCCCATCCAGAGCTCATGGATTTGTTTTTGGTTGCCCAGTGGAGACTTCCCAAGAGGTCACCCATCCTGACTGATACTGCTCTCACCTGAGCATGCGTAACTGTGGAGTTCTCCTCTCATCCACTAACATTAAGCCACAAAATGCGTTGGTGATTTAAGAGGGAAGACATTACTTATTAACCAAGGATCTCTCTTGGCCACGGCCGATGTGAGATTTTCCTGGGGTGTCACATTAAATTTGTAACACCCCAACCGATGGCGGAAACATCGAGGTGTCACGTAGTGACGATTGTTCAAAAGCTCATGGTACTAAAGTGTAAATATTATTAAAATCATGATTAAGCGTCAAACATCAAAATCAACCAAATACATCAAGCCTCAAACAAAACGATACATAAATCTTGTTTATTAAGTCTAAGTCCAAGCCTATGTGACAATCATCTAGCGTTCCCTGAAACATGTACAAAAATAATATGTCAACAATAATGTTGGTGAGTACACTTAGTTTTGTGTAAATATAGTATAAGTATAAAAAGTTTACAATTCAAGTGTCATGATTCATTCAAGACAAATATGAAAAACACGTAAGTACACAACGCGGGTCAAAATCAAACCTCTTATGTGACAAAGTTTAAAGCAATAACAATGACCTAGGATTTCCCACACACATAGGTACTTTCCACTAGGCGGTTGTCAATCCAAATAGCGCTATCCATTGTTAAAGTCAGCTTGTACGGAGTTAATGATTTCGTAATGATTGCAAGTATACTACGTTTATGTTTAAGCATAAAGCACAAGAATTCAAAGCATAACACGTGTATAATTGTATGTAAAACGTTTATGAATATGTGTAAGTGTATGTTTCATAGGTGTACATGTTTCACCCCAAAAGTGTAAAAAATGAAAAAAGGGATGAGTATACTCACATTGATTGTAATGGTGAACTTGCAAGGAGTCAATGAGGATTTAATGAATTATGCTTGAACGTTTTTAGAAAATAACAAAGACCGATATAAATCCTAAAGTTTGAGTCACGCGTCATGAATACCTATAATAATATTATTGTATTTTGATTACAGTTGGTTCATGCTAGATATTTCATAGCCTAATACATCCAATGTTCTTTTTTTTAGAATTCAAGAATCATAATATGCAATTTCTCTATCTAGTTTTAGATAATTAGTATTACGTTATTATTTACTCTTATGAAAATAACTACATAAAATGGTCTCCTATATTATATTAACATGACAAAGTTTGTATTCCACATCGTTTAAGTGTTACGTTTAAAACTGTTAGTAATATTATCTATATCTATACTACTATATAGTGCATTCTAGATGGGCAACAAGGTAATTTAATTTCATTATAAAAGGACATCATTGTAATTTACATCAAATCATTAATACACTATTTAATATAAACTTCTAATTAATTAATATTTTATTTAATAAACTTATAATTATAATTAAATAAACTAAATGCATTTTCTCTAACAATAATTTTTATACTTTTTTTTGAAAGGCTTAGTTCAGTGGAAATCCTTGTACAACTCTAACCTAGTGGTCCCAAGTTCGAATCCCTACCCACACACCGATGTTCTCCTTGCCTAAGCTCAAACCGTCACGGGGAATTTTTTTTGTGGTGTGCATGGATTGAACCTGTGACCTACCCTCGGGATGGGAACCCCTAAGGGAAAACCCACCCTACTTCAAACCAGCTGGGCTGGAGATCATTGGCAATAATTTTTATACTTATAAATAAAAAATAAGGTAGAGATACATATATAATTAGAACAAAACAAAATTAAAAAAATTTATAAAGACAAAATAAGTAATAGTATTATGTTATTACATACAACTATCTATATCTATATCTATATCTATACTACTATATAATGCATTCTAGATGGGCAACAAGGTAATTTAACTTCATTATAGAAGGAAATTATTGTAATTTACATCAAATCATTAATACATTATTTAATATAAACTTCTAACTAATTAATACTTTATTTAATAAACTTATAATTATAATTAAATGAACTAAATGCATTTTCTCTAACAATAATTTTTATACTTATAAATAAAAAATAAGGTAGAGATACATATATAATTAGAACAAAACAAAATTAAAAAAATTTATAAAAACAAAATAAGTAATAGTATTATGTTATTATATACAACTAAGGAACAAATAAATAGACTTAAAGTTACCTATTTCTAAATATCATAAAGTTGAGACGACACATAAAATTGAAAATATTATATTCTTTAAATTAATATTGCATTATTAAAATAGACTTAGAGTATGTTATTTAACATTTTATCAAATGCATTATATTTCTTTAAATTAAAATAGCAATATTTAATATGATTTGTAATAATATTAAGTTATTTAGCTGTTTATCAAATGTTTAAAAACTATAATTTGTTGAGTAAATCAAACTATAGATTATACTTCTTTTTCTACCGACAGCCCTAAAAAACATTGTATTACTTATTAAGAACATTATATAAAAAATTACCCTTGCACAAACTATATTCATATTAGTTCAAGTTCTCTATTCGTGCTTCCAAATAAATGAATTATTCAGACTAAATGGATATTGAAGTGTTCTTTAAGAAACTTATATTTCAACGTCTTTGACAACAAAATAGAGAAAAAATGCTCGAAAAGTGTTCATTACATTAAATTAGCCTAGAGATAACCCCTTTTTTTCTCAAACCAGCTTGGGTTTAAAACAAGTTTGGGTTCTTTTAAGTTATTTGGTCAAATCGACACGGGCTAGAAACCACGATGGGCCAAAAATAAACCAAACCTCCTAGAACCGATTGGCGTTGGGGAAAACTAAAGATTTTTTTTATTTTTACAATATATTAGTTTTAGGATTTTTTATTAGTGTTATTATTACTATTTCTTCTACATTTCCATTTAACTTTCATTCAAAATTGGTTGTCCCGCTGCGTAGCGCGGGATCACTTCTAGTATACATATATATATATATATAAGTTTTTTTTTAAATAACCCTTTAACTAAATTTATATATTACGAACCAAATTATATAAAAACAATTATAGGATTTTGTAGAAAACAATAGAAATTCTATGATATGTATATCATAGAAAATATTCTTAAGTGCAGGTTAGAACCCAAAATATGGGTTATGAAAATAGGTATAAACCATTCAGAACCCACCTGCTTCACCACTAAACTAAACCGATATGTTACAAGCGAAGATTTTTTTATTAAAAACTACACATTCAAATCATTACCTTGGGCGAAAAAAATATTATATATGCATCTTCAAATTCTGATGTGGGTGTGGTTGTTTGACGTAGTAGCGGTGGTTGTTTCGTTTAAACGCAATAACAAACATTGATATAGACTAGCGAGTTATGAATGTGGCCAGTGATGAAGACGGTGGTGGATGATTTTCCTTTGCGATTGTGTGTGGTTTATTTGGTGTTAGAACAAAAACAAGAGGAGGTAAAAAGAATTTGTAAGCTTATGAGAATTCAGAAATAAGTTTGTGTGAAAAAAAATGTTTGATAACCATTGTGGTGCTTGGTATAAATACCCATAGAATAATGGTTTCTAGTGCCAACTTTTATTACCATTATGAGGGTTGTTGGTTACAACAAAGGTGAAGAAACTAAATGTGTTTAAATCATAATCAGTATTCAATTTCATTTAACTAAAGTTTTAATAAGAAATGATTTTTAAAACTCATAAAACTAACATAAATGACAAGGTAACAATTCTCCTTTATATTAATTTAATTTTCATTCAAGATGCACTTCAATGATCATTACGTTGTAGGGTTGATATGATTATTTATAAACGCAATAACAATAAGATATCATCATTAATATTGTTACAAAAATTATTATTTATGCTTCAAAAAAAAAAACTATGAGTGATACAATTCTACTCCAAATGTTACGTTAAATTACAGAGATTTTAAATACTTTGATTAATGTCACTTTACGTCCCTAGAGTTATATTTATATTATTGGAAAAAATCTCGAATGTTACAATCTCCCATACTTTAGAAAATTTCGTCTCGAAATTTAATTTGAGGACACGATTTAATGGGTTACTGGGTAAATAAGATAGTTGAAATAATGATATGAGTTATATGGTTCTTTTAGGAAGATCAAGATTCTTGCGTAAATATAGAATCGTTTAGCATGTGTTCTAGATTGTGGATTCGGTTGAACAAAAGTTTACTAGGAATGATAAAGGTTCAAGAGACACTATTAGTTTCGCAGGACCTTTGCGGCACTGAATTCTACTGATAATGGTTAACTGGAGTGCGATGCATAGGTTTGGATCATGGAGAGAATGACTGTGATTGAGTCACTGACTAAGATTACTCAAGATTAGTAAGAATGGGAAGAACTTCGCTGAGAATATCACCGTACTGAAGAAATAGAGGTTGAAGCCAAACACAATGTTTAAGTTTAGGTTTGAAACGGATACTCTAGACTAAGGATTGACTAGGTTTTGTTCTTGGTTTGATTCCCAGTCGCATTCCCGATCCACCATTAGTGTTTATATATAGGGTGTACCGCAGCTAACCCACCACACCTTTGATACCTCAAAAACGTACCGGAAATCTCTCCTAAAACCCTAATAGAATTCCACACCACCTCACTGTACCTGTAAATTCGTGATTACGTTCCGAACCGTAATCGCTAATTTACCTTACATTAGGGTGTTATGTCATTCTATGACACTAACAACACATTAAAACGACTGAAAGTTCGAAGAGTATGAAAAAGGAGGGGTGTCATGTTTTACGCACAGCTAGGGTATGATGAGGTCCTTCCCTTCACCAGGTTCACCACTTAAGCTAACCCATTCACTGCGTTAGACTACAAGACACTAGACGAAAACACATTCCAACCTGAGAACTAATTTTCCTCGTAAGCTTCCAAGTTTAAAGAATACTTAACACGTCAACACGAGTACGAACACTAACTTAGTTCATTAAGTCACGAGTGAAAGAAATACTTTCACACCTCAACTCTAACATGAACACTAGTTTAGTTCGCCTATTCTCTATGTCATTTGGTGTATCAGGTATCTACAATCCAAATGTTTGCTCAAGGAGAAACTTACACATGTTTAGTTCAGGGATATGAATAACCTATCTTGCCAACGAAATATGAATCCAAGAATATGCAGGTATTATGATTGCTCATATGTAATTCATATAATAAATGTTCACATATCTCGTATTTTGGAAATAAGGTATCAAAAAGGCGTATGTAATCATGTAACACAATATTGTATCAAACTAGTTACAACTTCAAGTTTGCATGTGTAGCTTCAAACATGAAGATGATAACATAAGTAGACATATAGGTTGTTTATACGTAATCAAGATTCATGTAAGTTCTAGCTATGACATGAAAACTAGTATCTAACTCAAGGCATACAGAATTCATGCAAGGATAACAACAACTTTCAATCTAATTCAACACATATGTAACATCATGATGAAACGATAGTATGTTAAGAATTTCCATCTATGAACAAGTTGATCCTATCTAATGATTTCAGGTTTAAGAAAGTATGTGAACGTGGAAAGTGTTATGGTCAAAAGATCAGATTTAAAGTGAAGTTCCAATTTCCAAGTCTATATGAAAATGTCTAAATCTCAAATAAAATCAAATTTGTAGGTTTTAAGAAAATTTCTTGCTTTCAAACATCACAAATGACTATGTTAATTACATTAAATAAGAAAATCGAATCTCACATTTCAAGGAACATTAGAATTTTTTGTGTTACAAGAGACCCATACGTTAGATGTCACGGAGCTACAACTTCCATTAATTATAAGAAAATTCGTAATTAACACATTTTATTAAAGTTGAAAGTCAAACATACCGAACGCTGAATTAAAATCCAAACATACGAGGAAACAGTTCGGTAACTAAAACGAATATGTTAGACGTAAGGATGATCCTAGGTGCCTTGATAATTTTTAAGAAAATTCTACTATTTCTAAATTTTTCTGTTAGTTTTATAAACCCCATTTCATTTATTGAAAATCATTATTTATTTCCTGTTAAATGCGAAATGTTTGACGAATTTCCAACTACAAGTAAGACATGAGTAATTTCAAAATATTTATTCCCACCAATTGTTAATGGTAGTTTGAAGAAACCATGAGTTGATAAAGTATTTGATAAGACTAATATAGAAATTGTCAATGCATCCTTGTTTGAGATCAGACTGTGTCCCCAAAAAAGGTATTAGGTCAGGTATAGTATACTATGGTTGCATAAAATGTGTACTGGAAGAATGAGAAAATTGTTCAAATATTGGATAGTGAGGTGTTGTGCCCTTGGGATATGGTAATGGGATATGAAGGTTTGTTTGTATAAAGGGTTGTTGTAGTCGTACAATGTATTGAGTATGGGAAGTAAGTGTATATAAGTTTTGTTTAAATAGATGAGTTTTCCTTGCAATGGTTGATCAGGAAATCCCAAAACTTTATGTGTCAGACACTAGGTTAAGGATGTTGGTAGAAATCTGTTTAGAATGGTAATGGTGATGGGTTAACTCCTTCAGGATATCAACTAAGCCTATCACGAAAAGGTCAATGAAAAGATTTGAAAGTATAAGAAAAGCACAAATGATTATAAACTTGTGGGGTATTAGCACATTTCACTAGATCGGATGAGTATAATTTTATGTCATCAAGAAAAAACATCACAAAAAGCAATCATAAAGAATCACGTGTTTTGGGTTCACAATAGGTTTGACTAAGTATAGTGACAAAAATCACTAAACAACCATGAATAATCATGGAAAGGAAAATGTAGCAAAGAGTAATAACGACAAAGGTTATGAGACGTCAGTATGATATTTTTTAAGAATCCAACACAAAGGAATCATACGTTTACAAAAAAAAATTGGAAAAAGAAATTTATACATTCGATTATTATGAAAACTGGAACTTAACTATAATGATAAAATGCTACATGAAACTCATGGGGTATAACGTATAAAGCAGGTCATTTTGAAAACGAGAGATAACGATAAAAATAAAACATTTGATTGTTCTTGTCTAGTCATAAGACCCAACAAAACTTTGTCTGTTCAAAGAATCGAACTCAATTGGAGATTAATGAAGACATGCGTTATGCTTAACAGGTCCGTCGGTTAATTCGGATTTATGCGTTATGCTTGCCTATGCCAGAAAACCCAGTGTACAGGCGTCCACCCTTCCAGATTGCACGTGTACTCTCACGTAAAGTTCAATACTTTGAAGGAACCAAAAATCAATGAAAACGAGAGTATGCAATTAAGCCAAGAATACCCAGGATGCTCCAAAGTGTAGACCTTATCCACAAGTAATGTCACTCCTCAAAACCCATAATGAAGAAAGAAAGAAAGAAATAGAGAAATGTAGGGGGATAGAATGAGAGGTGAAAAAGGAGAAAGGTTAGTGGAGCAAATAAACAAATAAACACAAATAAGGTTAAGTATAGGTTCTTAGTTATAGTCTAGGTCATTTACTAATAACCTAATTCCCTATAACCATGGCTCTGATACCAATCTGTAACACCCCAACCGATGGCGGAAACATCGAGGTGTCACGTAGTGGCGATTGTTCAAAAGCTCATGGTACTAAAGTGTAAATATTATTAAAATCATGATTAAGCGTCAAACATCAAAATCAACCAAATACATCAAGCCTCAAACAAAACGATACATAAATCTTGTTTATTAAGTCTAAGTCCAAGCATATGTGACAATCATCTAGCGTTCCCTGAAACATGTACAAAAATAATATGTCAACAATAATGCTGGTGAGTACACTTAGTTTTGTGTACATATAGTATAAGTATAAAAAGTTTACAATTCAAGTGTCATGATTCATTCAAGACAAATATGAAAAACACGTAAGTACACAACGCGGGTCAAAATCAAACCTCTTATGTGACAAAGTTTAAAGCAATAACAATGACCTAGGACTTCCCACACACATTGGTACTTTCCACTTGCGGGTTGTCAATCCAAATAGCGCTATCCATTGTTAAAGTCGGCTTGTACAGAGTTAATGATTTCGTAATGATTGCAAGTATACTACGTTTATGTTTAAGCATAAAGCACAAGAATTCAAAGCATAGCACGTGTATAATTGTATGTAAAACGTTTATGAATATGTGTAAGTGTAAGTTTCATAGGTGTACATGTTTCACCCCAAAAGTGTAAAAAATGAAAAAAAAAAAAGGGATGAGTATACTCACATTGATTGTAATGGTGATCTTGCAAGGAGTCAACGAGGATTTAATGAATTATGCTTGAACGTTTTTAGAAAATAACAAAGACCGATATAAATCCTAAAGCTTGAGTCACGCGTCACGAATACCTATAATAATATTATTGTATTTTGATTACAGTTGGTTCATGCTAGATATTTCATAGCCAATACATCCAATGTTATTTTTTTTTAGAATTCAAAAATCATAATATGCAATTTCTCTATCTAGTTTAAGATAATTAGTATTACGTTATTATTTACTCTTATGAAAATAACTACATAAAATGGTCTCCTATATTATATTAACATGACAAAGTTTGTATTCCACATCGTTTAAGTGTTACGTTTAAAACTATTAGTAATATTATATACATATATATAACTCTTTTTTTTAAATAACCCTTTAACTAAATTTATATATTACGAACCAAATTATATAAAAACAATTATAGGATTTTGTAGAAAACAATAGAAATTCTAGGATATGTATATCATAGAAAATATTCTTAAGTGCAGGTTAGAACCCAAAATATGGGTTACGAAAATAGGTATAAACCATTCAGAACCCACCCGCTTCACAACTAAACTAAACCGATATGTTACGAGCGAAGATTTTTTTATTAAAAACTACACATTCAAATCGTTACCTTGGGCGAAAAAAATATTATATATGCATCTTCAAATTCTGATGTGGGTGTGGTTGTTTGACGTAGTAGCGGTGGTTGCTTCGTTTAAACGCAATAACAAACATTGATATAGACTAGCGAGTTATGAATGTGGTCAGTGATGAAGACGGTGGTGGATGATTTTCCTTTGCGATTGTGTGTGGTTTTTTTGGTGTTAGAACAAAAACAAGAGGAGGTAAAAAGAATTTGTAAGCTTATGAGAATTCATAAATAAGTTTGTGTGAAAAAAAAAATGTTTGATAACCATTGTGGTGCTTGGTATAAATACCCATTGAATAATGGTTTCTAGTGCCAACTTTTATTACCATTATGAGGGTTGTTGGTTACGACAAAGGTGAAGAAACTAAAGGGGTTTAAATCATAATGAGTATTCAATTTCATTTAACTAAAGTTTTAATAAGAAATGATTTTTAAAACTCATAAAACTAACATAAATGACAAGGTAACAATTTCCCTTTATATTAATTTAATTTTCATCCAGGATGCACTTCAATGATCATTACGTTGTAGGGTTGATTTGATTATTTATAAATGCAATAACAATAAGATATCATCATTAATATTGTTACAAAAATTATTATTTATGCTTCAAAAAAAAACTATGAGTGATACAATTCTACTCCAAATGTTACGTTAAATTACAGTTTATGAGATTTTAAATATTTTGATTAATGTCACTTTACGTCCCTAGAGTTATATTTATGTTATTGGAAAAAATCTCGAATGTTACAACAAATAATCACGGTATAGTTATTTGCTAAAATCCTTGTAACCATGTATTTAAGCGTAATTGTACATATATTGTTAAGAAAATTAAAAAAAAAAAATTTAGATGGAAGTATACTTGTCAATCAACCAAATGACTTTTATTAAAGATTACAATCGTTATCAAACATAATAAAGACAGTGAACCAAATCATGGTAGAATAGATTTGAAAAAGTAGCAAATAGTGGTAATCAAAGAAATAGGAAATAACAAAGTGAAATTGTTCAAATATAATTAAAAACAAACAGAAAGCAATATAACTCGTAGACCATCATCATAGCAAACTAATTCTATTATCCCATCACTTTATCTCTCTATCTCACCTACCAGGGAAAGAGAAATGAGAAGTCTTTGATCCAACTAAGTTGCTCATAAGAGTGTTCCAGCAGCTGTGACCCTTGTTGTGAAGACATGGATGCGTGTGTGTGACAAACTCACAAAAGAGAAAGTGAGTATGATAGGAAAAAAAAGAACATGGTCCACTAAAAACTGGACACTTGTATAAATGGAGAATAACAACTATTCACAATTTCATTTATTAGTTTATAGAATATTTCATTTATGATAGGAAAAAAAAGAATGCGGTCCTGACTACTCAGCCCAGCTGGTAGGATGGACATCTTGGTGATGCTTGGGGAGGGGGGGGGGGGGGGAGGGTTTACCCATTTCATGGGGTTCCCGCGCATCTGGTGTGTGTTGGCAAATCCTGTAAGTCCCGTGAGGACGAGGGAATTTTGTCAGTACCGAGTTTACTCGGGCATAGATTTGTGAACCATTCAAAAAAGTTTATAGAATATTTCTAACTTAAAGATAACATTAATTAATAAATAATAAAACAAGTCAACCTATAATGATAAATTTAAATATCTAGGTGACAATCAATTTTAAAACTAACAATTATATATATTAATAGTTTAAGTGACAATTGGGGATGGTAGCGCTATTCGCTTCTGGAAGGACCCGTGGATAACCGATGAGCCGCTTGGTGATTTTTTTCCGGATCTATTAAAAATTGCTGCTGATAAAGACGCTTTGGTTAAGGATCAGGGGTGACAACGGGGAATACGATGCAATGGGATTCGGCCTGAAAAAAAATCCCTTCTTCTTCCATGGAAATGGGTCAACTCATGGAGCTGTTAACTCGGCTGCAACATGTAACATTTAATGAAGGGAAGGATAAGTGGATTTGGAAGAATAATGAAGGAGCGCCATTTTCGGTTAAAGGTGTACGTAGAGAAATTATCCAGGTTGATTCAGATCATAATAACGAAGGGATAGTCAGGTGGAATTCGTGGGCTCCTAGTAAATGTAACTTGCTGCTATGGAGGACGTTGATGGGAAGAGTTGCGACTAAAGTGGAGCTACAAAAACGTGGATGCAGCGTGGGTTTAGTGACGTGTAATAGATGCGGCTATTGTGATGAAGACTACAACCACGCGTTTGCCAATTGTCTGTGGGCCAGAAGTGTTTGGTGGCAGATCTTTAACTGGGTCAGAATCCCGTTTCCTCCAGATATCAGGAACATAAACATCGCAGCGGTCACCCTTGAAATTGTTCTAGCCCGGGATCGTCGAGATGGAATAGGATTGTCAATGTGGTGGTTTTGGCGACGATTTGGAGACTATGGTATGCCAGAAACCAAAAGACTTTTGAAGGAAAGTTTATCTCGACCTAGAAGGTTGTTGACCTCATAAACGGGGACGCGTACGAATGGATTGCCAACCGGTCGAAGCTCCAGCCCATTACTTGGGAGAATTGATTAATGTTTGATGTTTTGGATGTCTTGTAATTTTTTGATCTCCGTTTGGTCTGGTCGCTTTTTGGGGGTCTGTATTTGAGTTATCTAGCCTCTTGCTAGTCATATATATATATATATATATATATATATATATATATATATATATATATATATATATCTTCTATAATATATAAATGAAAGCTAATGAGGGACACATGTCACCTTATGGGAGTTTCCTTTAAGTTTTTCCCGCTCATTTTATTGGGTCAATTAAATGGGTCATGGATACTCCATTTACTATTAAATTATTTTTTCTCTCTCATGTGCATGGCACATGCATTCCCCCCCCCATGATTTTTAAACGTTAATAATTTTTTTAAACGACATTTTTTTTGAAAAAAAAATTACACCAAATTAACGAGCGTTTTATTATCTTTCCAATGAGTACCATAGTGCTATACAAAAAAGCACAAAAAAACGAGCGTTTTATTATGAAACAGAGCTTACTAACAACTGTTTACGATCTGTTTACTAAAGACCAAATCAAGAAGTTAATCATCTGTTGCAAGCAAAGTCTGTTTATTAAGGTCTGTTCCAGAGTAGTGTGTCTGCTAAGGAGAGCTGTTTGAAACAACTGTTGCTTCAAACAACTATTACTAAGGTCTGTTCCATAAACATATCATCTATAGAACTGACCTTAGTAATAGCTGTTTCAAACAGGTCTCTTTAACATATCCACTGGTCTTGAACAAACCTTAGTAAACAGACTTTGCTTGCAACAGATGATTTACTTCTTGATTTGGTGATTAGTAAACAAACCTTACAGAAAGATAATGTTTATATATTTTTGTATAATTTTGTTGTACAACCCGTCCAACGGACGAGTATAAAACTAGTATATATATATATATATATAAAGTGTGTTTACCGTTAAAAAAATAGTTTAGGTCATTTGAATAGTGACTGTCACTAAAATGAGCCACCACATGTCAACCACCTACCTCATAACCCTTACCTCTTTCTTTCAAGGAGACGTCATACACCATCTCTTTTATATATTTCTGTACCAAGATCATATACATACACACTTTCCTTTCTCTGTGTTTAGAGAGAGAAAGTAACAAGATGAGGGTTTTATATCGGAAAGAGAGGCTGGAGTTCAAAACGTCACCACCATCCTCGCTGTTGGCCCAGACAATTAGATCAAACACGATCACAGGATATTTGGGGAGACAAACCCGCGACTCTTTCTATTCAATCAAACAAACTTACAAACAAGGAACAAATAAAACATTAACCTAGACCCCTATTTATACTAAATTAACCATACTAATTCTACTCAAATACTACTAGCAATTGTAATCATTACTAACTCACATAATTATCTCTAATAACATTCAAATTAATCTAAACCAATCTTTCACTTTTGTCCTTCATTTTTCAACTCATACGTGTTTTAGGATTAACTTTCAACACCCGTGCCATCCCGCTGTGACACACGGCACGTTTAGGTTAACATTTTATAAAACACATAAGTCTACCTTAGCATAAAAACGTTTTCAAACATACTTAACTAGGTCAGTTGAGTCGTTATGATGGTTCCGGGAATCATCGGGAGTCGTTACAATGATCCACGGGATCATTGGGAGTCGGTCCATAACCATGTGAACACGGATTAGTGATTTGTAGAATCGCTGGGTTTAACGCACACACATAAATCTCGAGTCCCGGGAATTGGTGAACGGATGGGAACGTGTTAGTTATCATGCATTATGTGCTTACAATCATTATATGACTTGTCGGTATGTGAATACGTGTTTATATGTGTTAAAATAGTGATTACGCGTAATTGCATGACGTTATAGGTGATTACGCGTAATTGCATGACGTTATAGGTGATTACGCGTAATTGCATGACGTTATAGGTGATTACGCGTAATTGCATGACGTTATAGGTGATTACGCGTAATTGCATGACCTTATAGGTGATTACGCGTAATTGCATGACATTATAGGTGATTACACGTAATCTCCAATAGGATGGGCGATTGGGAACTTTTATAGGCGATTAGAGCTCTAATCGCTATTAGGTATAGGCGATTACACACTCTAATCGCCTGTACTGCACTGTAATCGCCTGACGCGTACTAAACGACTAGAAACGCCTATAAATACCACCCTTATGTTTTAAAACATCATTTGTGAAACCCTAATACACCCCAAAGCCACCCCACACCTTATTCAACCTTTGCAACACGTTTTTGATCAAGAAATCACATTTCCAAGCTTTTTACCTCATAATCTTACAATTTCAAGGTGTGTTCTTCATCCCAAACCTTTGTAATGATATTGTTTTGATCCATAAAGGTACAGACCTGATTTCTAAACATTTATGTCTTTGAAAACTCATTAAAATCAGTTTCTAAACAAACCCAAACCTCTATGCTTGTTACATGTGATGTATTCATGCAAGATAGGATTTTTATCATTTAAACATGGTTGTTCTTGTATTATTAATATGTTTCTGACCTAAATGAGTTGATATGATGTTAACCTAGGAGTTTGAAGGTTCATTGATGTGTATTATTGATATTAGGCGTTTTGACCCGTTTGAATGATCATGGAGGATTTATGATGAGATGTTGTGTTTTATTGATTGTTGAGGTTAGGGTTTACTCTAAGATGATGCTAGAACAGTAGGATATTGTCGGAAATGTCATTATGTGATGAAATCTGGATATTTGCTATTTAGGGTAAGTTTTGCATGTTGATGTGATGTTTACATGCTAGTTATGCTATTTTGGGAAAACGCTTGCATTCGGGACGGCTAGGATGATGATAAATTAGAGGTTTTTGTTTGAAATAGTTGGATTAATGTTTTGGGTTTGATATTGGGTGTTTCCACATGTTTTGGATCTGATTTGGAGGGTTAAACGCGTAAAAAGACGGCATAGTGCAGCAGGGGCGATTAGGGAAACCTAATCGCCTATAGTAGGGGCGATTGGCCCCAATCGTGTGTAACAAGAGGCGATTGGGAGCCCAATCACCAGTATGTCTGGTGATTGCAATCCTAATCGCCATTTGACTCTCCTAATCACCAGTTGACTTTTCCTAATTGCATGTTTGATTCCTAATCGCATGTACTGCTATCATATGTGCATTTTAACATCCCGAAACACAGTTTGACACCTAGGAACATGTTAGGAACCCCGTGACATGTCCAATAACTTAGTTATACGTGTTCGGACTTGTTTATGCGTTAATTGGGTGTTATGCTAGATAGGGTGAATGTTTGCGCATGCTAAGTGTTTAATTGCATATGTTGCATGATATCTTGTATGGGGCTAACACGTGGGATGTCAGGTTTTGTCTGGTTTGGTCGGTTTAACGTTTAAACATGTTTTCAACATACACGGTCACGGTCTGGACAATTTGGGGACTGATTAGCCTTCGGGTTAGTAGTCATCACACTTATGTAAACTCATTGATATGTCGCCACTAGTAGGGACTATTACATACGTATCGGATTTCTAGTTTACTGAGGACGCACTCTAAGGTGAGTTTCACGGCCCCACTCTTTTACTGGTTTTACATTTTCGGGGGAGAAAACATGTTGTATTCTTTAAACGTGTGTCAACTATGTTTTCATAAAAGGCGTGTCAACTATGTTTTCATGAAAGGTGTGTCAACTATGTTTTGGTATTCACGAATTCATTGGGTTTTGGAGTATTCATTATGTTTTCAAGTATTCATTATGTTTTGGAGTATTCATTATACTACTATGCGATCTTTGGAAGTCCCGAGGAGAACCATGAATGTGCGGGGATGCATAACGAGGGAAATGTGGATAGATCTATTTGGGCTTGACCCGCCCCACTCGTCGACTGGAGGTCGAACGGGTGCATGTTGTCTCTTAGGTATTCAGTATTCAGTATTCAGTATTCAGTATTCAGTATTCAGTATGCAGTATTCAATATTCAGTATTCATTCGGGCACGTATTCAGTATTCACAGTATTCGAGTCCAGTAATGCTTTTCCAATCGCAGTAGTAACAGGTATCATATGTTTTGCATGCATGTGGTCTGGATTGACCATGGGTATTCATTTGGGAGTCGGTATTCATTGGAGTCGGTATTCATTAAAAACCTGTGAACTCACCGGCATTATTTGCTGACGTTTTTAGCATGTTTATCTTAGGTCGCTAAGGTAGCAGCTGTCGATAGGCGCACGGAGTCTCACGGCTTCTAGGAATCATATGCATGTTTTGTTAAACATTTCAGACTTTGAGTTTTACTTTTGAGTTGTAATAATACATTTTGCTTCCGCTGTGTTAGAACGGTTTTGAAACTCAATGGCAGTTTACGTTGTTTTCATATCATATAGTGTCGTTTATTGTGACCGTTGACTTGGATCCTGGTTTGTCACGCGCCTCGCAGTAAAAGGACGTGAATTGAAGAAATAATATTAGGAACCAAACATCCAGGCTAGAGATTTGAAGATAAAAGAATTTTATTTTGATGAGCTATGAAGAATTGGGCCAAGAATGATCATTAGTTGAAGAATTAAGTTAAATGGACCAAGAAAAATGAAGCACAATTGAAAGAAACAAGCCAAGCTCAAAGCTGAAAGCCCATTTTGCTGAAAGTAAGGCACCGAGCACCATGAGGAGAAGGGCTGAACTCCTCATGGTGTGTGTGGGGCATTTCTGACCAAAAATATTGATTTTTTATTAGATTTCCATATTTTTTAAGGGGATAACTCAAAATTAAAACCCTAGAATGTGAGAGGCAATTGGAGGGTCGGTTTTGAGAGCTTCAAAGGAGGATTTTGAGCATTTTGAAGAGATCCATTCATTCCGGTTGATGCTCGTACGATTAAGAACAAGTCTTGAAGCGAAAATCATGAATATTTGCGGCTAAACATCTTGTGGTTTCTCCGGGTGAACAATTTGGGTATTTTATCAATTGTTTTATGTTTGATACTCATTATTTGGATTAGATTTTGTGAACACCTTAAGGTTATTTGCGTCTAATTGTATGTTTGACTGATCTAGACAGTTTGGTTAATTAGTATTATTGCATTATGTTATCGTATCTTGGTTTTCTTGCACTAGGATTAATTTATCTTTGCAATTAATGTTATGATAGCTGAACTGGGTCGAACAACTTAAACAAAGTCATGTCTATGTGATTTCCTATATAGGGTAATAACAGAATTCATTTGATAACTACTGAATCAGAAACCCGGAGTGACCGTTTTTCCATATTATTGTCCTTTATAAAACTCTATTATCACTTCGTTTTGCAGCACTGCAGCACTTTTACATTCAACTTCATAAAATTACTTTAGTTAATTAGCAATCAGTAAATTAGCACTTTTCACAAACTCCCTGAGGTTCGACAACCCTACTTCCTATACTGCAGTCAGTTGTAGCTAAGGAGTAGTTTTTATTTAGTTTTTGATTAGCACTTCAACATGCGATCAGTGTCCTGTCGTTATTTTCTTCATACCACCTGAAAACCAGCCGTCAAGAACGGTAGTGGCGGTGAAAGAAATCGACGGGCTGACCAGCGGCGGCGACAACCACGGTGAAGTAGAGAGAAAAAAAGAGAGAGGGAGAGAGGCGGGTAGGTAGTTTTGTAGTGGTGGCGTTGACGATGGTGTTAACAAGGAGAAATGGAGAATAGACTATGGTGCTATCGTTAGTGGAATGGCGTCGACTCCCCCCCTCTGCATGGATCTGGACTGAGAAGTGGAAAGGTGGAGATCTTTATACTCGCGTGATTAGATAGTGTGGAGGTGCAATGGTAGATAGATCTGTGAGTGAAGTATAGAGTGACAGAACAAGAGGGAGAGGTATAGAGAGAATCAGTGTGTTTTGATTTTTAACTTCATTTACCTGCTTATTACATCAAGCATTTATCATATCAACTAATTTTTCATTATATTAAAACTAAAGATTGTAAAACGAAAAAACCTTAAAAATTAAAAAAAGTTTAAACGCCCATACCCATGAGGATGGTACTAGAGATTATACTTTTATATTTTTATTTTATTAATATTCTGGAAAGGTTATTTGCGTATGGCGCGCTTTTATATGTAAAAAAAGAAGTTACATAATTTATATGTTATATTCCAAATAAGTGTCCCTTCATGGAATCTGATAAAATTGGAACGATACAGAGAAGATTAGTATGGCCCATGTGCAAAAATGACACGCACAAAAATGGTCCAAAATTATTCCAAATAGGTGACCAAATTTTGTATAGCAAAACATGAACCTTTTTTTTTCTATAAAAAAACAAGCTAAACAATTTGTGTGTTACATATTCTATAATTTTATAATTCAAAATTTGATTGTTGTATTAGATTTATTTATTAATTATGATATCATCCGAAGTTTAGCATCTATTGATAGTGTATCAATACCGTATTGAACCGAATCGATTCCAACTAAATCCCCGTCGTAACGCACGGGATGAATACCACTAGTAAATTTAAAAGTCGTTGCATATATTGTCGTTGTTCGAGATGTTGCATATGTTATTGAAATTGTTGTTGTTGTCACACGATTTGACTTAGTTGTTCGAAAGATTGTGATAGGTTTGTGTCGTGACTGTATATTTGTTTACTTGAACCTGTTTTCATTCCTATTCATTTATCCATGGCTTGGAAGATATAACTTTGTGAAAGAGATATGATAACAGTTTGAGATATGAATGAAGAAATGGTGGTGGATGAAATGTAAAAGGGTTTTGGAACCCACTATGAACGATTGCACTACACTCGGTTTCTCAGCATTGGTTAGCCAAGCACACTGATTCGAACTTTTTTATTGATACTTTCCGCGTCACACAAAATCATGATGCCGAACATGCCACAAACTCGCTGAAGAGATATCGAGTAGCCTAAAGTGGTTAGGTATTTGGACAATTGGACACCCCTTATTTTATTTAGACATCATTGCTACCGATGCATCATGTATAGCACTATAAATAAATGACACATAGCTTTTCCAATTTACCAAGAATATTGTTGTTGTCATATCATGTCTAGTAGCTGTGGCCCATACGGGGGCGTATAGGTGTGTTTTTATGTATGGAGCGTATAGGTTTATAAGAGGCGTATATGTCTAGTTTTTCTTTACAATAACTATATGGGGTGCATAGATGAATAAAACGTATACGTCTAGTTTTTTTTTTCACAAACATTTTTATGCTTTGTTAATTAATCGAAACTAAACTATCATATGATACGTAACCAACCAACAAACTAAACATTGTAAACAAAGATTACAAATATAAACATCGTATGACACGTAACCATAGGCATAATACTGGATCTATAGTACACGTGTACTAGACTATACGATACTACAGTATACTATATGATACCTATACTACACTATAGGCCTATACGGGACCTATACAATACTTGTAGCCCTATACGAGACCTATACTATACCCACAGGCCTATATGAGGCATATACAAAACCTATACTACAACCATAGGCCTATACGAGACCTATATAAGAATATACGATACATATACCTATAGGTCTGTATGGGACCTATACTACACATGTAGGTCTGTATGGTATCCATAGTATACTTATAGCCCAATACGGGACCTATACTACACCATAGGCCTATACAGGACCTAACTACACCTATACTAGACTATAGTATACCTATATGTCTATACAAGATCTGCAGTACACTCATAGGACTATATGAGACCTGTAAGGGATTTATGCTATAGTTATAGCCCTATAAGGGTCCTACACTGCACCCATACGCATATATGAGGCTTCTGCTACCCCTATGTTAGACCATACAATACAAAACGATAATATACAATACAGTATTATCGTACACTATACGATATCTATGCTACACCTATAGATCTATATGGGACCTATACGACCATTATAGGCATATATGAGGCCTACATGGGACCTATACAAGACCTATACTACACTTGTAGCCCTGTACAAGACATATACTACATCCATAGGAATGTGCGATATCTATACTACACATATACTAAACTATACGACACTATAGTCTAATATACGACACATATACTAGACCTATAGCCTATACTGCACTCATAGGCCTATTTTAGTCCTACACAGAACCTATACTACAATTTCAGCCCTATACGAGACCTATATTACACTTATAGCTCTATACACGACCTATACTACATTTATAGACATATACGGGACTTATATATAATACACCTATACTAGATTATGCGATACATACAGGGGTTGATCTAGAATTTATTACAATGTAGTCACTGTTCTTATATGCTCCAATTTTATAGAACCGGACATAAAAAAATTTCAGGTTGATTTGACAATTCGGGTCAGGTTAGGTTTGTGTTGGACACCCCAAACAAGAAAACGAATGTTGGTTACTTTTTTTTTTAACAATCGATGCACTATAATATTACGTGTTTGAAGGATTTGTTAATCATATTTAACTTTTTATTAAGGGGAATTGGAATTAAATAATTCCAACTTTGTCGGGTTGGAATGCAATAATCCCAACTTGAAAATCAGAATCTAATAGGTCTAACTTGTCTTGGTTTTTATTTCACTGGACCAAAACTAACCAGTTAGTTTTCTGCCTATGTAGCATGCCACGTTGGCAAATGACGTGTAAAAAATGTCCTGGTTGGTAAAAAAATCAGGTTGAAACTAACTGGGTTAACCCCAATTAGTTTCGGTCTAGTGAAATAAAAATCAAGACAAGTTAGGCATGTTAGATTCTTATTTTCAAGTTGGGATTATTACCTTTCAACCCGATGAAGTTAGGATTATTTAGAGGGTGTTTGGGATTGAGTTTTAAAACAACTTATTGACTTATTGGCTTTTCGAAGAAGCCAATAAGTCAATAAGCTGTTTGTGTAACCCAAAAGCACTTTCTGTTTTAACTTTTGGCTTTTAAGGGTGGAAAAGCCGTTTTTGAGAAGTTAGAAATCCTGTCTTTTGACTTTTGGAAAAAATTGCAAATCTACCACGCATACAACCAATATTCACAATAAGTTAGGCGAAACACTTAAAAAAACAATCTATTGACCTTTAATTTGACCTTTCTCATCCCAAAAGCTAATCCAAACACTTTTTTTTAAAACTCCTTTTCAAAAAGTTATAAACCAATAATCACTTCTGACCAAAAGCACTATTGCATTTCCAAACTCAATCCTAAACACCCTTTTAATTCCAATTCCCCTTTTTATTAAACATCCTTAGTTATAAAGGTAGAAAAAACCAAAAACCTATTCATTAATAAGTCTAAAACTAATAAATTAAGTAAACTAAAAAAGTAAAAGTAATTAGGACCCATTCTAACAAAAAGACTGAAAAACAAAAGTAATGGTTATAAAGTAAATGAAGTTTAACTATAAATTGATATAGGGTTTGATTCACTATCCGGTATTTTAATTAGACATAGGTGGTGTTTGTTTGTTTGTTTTTTTTTTTTACCAGAAGCACTTCTGATCTATTTTGTCTACGCCGCGCAGACGCGGGCAAACGTTTAAGTTCTGCAGATTGTTTGTATTTTAGAAGACCTTTCACTAACCTCTTCTTGGTGTAGACATACAACAAACTCTTCCAACCACTTCTCACCTCTTCTCTCCTCATCCTCCTTTCTTCTTTCTCTTTTCTTTCTTCTCCATCAGACATCATCATCATCCTCCCTCAACCTTGCACCGCTGCCTCCTCACCTCCCCTTTCTCCGCCGCCTTCTCCCATCCCTTTCTCCCTCCGCCGCCTTCTCCTCCTCCCCACCATCCGCTCCTCCTTCCCTCCTCCCCACAGTCCCCGGTTCCTCCCTCCTCCTCCCCGCTTTGTGTGTGCTTCAAGATTCTAGAGTTGTTAAAGAAACTGGTCAATGATTTGAATTGTTGAAGCATAGGGCAAATAAGGATGTGGGTCTAATGTAAATTCTTTATACAATCTTTTAGCTTCAAGATTCTTTGTGGGTTTTGGGGTTTGATTTTATTGCATATTTTAGCTGCTTAATATATTTTTAGTTTCTTGATTTAGGATATTGATAATTATTATTAAGCATTTGATAGAACGATGATTAATATTCTGGATCTATTCTTTATTGTTTATTTTTCTAATTTAGATTCTTCTTTTATTTTATATAATTTATCAAATGTGTATTTCAAATCTGTGGATTCTTAATGCTTCAGTATTACTAGTAGGAATGCTCGCGCGTTGCCGCGGGTACTTATATTTTTGGCACACTTTTTGGAGTACTTTGTTGGCTAGCTTCACGTAATTTATTTTTAGGGGGTGTTTAGGATTGAGTTGAAATATGACTTATTGACTTACTACCTTCTTGAAAAAGCCAATAAATCAGTAAGTCATTTGAAAAAGTACCAAATCCTAGCTTTTAGACAACTAATATATCAATTCACAAAGAGCAAATGAGTATAAACTATAAACTAAAGAATTGACATAAGAAACAATAATATAAGATATGGTAGATGTCATTATAGACAAATCAACCCGGACATAACTATATAGACCTATACTGCAGGTTGTCACCTCTATCATAACTCATATCTAAGGCACAACACATGTTTGGAATGCAATTTGAAGAGGATTCCTTAAACCCATGCCTACCAACCTGTTATCTTAATCTTCAATTCTAAATTATTCAATGCTATATTATCGCCTCCAACTGCAACGTCAAAAATCCCCTAATCATAAATATCCTAAGTATAATGAGTTCCATGTAACTAAAGAAATCCAGAAATGTATTAGCTAAAAAGACCAGGCATTGAGATTTATATTATGTAAAGAACATTGTCGTTTTACAAAACATTAGCATCCTCCTACAAACAACTTAGTTCAAAGCACATTCTACACCACATATCACAAAAATTATGCCTTGTGTTCTTTCTTTTCAAACTATAAAAAAAACATGAAAAAGAAGGAAGGATGTTCAGTAACATTCGTGCTCCTAACCTTCTTGATTGAATCTAGATCTAATAGCTCATATTCAAATCAATCAATGTTTTTAGTGAAATCAAATACTAAATTAGATCACATATGATTAAGGAATAACAAAATAATAATAATAAAAAATATAAAGAAACTACAAACTAATCGTCAACACGTACCTGATTATGGTGGATAATAATGAGATTAATGGATAATGGCTGGTGCTTCACCATTATAAATAAACCCATATTTGTAACCGATTGAGAGAATTTACTATGAGATCAGTGATGAAAGCCTTGTAACCCATGGAAGCATTGATTTGGATGTTTCAACTTCATTGATTTTGGTGTTTCATCTTCAAAGGGTCTGCATGTGCATCAGGTATATGTACAATTACAATTTAAAGTTGTACATGAGGGGCATAAAGGGAAGAAATTGAACAAATATTAGAAATTTTCAAAGAGGCCTTTGAACTCCCATCTTAAAATGGAGATTATTTTACCCTTTTGCCCATCTCTCCTCCTTAATAAGGAAGTAGAGACTAGTAGGAAGCCCGCGCGGTTGCCGCGGGAGCGATAATATAAAATGTGATATTTTATATTTAGTTTTATCAATTCTCTCGTGTATCGTGTCCATGAGGATTTATGTACCCTAACTGAGCCTTAAAAATATCCTAAAACTATGTGGAATGCATATACATGTGTTGGTAACTATAAATACTCTAAATCATTATGTCCACCATTCATATTATAAGTTTTTTAATCAATTCAGAATCGAATTTCATGCTTAAATAAGTTTGAAATTAGGAGTGGAGGTTAGTGGTCGATTGAGGGTGCCCCGCCCCACTCTCATTTTCTTTGCTCAATAGTGTAAGTTTACGTGTCATCAGCGTAAATTTTTATACGCAATATCGTGTCCAACCCCTTCCGTTTTAAGGGTCATCCATGACTGTCGTTGCGACGAGGATCCGGTGTGTGTGCAAAACACTTAGAACCATGTAGCAAACTAACCATGCTTCTAATCAAATTCTCACTTCTAAATGAGAATGAATTTCCCTATGTTTCAATACTTATTTTAAAAAACATAACATAGATAAATAACCCATTAAAAGCTCAATTTAAGATTCATGTTATTAATCAATACAGGAAATGAGTTCAAAAATCATTAATCAAAGTTGTAGACTCTAATTATAAAACACACCTAAATGATTGTAACCTTTGATATAGTTATTTTAAAAAGCATAACATGCATGAATAACCAATTAAAAGCTCAATTTCTAGTCTAAGTTAAGACTAAAAGTTACCAATCAAAACAAAACAGGAAATATGTTAATAAATCATTAATCAAATTTATTAGTTGTAGTTATACAACACAACTAAATGGGTGAACCAATCCTCATGATTGAAGATTTAAACATTTTTATAGTCTTAACCAGACATAGCATAGATCAATAACCAACAAAAAAAAATAATTAACAGCAAAAAAAAACATATCAATTCACGTGTTTGCTACAAATTTAGATTTTTTTTTCTACAACAACAACAAAGCTTGCTTCCAACTGGAACTCCTCTTACTCGGTCCAGGCGAATTCTTTAGACCCCACTCACCTGAAAAATAGCACTGAATTTGTATTATAAAAGCAAAGAAACACAACAATAAAAATAAAGAACATATAACTATAAAAACACTAAAATAGAAATCCAACCTTAGCAGCATCAACAGATTGTCAATCGAAGAGAAGAACCAGCAAGATGCGAGCATCTAGGTGTGATGGGTATGGAAGAACTTATAGTTTCAAGAAGATGGAGTTATGGAACTCGAAAAGACGATTTCGAATTTCCGAATTAAATTTTTAGTTAAAGTGAATTTGTTCTTTATAACAATGTTATGCGAATGATGATTGGAATGTGGACCAATCACCATTTGTGTAGTTAATATTGTATTCATTATGATGAACCGCCAAGGAAGATGAAAGGTTAGTATGAATTGAATTGACTAAGATTGCCTTAAAGTGTCTTAAAAGTTTGATGAATGTCCAACTTTAATCACTCTAAATTGGCTTTAAGTGTATTGTAAAATATGCTTAAATATTTGTACACAATACAAAATTACAATGGTGTACATCTTTGGACATAATATTTATCAAACTCTTTGAAAGGCACCCAATTTCTATTTACAATGTATACAAATTCCTAATAATCGAATATGCTATATTGGACACTATATAAAGGTAAAACTTGGACCAAAAACAAATTGTATGCCAGGCAACCAAATCCTGAATCGGCCTGTTTCAACCAAACAAACTGTATTAAAGCAGCAGTGAAATAAAACGACGGGAAGATATTACCGATCCAATCTCGATCTCCAAGAACATTTTCAGTTTAGCGTTGTGATTCTTATTGGAAACTTCCCTCAATTAACCAACCTGCAGTTCCAATAACAGTTTTGAGTTCAGCTTGTTAATAAAAACAATAGCAACATGATAAATATTGATCTCAAATCTATAGATAAAACACATTAACATTTATAAAAGATATTAGCAATTAAAGAAAAACAATTCCGCTTGGGTTTCCTACAAAGCTGTTGAAGGTCGATTAGGACGATGTGTGTGGTTCTGCCTCTTTTGCCATACAAGAAGTGTTGAAATTGAATAGGCACTCCAATTCTTTAGCAACCTCATCTTGTACACCATAAATATTTGATGAATATAAGTAAGTGTATGTTTCCAACAACTAAAGGTATATTATTAACAATGTAAAAAGACAAAAATTACAAATCGACAGTAAAACAAATCGAGCAATGAAAAATACCTCGAATTGGTTAAATGGCATTTCTTTCTGTATGCGAAATCTATGAACTTTGCCATGGTTTGCATCATGAGTAACCTAGACATGCAAAATAATGATATTAGTAAGATGAGTTTCTTGAAAAGTAAAACAAGTGTAGGAGACAAGAAAACAATGACTATAAATGAGTATTCAAGAGTAAGGAAATGGGTTTTATTAGGTGTTATGAATGTAGGTTACATCTTGAGAGACATATAAAGTGTGTATTACACACATATACAATGTGCATAATATGTTATACATGAGGGGCAAAAAGGGTAGGAAATGACAAAAATATAGAGATTTATAAAGAGGCTTTTCATATGCCATCTTAAAATTAAGAGGAAATTACTTTCATGGACATGCTTCCTTCTTAATAAGGTAATCTAGATAATTGTTATTCACTCTGTTCGAGATATTTTTTATTTTTTATTTAATGTTTGCAGAACGTGGGTTGTGGTTTGTTATGGTTATGGTAGGTTGTGTTGGTTCACGGTGGTTATGATGGGTTGTGGTGGTTCAAGGTGCTTATAGTGAGTTGTGAGGGGTTATGGTTATGGTGAGTTGTGATTGGTTATGGTTATGGTGGGTTATGGTTTTAGGTTATGCTGCAGACGTTAACAAACAAACAGTCTGCTTCTTGCAGACTGCAGACCTTTTACCTCTTCAAAAACAAACATCACCTTAGTGTAGTGCTATTTTGAAGATGTTTGTATATTTTGCAATGCTCCCTTTAAAAAAAACTAGATAATTCAGTTTTTAAAGATTTTTTTTCTCATTTCCCAATACCACCTATAGAAATGTTTTGTAAAAAACTAAAATAAAATAAATAAAATAGAAGATAGATAAACTAACATATACATGGCATATAGATCTTTGATTGATACGTATTAATACCTCATGGTATATTGTGTAACATATATGCCACGTATAGCTTTATATGTACCGTATACATAGGGTCGTCTAGGAGAATGATTTTTTAAAAAAACTTTTGAACCTCGTGCGAAACAAAAAGAAAATTGGACATCCTCCCTATAATATAAACTCATCAGTCCCATATAAAAATAACTCAATATATTACGACGATAAGTGTTATAAAATACAGAAAACAAAGAAGTAATGTAGCAAAATGATCAATTGGTAATATTTAGTGTTTTTAGTTCTTTTTAAATATATATAATTTTTAAATTAAAAAAATGGGACTCTCTCAAGATGGCTTCAGGTTATTGCTGTCTTGGCCAGCCAAATAACCGAGCATGCATAAAAAGGTCTAACTACTAGGTTATTAATGACGCATGAGTTTTTGTGCAACCTATATGTGAAGGTGTATCAATATTTTTTTTAAACGGTCAACAACGATTTTATTCCACTCAATGCTAGCGGGGTACTTGCAAATACATCATAGAATCACCAATAAACGCAACAAAGACACGCAACAAAACCTTACCAACCTACTTGTGACATATTAAAACTACACAAGAAGGTACTTTCGCCCTAGACTTAACCCAAAAGTGGCTCAAAGTTTTAATGTCACCAATCACCTCCTCAAGAGAACACTTCCTTTGATCGAAAACCGCCTCGTTCCTTGTTTTCCACAGACACCATACGTAGCCAGGCATACAGCATAGAAGGCCTTCCTCTTTTTAACCGAGCCACCAACAGACGAGTGCAATATATTAACACCCAAAATCTAATCAAAGAAACACACTGAGTGTCTAAAAAGAAACACACTGAATAGTGAACATACAACAAACATGATTGTAACATGCAAGTGCAACAATCTTTATTTACTAAAAAACATATCTAAATATCTTTGAGTCCAAATGCTCCAACTTCTAGTCATCGATTCCGAATCTCTTCCTTAAATGCTGAGCAAAGGCAAATACTTTTGGCAAGTCAGGCAGATTCTTGGACACACTCTCTTTGTTCTGAATGCACCGTTTAGCCCATGCGAACAGCTTCGGACACTCGTCCTCGAAGTTGAAGCTCCCATAGGTCTCATATGCTTGAAACCATGAATAAAATGGGATCAAAGATACATCAAGGTACCCAAATGTTTCACCTCCAAAGTAAGGCTTGTCCCCAAGCTCACCTTCAAGCAATTTAAGGCATTCTAGGAACTCAGTCCTTGATGCTTCATGTTCTTCCCCTTTTGTTGTATACAAATTTCTCCCAGCTTGGTATACCTTCATTTTTCATAAACAGAATTATACTATTTCAATCGCATTGTGAGTAGGACCGTATACAAGCCAAGGTGTTTATGTTAACGAGTTGAAATGTTGAGCTCGAGTCTGCTCGTGACTCCTCAAGCTAGCTTATTTATCTAAAAATCGTTTTATATTTTGACCCATACATGTATATAAATACTAAAATTTGTTTTAGAAGCCAAGCCGTTTATGTTAACGAGTTGAAACATTGAGAGCTCAAGCCAGCTCATTAAAAAGTATAGGTTTATATTTTTACACATATATGTATATATAAAAACCTAAAATAATGTTTACGAGATACAAATAAGAAAGAATTGATATTTAAAAGTTATAACTTAAATGTATTAAAATTTGTGTCAGAATTTAAGGTTATGATTTATATTACGTAAAAATTTGGAATTTTATTTACACAAGCCAACAAGGCAAGTTTATATTGGCTCAAGCTCAACTCATTTACAAATACGGGCGGTTCTTCATTAGGGCCAGACCGGGCCTCGGCCCATCCAGTTTTTTTGTTTCGTAATGTAAATGTTACTGAAAATTTCTGAAAAAATTTATACGTATTGAGTCCAGTCCTACCAGATTGAGCCCGACCCTACCAGGTTTTTCGTTCAAGATCCGCCATTGTTTACGAACCAACTCGTTTACACAATTTTCGGGCAAGCTTCAAACTAGCTACTAGCATTTTAAGCAGGCCTATTCGAGACACCCAAAATCAAATCCGAACCTTAAACTTACGTCCCTATAGGCGCTATAACGGTTACCTTCTTGTCGATAAAATCGGCCCAAAACCTGGCACGAGCATTGGCATAAGGATCAGAGGAGAACAATGGAGCTTTATGGTTCCAAGCTTCATCAATGTATTGAACAATGATGTTGGATTCACATATGGGTTTGCCGTTGTGGATGAGAACCGGGATCTTCTTGTGAACCGGGTTCATGTCCAGAAGGAGCTGGCTTTTGTTCCTCGTATCTTCTTCTCTGAACTCGTATGGAATACCCTTTTCGGCTAGAGCTATCTTGACCCTCATGCCGAACATGCTGGGCCAGAAGTCTAGTAGAATCACTTGTTCTTGTTGTTGTTGTTCCCCCATTGTTGTTGTTAGGGTTGGTGGTGGTTGTAGTTGGGGTGAGTGCATGTATATGCATGGAGTGTTAGGGACTATTAAATAAGCGTAGCGGCGGATTTAGCAAGAAGCTATGATTGGCCACTGTCACGGTCCATTCCCATATCATTATGTAAATATTTTTCTTTTGCCTTATATTAGATGAGTAAATTTGTATAATTGTGACATGGTAAAACAAATATATGGTGCCGGAATGTAATTGGATGAGCTGATTGGTTAAGTTCACACTTCATAGCAGAGCCGGTCCTGAGGATTTAAGTGCCTCGGCCGAGTTGAAAAAAAAAGGCCCTTATGCCCTAACGAATTATATAAACTAAATTTTTAAATGACGTTTTACGTTATAGCAAAAATATAATAAAAACTAACCGTAATAAATGGCCCAATAATAAGTGGTCCTAATTTTTCTTATAAGGGTCGGAAATTTTTACGATAGGTTATTTATCGCTAGAGATTGATTTTTTTCTTTTTTCTACTTGGTATGGATCGGGTTGGGTCAACAATCTAGTAAATAATGAACTAAAAAAAAAGTAAAAATCTGAGAAAAAGTTTACAAATATATGGTTTATTGAATTGAAGATTTGTTGGCTATTCAAATCAATCCATGAGAGTAAAGTGGTGGATTGATTTATGACTATATAACCAAGTCACTAATAAGAAGAGAGTGTAACATGTTTTCTTTTAACTAATTAAAAATAAATATAAATAAGATTTACATTTTTACGTTTGACTATAACAATAGGTTTAGTATTTTATTTATTTGTTGTGACATAAAAAGTGATTCTCACCCTAGAATAACTTTTCATTATTTTAATTTAATTTTGTCAGTTGAAACCACTAAAAAGAAGCTAACTTTTCCATTATCTCTTTTCTTCTTATCTTCTCCAAATTTCCAATTCTCCATTAAAACAACCTGCAACTTTTTTTCTTAGAAAAACCAATAATTTTTGTATTGTATCAACCTCTTTTTTTTTTCCTTGTATTCATGTTTTCGTAACCATATCTCTCTCCCACACATATATACAATTTAAAAAAAAAAAAAAAATTGGCCCCCATGAAAGATGGGCCTCGGCCGGGGGTGCGGCTCGCCCACCCCTAGGGCCGGCTCTGCTTCATAGGGATATACATAAAGGGCTTGGGATATATATGATCTTTGGTTCCCGTTTGTAAATAGTTTTTTCGAGGTGGTATAATGTTTTTGGACGAACAAAAAAGTTGGACCCTTTTGAAGACTTTTCGTGTAAACTCTCTCCTCCTTCACGCGGGCTTAGAGCCAATAGTTATAAACTAAAATTTTATGGTTGGCCGAGTTAACCTATGTTAAAATTGTAACAACAATATTATCACTTTTATATAACACATCACATAATATTAAGTTTATAACTAATCTTGTTTATTTTGTGTTTTGTATATAAATATAAATTGGATTGGATTGAGCCTACTTCTGAATTGGAGCTTACTGGACTAAAGATGGATAGCTGGAGATAGAAGCCTAAGTAGAGTAGATAGAAGCCCAAGAGGAGTAGCCCAGTGCAGCTGTGATAGGTCCAAGGCCCATTAGCCCAGCTGCTGAACAAAGCTGTTGGTTCGTATACGTTGGTCACACGGATTGCCAACGTGTCATCTTTAGACGGTCTAGATCTAAAGATGGTGTGTTTTCTCATTGATGATCAACGGATAGAGTTGGCTCGGGTGTGTTTGTTACCGAGCCTCTCTGACGACTATATAAAGAGGTTCTCGAAACAAGTTACCAGTTTTGACGAGTTCATTTTCTTTTTGTGTCTTCTCTCAGTCGTTTAGTTTTCCCTTTGATATTAGGGTTTCAGTTTCTGATCATCAGTCAATGATCGTTATAGTTTTTGTTATCTAAGATCATCTGTCAATGATCTCAGGATAGTGTTTTGATATAGATCATCTGTTAATGATCTAAACAGCTTTTAGGGTTTGATTCTTGTTTGGTCAGATCTTTTGTTATTGTTTTGTCTTAGTCTTTCATAAATAAAAGCATTCAGTTGAGTTCTTGTTTATGAGTTTACCATATTTTGACATGGTATCAGAGCCCTAAGGCTCAGGTCTATTCGTCTTCCGCTCTTCTGTTGGGGTTTCTTGCATTTGTTCTTGAGAGTTTGGGGTTGAGCTGCACTAGATCGTGTGATCTTCATTGGAAAAAAGGCAGATCGTTCATATAACCTGGATCTGAAGTTCATCATCAGATCTAGGTCCTTGAAGCTAATAAAAAAGGGAGTTGCCTCGGATTCTTTGGAAAAGCTTATTCTCTGCTCTCTGACTCGTAACCCTAAGTGAAGGTTACGAGTTACGAGTTTTATTTGGCGAAACCCTAACTTGGGTCCTTCTGGTGAGATTGTTCTATTACTCTTGTCTTTTACAATTGTTGAGTCTAGGAGCACTGACCGGGTTAGGGGGACCGGTGTCGGCTCATCTACTTGAGTGTCTTGTGTTGAGATTGTATTATCGGTCTTTTGTGAATACTTGTGTGTGCATAGGTAGATACAAACTCCCTTGTTAAGACATGTCCAGGCACCTTTGAGTGATGAACCTGGAATCTTGACACTGACAGGGATTCGTTTGTTGCATACTTGGGTATTTTTCAATTGATTGTGAAATACTGATCTTGACTATTGTTTGCTTAATTGTTTGTGTGTTTTGTACTTGTTGTCAATATGTCTGATATTGAGAATGATGATAATGTGAATAGCAGTAGCTCTAGTGAAGGTAGAGAGAGACTTGGAGGAGTTACTTTAATTAGTAAACTCGATTCAAGTGATCCTCTCTATCTCCATCCAAGTGATTCTGCTAACCTCACTATCATCAGTGTAAAACTTAAAGGTACTGAGAACTACACTATTTGGTCTAATGCTATGATTCTTGCATTACAAGTTAAGAATAAGTTTGGTTTTGTTAATGGTGAGTGCATTAGATCTGTTGATGATCCTGTTTTAGGAAAACAATGGGATCGTTGTAACTCTGTTGTCCTAACTTGGATTTTAAATTCTGTTTCTGAAGACTTATACATGGGTCAGGTCTACTCTAAATTTGCATTTGATGTATGGAAAGATTTAAGAGATACTTACAATAAAATTGATGGGTCAGTCATATTTGATACATATCAGAAAATAAATCATTTTAGTCAAAGTGGTATGACTGTTGCTGAGTATTATCATAAGTTGCATATTATGTGGCAATACTTGGATCAAATTTTGCATATACCTGCCTGTACTTGTGATGCATCTAAACAATTCAATGACTTCAGTCATTTAATTAAACTGATGCAATTTCTTATGGGTTTGGATACTGTCTATAGTAGTGTTAGGTCTAACCTGTTAATAAGGGATCCTTTACCTACAGTAAAGGAGGCCTTTGCCATTGTATCAAGAAAAGAATCACACAGGAATTCTAATGTTTCTGTGTCTAAAGAACAGGGTCCTACAGTTGGTTATTTTGCTAAAACTAATCAAAACATTGAATCTAGGAAAAAGAATGCTAGGATTAGTAATCAAAATCCTAACCTTAAATGTTCACATTGTGATAAAATTGGGCACACTGTGGATAAATGTTTTGAAGTTATAGGATATCCTCCATGGATGAAAAATAAGATGGCACAAAATAAAAGAAACATAACAAGTAACAATGTTACTTGTGGTCCTTCTCTTGATACTGGAACAAAAAATTCTGTGAGTACTCTTACTACTGATCAGGTTTCACAGTTGCTTAGTCTGCTGAACAAGAAGAGTGAAGAAGGTACAACTAGCTGCAACTCTGCAGGTAGGTCATGTAACTTCTTTTGCTCAGCTAGCAACACTAAACCTGTTTTTTCATTTTCAAATGTTCATTCATTATTTAGAAGTTTAGGATGGATAACTGACTCTGGTGCTAATCAGCACATGGTCATGAATGATGAATTTGTGATTAATAAAATTGATGTAAGTGACTTAAACATAAGTGTAAATCATCCTAATGGTACTAGTGCTAAAGTTACTGTAATAGGAGATGTCAAACTCACTGATGAAGTCACTTTGTATGATGTTTTTGTTGTTCCAAATTATTGTGTTAACTTGATGTCTGTTCATAAACTAGCTAAAGATAGCAAGTTAGATGTCTTGTTTAATGAGTCAAATTGCTACATACAGGATTCTTTAACCAAGAAAGTCCTGGTGACTGGTAGTCAAGTTGATGGTCTGTACTTCTGTGGTGAGTCATCTGTGTTTACTGGAATGTGCTGTAATAGTTTTGAAATGAAAAATTTATGGCATGCTAGACTAGGACATCCTTTAAACATAGTTTTAAAAGTGTTAAAAAATGACATTAAAATAAATGTTTTGGCTAATGATAGTCATGAAGTATGTGATGTTTGTCATAAATCCAAACAACATAGAGAACCCTTTCCAATTAGTGATCATAAAACTACTTGTCTGGGTGAGTTAGTTCACTTGGATGTATGGGGTCCATACAGAGTTAAAAGTAAGGAAGGGTTTAGATATTTTTTAACCATTGTAGATGACTTTACCAGGTCTGTTTGGGTGTATTTAATGAGGTTTAAGGATGAAGTGTTTGATAATATCTTACATTTTCTATCTGTTATTAATAATCAGTTTAAAAGAAATGTAAAGATTTTTCGAAGTGACAATGGAACTGAATTTGTTAATTCAAAAATGAGAGATTTGTTAAACAAAAAAGGAATTCTACATCAAACCTCATGTGTCCATACACCTCAACAAAATGGTATTGTTGAGCGAAAACATAGGCATTTGTTAAATGTGGCTAGAGCTTTGTTATTTCAGAGCAGTTTACCTTTGTCCTTTTGGTCTGAATGCATTCTGACTGCTGTTTATTTGATAAACAGGACTCCCTCATCTGTGTTAAGTGGTAGGTCACAATATGAATTGATGTATGGTTTTAAGCCCTCTTATGAGTATCTTAGGGTCTTTGGTTGCTTGTGTTATTGTACTGTCTTAAACAATTCTGATAAGTTTGATATACATGCTAATAAATGTGTCTTAATTGGATATTCTAATGAAAAGAAAGGATATAAGTTGTGGAATCTTGATTTAAAACAAGTAGTTTTTTCTAGAGATGTAAGATTCTATGAATCAATTTTTCCATTTAAAGAACCTAAAGTGTTAAAAGCATGTGATTCTAATGATTATCAAAACATAAATCAGTTGAACTTTTTTGACTTGTTTGAGACAACTAACAACGCAAGTAGTCATGATCCTGATGGTCCCGATGATGAACAGAGGGCTGAAACAGATTCTGATCGTCACTGGTCTCAGCAACCGGTTGACAATGAAGAATCCACTCCTGGTAAGGCTGGAACACAGCAACCGGATGGATCAGTTGTCAACAGAGGTGGGGTTGAGAGTGAAAGGTCAGAACAGGATGAAGATAATATTTCTGAGGGACAACCATCATCAGCTGGTCATCCTACTATTGTTAGGAGGTCTACTAGGAATGTTAATTTTCCTAAAAAACTTAATGATTACATAGTTGAAGGAAAAGTTAAATTTGGCCTTGAAAAGGTTGTTAATTATTCTCATCTTTCTAGTGAAAAATTTTGTTTTACTTCTACATTAAATAAATCTAGTGAACCCAGCTTCTATTATGAAGCTTGTAAAAATAAAAAACTGGGTTCATGCTATGAATGAAGAAATAGAAGCTTTAAACAGAAATAATACTTGGGACATTGTAGAGTTACCTAAGGATAGGAAAGCTATAGGATGTAAGTGGATTTATAAGATAAAATATAAATCTAGTGGTGAAATTGATAGATACAAAGCTAGATTGGTAGCAAAAGGGTATAGTCAAAGAGAAGGTTTGGATTTTGATGAAACCTTCTCCCCTGTGGTTAAAATGATCACTGTGAGGTGTGTTTTAACCATTGCTGTCCAAAATAGTTGGTCTTTATATCAATTAGACATCAATAATGCTTTCTTATATGGTGACTTGTTTGAGGATGTTTATATGAAGTTACCCGAAGGGTATTTTTCAAAAGATGATAATCGAGTGTGCAAGCTTAAAAAGTCCCTTTATGGACTCAAGCAAGCTCCTCGTATGTGGAATGCTAAGTTAATTAGTGTGTTGTTGGAACTTGGCTTTGTACAAAGCAAATGTGATCATTCTATGTTTGTAATGTCTTCTAAAGACATTTTTTGTGTGTTACTTGTATATGTTGATGACATAATCTTAACTGGTAATAATGTTGAGTTTAAAGATCATGTCAAAACATTTTTTAAATCCAAGTTTTTAATTAAGGATTTAGGTTCCCTAAAGTACTTTCTAGGAATTGAGGTGTTAAAAACTGATGATGGTTTGTGTTTGAGTCAAAGAAAGTATTGTATTGAACTACTTGCTGAATATGGGTTAATAGGCTGCAAACCTGTAAAATGTCCAATTGAACCTAACCATGTGATCACTAACTTGTGCAAGCAAGAAAGTGAACCATTGGTGGACATTACTGGTTACCAAAGGCTTGTGGGTAAATTGATTTACCTATCCCATACTCGGCCAGACATCACTTATTCAGTGCATGTCTTGAGTCAGTTCATGCACAAACCAACTAAAGCTCACCTATTGATTGCTATGAGAGTGCTTAGGTACCTTAAACTTGCTCCTGGTAAAGGAATACACATTTCTAAAGGGTCTGATCTGAATCTGTGTGCATATGCTGATTCGGACTGGGCCAAGTGTGTTGAAACCAGGAAGTCTGTTACAGGATACTGCATTTTTTTTTTTAGGGAAGTCTCTTATAGCTTGGAAAAAGTAAAAAGCAAACCACTATAGCTCGGTCTACAGCTGAAGCTGAGTACCGGTCTATGTGCACTGCAACATGTGAGATAATGTGGTTGATTAACTTGTTAGCTGAGTTAAACGTCAAGGTTAGTCTACCTGTTAAATTATATGGGGATAATTCAGCTGCTATTGCAATTGCAGCCAATCCGGTCTTTTACGACAAAACGAAACATTTCGAAATAGACTTATATTTTTTACGTGATCAAATAAACAAAGGATGTGTTCAAACTGAGAAAATATCAACTGAAAAACAGATTTCTGATATTTTTACAAAAAGGTTGGGTATTTCTCAACATGAACAGATTTGTTCTTGGTTACATATGTTAGATGTGTTTGGTTATAAAAGTGAGGGGGGTGTTAAAATTGTAACAACAATATTATCACTTTTATATAACACATCACATAATATTAAGTTTATAACTAATCTTGTTTATTTTGTGTTTTGTATATAAATATAAATTGGATTGGATTGAGCCTACTTCTGAATTGGAGCTTACTGGACTAAAGATGGATAGCTGGAGATAGAAGCCCAAGTAGAGTAGATAGAAGCCCAAGAGGAGTAGCCCAGTGCAGCTGTGATAGGTCCAAGGCCCATTAGCCCAGCTGCTGAACAAAGCTGTTGGTTCGTATACGTTGGTCACACGGATTGCCAACGTGTCATCTTTAGACGGTCTAGATCTAAAGATGGTGTGTTTTCTCATTGATGATCAACGGATAGAGTTGGCTCGGGTGTGTTTGTTACCGAGCCTCTCTGACGACTATATAAAGAGGTTCTCGAAACAAGTTACCAGTTTTGACGAGTTCATTTTCTTTTTGTGTCTTCTCTCAGTCGTTTAGTTTTCCCTTTGATATTAGGGTTTCAGTTTCTGATCATCAGTCAATGATCGTTATAGTTTTTGTTATCTGAGATCATCTGTCAATGATCTCAGGATAGTGTTTTGATATAGATCATCTGTTAATGATCTAAACAGCTTTTAGGGTTTGATTCTTGTTTGGTCAGATCTTTTGTTATTGTTTTGTCTTAGTCTTTCATAAATAAAAGCATTCAGTTGAGTTCTTGTTTATGAGTTTACCATATTTTGACAACCTATAATAGCATGATCTCACAAACTAAGCCCAACTACTAATATGCTAATATAAATCCTACTTTTAGATCTTCATTTGACTTGCACTAGACCATTACTTTTGGAATAAATTTTTTTTTAACAAACCAGCAAACTATGTTATATCATTTTTGTTGTATTTATCCATTTGTCAAATTTAAGTCAATATTAAATAACAATTAACGGTCAATGTTAATTTATATAGATGTTTCTAGCTAGTGTTACAAGTTACAACCTTACAGCTTTTTCAACTAGTGGGTTCCTATTGCGATATCTAAGGTACTTTTTAAGTTTAACGGTTGCGTTCTAAGTTGAGGCCCTATCCAAATTTATTTTGGGCGTTAATTTCTTTATTGGGTCCAAATTTTGTTTGCTTTTCAGCTTGATTCTTGAATTTTCTGGGCTTGTTCAAAATCCAATACATAATATATAAAAGAAAACGTTAAAAATTGGGGCTCTTGCTTGGCCTTGTAAGCCCATTGGGCAGTCCACTTTTTTTAATTAACGAGTTTACGTCATCTCGCGCGTTACAGTGGGATGTTCAATATATAAGTATATACTATCAATATTTGAGATGCAAAAAAGCTTAGTGTATCTCACCATGCTGTATAATTCAATCAACATCGATTTATTTTGTTACGACGAGATAGTTGTATTAAAATGGTATAGTAAACAATATTAAAACGCTCTTGTGAATAATGATAATCCAAATGGCTTTTTTTTTGGTTTTATGTTGAGTAAGCATTAAGGCTTTACGTTGTGGCTTGCGGTGAGCATCGCCATGAGTCAACGACGTGACTCTCAAGTAGCTTGGTCACGCCAAGCTGTTGTGGCTAGGGGTGAGCACCGGCACGACCACAACCTACAAATCCAACACAAATTCCGTTTTTTGTGTTGGGAGCCTGCTCACGTTGGCTCGCTCGCGTCGGATTACCATGGGGCTGTTGTGGTTGGGGGTGAGTGTGGTGCTGTTGTGTCTGCTCGCGTTTCCACAACAAACAGTGTAATCAATTATAATTGTATAAGCTAGATAATAAAACATCTTGTGATTAATAATTATACATGATTTTGATTACGAATCTTGTGCCATAAATGCCACAAACGATGCCGTTTTACATGTTTAATGTTTTTTTTTATTTTTAAAAATCTATTAATCTATTATTAATATATATATAAAAGAATTGATGTCCCCCCCCCCCTAATGTGTCACGTGACATCATGTGAAGCCTTTTTAGGGGCTGTTTGGTAGTCTCTTAATCAGCCTCTTAACCATGCTAGCCAATTCACGAGAAGCTATCAAGTTCTTGGAGATCTCATAAATCAACCTGCTATGAAATTCACCCCTAGAGTGGTTACCCGAAACCCGAAACCTCCTCGGAACTTTTTTCGAACCAAAAACATCTCCGGTTCCGCCTATTCTGAGCATCATATCTATGTACGCGTTCTTCAACTTGATCCGGAGCCTGATCAGGGAAATTTTCTTCAATTTCAACCGTCGAATCACTTTAATCTTCCAAGATGGGCGTCTTTTATCCCCTAATGTAACGGTCTTCGAATTGTTTTTGTGACCGCAGGAGGGCCGTAGATACCTCCTCCTTCTCTGATAGAAATTGATATGTATGTTAAGATTGTTTTGAATGTATACGGTTATGGAGGGAAGAAAGGGTAGGAATCTTTTAGAGGGAAACTTTGTAAGTTAGTTATTGAAACATAACATACACACACTAATAATGTTGTACATCGACCCCTATAAATACTATACGACCGGTTGTGATTAATCGTCGTGTCCCTTCAAACTAACATAACCGCCTAATACATATTGTGACACATCGGTTCACAAACTAGGACTTCTAGACATAGGATAATAATAATAAACATAATTCTAACATATGTACAATCTAATATTAACATATGATTATCTAATCAAGATTATATTCTAACATTTTTCCCCTAATATTGATTAGTATGATCTTGCTTCTTGATCATTCTTCTTCACTTGACGATGTGCGGGATCTTTTCTTTGGTGGGAGATCTTGATCTTTCCATTCGGCATTCCTTCTACCTTGATCATAAACGTCTTCTTCATTGACTTGAACTACCAATTCTCTTCCTATGTATTTTAAGTGATACCACTCCATCATTTCTAGGTATCGGACACAGACTTGCCTTAGGGTCATTGCAATCTCGTCTTTTGTCACTAAACTTGGTGGTCCTCTCCCATATCCCATTGACATAGCAATCACTGTCCAATTGTCATCATTCGTCACTTTATCATAACCTCCGAAAAGTTGAACCTTTGTGTAAAGATCTAACAAGTTAATTGGATATCCGTATCCATCTCTAGGAGGCATTGGTGTCTTGTTCTTTATCTTGAGGAAGTCTTGCATAAACCATTCAATGGTTCTTTCGAATTCTAGTTTGAACTTTCGTTTGTATCTCTCAACCGTTGTAGTGATATGAATTAAATCCATGAACACAATACAATCATTCAATCTTGTGCCTTGGGTTGGATACATAATGGGTCCTTGTTCCATAAAGCTTTCGGCATCGTCTTTGTTAATCGAGAATTGTTCAAAATTCTTGAACACCGAAGCCCTTTCTCTTTCCAAATCAGTAAGATCTTCCTTCAAACCGGTTTCGTACGCTTCCTGCACTCTTTTCCCTTTGTTTTCTGCCGTGTTTCTGATCTGCGCATCATGTGCGCCTTCTGCGCATCCGGTATTGATTTTCTGCACCGCATTATTTTTCTCGGGACACTTCAACGTAAAATGATCATCACCATCACACAATCTGCACGTGATTATTCTTCTTACTTTCTGAATAATCGGCCTTCGGATGTAACAAACAACCCCTTCAAACTCGACTTCTAGGCCTTCGGATGTTAATTTTTCGATACTTAAAACATTCCTTCTTAGAGTGGGTATATAAAACACAGATTTTATCTTGTGAATCTAGTTTCCACTTGTGATGATCACCGTCCCTTTTCCTCTAAAATACTCTTTCCTATACCCGCTTGGACAACCTTCTATTCCGAATGATTTGCTAAACAACGTGTATTGATTTTTATCACCACATCCGTGTTCTTTGCGTGTTAGGCTTGCACACCATATGTCGTCCCATCCTTATTCATCGGTTCCCTTCACCATAAATTCCGTTTCCCCATCTTCTTCGGACACACCCTTCTAAAATGAAATGGTTGTTTACACTTACTACAACACATCGTTGGTGGGTGTTCGGAGACATCTATTTTGAACTTCACTTGCCTATTGAATTCTTCTTGGGGCTTAAACAACTTGTCTTCTTGGATCTTAGACGAAGATCCGACGTCACACTTTGAAAATGTGATATTGAGAGGGTTCTCATAACCCTCGAAATCCACTGCCATCTTGGCCTTCCTTCTACGATCATCACGATCGGACAAACAACTAGGAATTAACGTGCACTAGTCTTCTTTTCCTATTGTATCAACATCTTCTGATTTTCGGTGAACATCAAATATACCACAGGTCTTGGATCTTGGCTCTGATGCCATGATAGAAATTGATATGTATGTTAAGATTGTTTTGAATTTATACGGTTTTGGAGGGAAGAAAGGGTAGGAAACTTTTAGAGGGAAACTTTGTAAGTTAGTTATTGAAACATAACATACACACACTAATAATGTTGTACATCGACCCCTATAAATACTAGACTATCGGTTGTGATTAACCGTCGTGTCCCTTCAAACTAAAATAACCGCCTAATACATATTGTGACCCATCGGTTCACAAACTAGGACTTCTAGACTTAGGATAATAATAAACATAATTCTAACATATGTAAAATCTAATATTAACATATGATTATCTAATCAAGATTATATTCTAACATTCTCCATGATCTATTTAAGGTGCCAACAAAACCACTTGAAAGGATTTCCATCTTTCATGCAACTTTGTTCCTTCACAATATTCTAATTAAAATCGTGTGGCTTTAAAGTGTTTGTAGGTGCAACTGTGATAATATTATGTTTTAAGGCTCTGACTATATAGAGAGCGATAGCCATCAGTGTGTTTAATTAATTGCAATTTGACTAAAAGTATAACTTTATATTTGACTCATGTTTATTCAACCAGCTTAAGGTATGCATATGTTAAGATGACAATGTAAGATGATTATATTCAGTATGTACTCCTAATTAATTTTGGATTTTAGGGAGTTATGTTCTATATACATTGTTCTTATCTGTAAATTGGTACGGTTGTGTATGAATTATATTTGGTGAAGTTTGATGACCTTTAGAATTCTGCAAGTTGTCAGAATGGTTGTGGTGTAAATAACAATGCAAATTCTATACTGAACAATGGATATAACGAGAAGAGATTTGAAAGTTTTGCCAAGTTATATAAGATATATGGAGGGTCTAAATCTTTTTATAATGAATAAATAGTAGAGCACCTAAGGCGGTTTAATGATGATAGTTTTGTGGATGATGACGAAAATTCGGCTGTTGAGAAAAAGTAGTATAATCTCAAATATATTATCCATGGATTTTGATGGGTGTGATGATTCAGTTTTACCTCAAACTGTAACTGGATTGTTTGAACAAGGGTTTCGCTTATGAAGGCACATTTGAATGTGGTTTATTTAGTTGCTATTATTTTACCTATTATAGTTTTGAAAGGTCGTTAATCATAAAAGGAGTAGCAGAACAGAACATTCACTCCTCCTAATGACCTCCTTTTTCTTTGAGGTATATATTAATCACATATCATGTTATTATTATTATTATTATTATTATTATTATTATTATTATTCATGCTCATGTTGTTTGTGACTGAACTTTGCAATGATTTCCATCAAAGTCTTATCTACCACTAAAAGGCCCTGGAAGATGTGTGGTATCAAGAGATCAGAAGATCTTGAACTGCAGAACACAGTAAATAAGGAACTTATTGATCACCCATGGCTGCTCCTGATCTAGAAAAGCTCATCGCTGAAGCCGATAAACTGTCAGTTTACACTCTTCACAATCTCTCTTCATCATCTTATTATTATTATTATTATTATTATTATTAAACAATCAACATCTGATTTCATGCTCATGTTGTTTGTGATTGAACTCTGCAATGATTCAAGTAGGTTGAAATTAACATATAGTTTCCACCACTTAAGGCTTATTCGTTTGGTTTCAGTTACTATTGGACTCGAATTTTATTGATGTAAGACGTTAGTTATACCGACAACTGTGATTAGGTTCAGCACTGGAATTATGTGCTTTGAGTTAAATGTTATTCAGTTAATTGTCTCATAGGCATTATTTCAGTTGATTGCAAACTTGGAGAATGGAGATCACTAAGATATTCTCATTAGATTATACTTGAAAAGATATTAGGTTAGATAGAGAATAAGTGGCAGGTTTCTTTATTATTGCAACTTAAGTGATTGTTTAGTAGATTAAGTTTTATATTAGGTTAGGTTTAAGGTTATAGGAGCGATTAGAATGCCATAAACATGCAGTGATTAAATGCGAGGGATTAGAGAGATGTGATAAGTGTTTGAACTGTTGCAACTTAGTTTAGTGATTGTTTAGTTTATTAGGTTATAGGTGAAGGAATACGGGAGTGGTTAGAATGCTATAAACATGCAATTATTGAATGTGAGATATTAGAGAGATGAATCATGTGATAAGTTTTTGAACTGTTGCAACTTATTTAATTAAGTGATTGTTTAGTCGATTAGGTTTTAGATATTATTGCAACTTAAGTGATTGTTTAGTTGATTAGGTTTATGTTAGGTTAGGTTTAAGGTTATAGGAGCGATTACAATGCCATTAACATGCATGTGATAAGTGTTTGAATTGTTGCAACTTATTTAATTAAGTGATTGTTTAGTCGATTAGGTTCTAGATTTTTCAACCCCAGGACTTTCCCGGGGTAATCAGCTAGTAAAATATATTTCTCAAAACCATGGGTCATACTTTTAAACAAAACAAACCTGATATTGTTTTTACTATGAAACTATTTATTTTGGATTATAAACAAAAAGTTGTACTTCAAAAAGTAAAAATGCATGTTCTCAAAACCTGGTTATTCTTCCAAGCAAATATATGAAAGTAGAGAGAGAAGAAGAGAGAGAGAGAGGGAGGGCAGGGGGTGCCACCACCGTTGGTGGCCAGATCCGACTGCGCATCCACCATAAAATCGCTCCCTCTACCATCAATACCCCTGTCAAACTCAAAACCACCGATTGAACGCCACCGCCGTTGCATGTTAGAGTTCCCGAGTGTTTGTCTTCTCTCTAAATTACCCTTTCCAGCAACGTACCACCATGACAGTACAGTCACCTTGCCGCCTCTCTCCCTCCTTTTCTCTCTCCGTTTCCAGTAGTGGCCGGCCACCGTGGTCACCCCGTCTGGGATGTGCTTGTAATTTGTGCTTTGTGTTAGAAGATAAGAAGTTACAATGTTCAATGGTGCTTTTCAAAGAATTCATAACCCATTTACGGACATGGGCGTAGCTTTTAAGGGGCGGGGAGGGGCGGCCAACCCCCCCCCCCCTGAATTTTCGCTCAGAAGTTTCGATTATATAGTATTTGTATAGCATTTTTTTGGTATATACGGTTTCGACCCCCCGAAACTAGTTTTCAACCCCCGGAAACCAGTGATTTCCGACCCCCGGTGACTTCCGACCCCCCGAAGTCTCGGGTTAAGCTTCGCCACTGTTTACGGATGTGATTAAAGGTATCTATACATAACAAAAAGGTGTCTTGAATCGTTGTGATAACCGTTTACCTATTGCTAGAAACCGTAACCGTCGGTTGCCACAAACGTCGTTTGTAACAGTTACCAATTGAAGGAGCCATCGGTTGAAGGGGTAGCGAAAGGAAGGGTAAAGCGGTTGAAGACGGAAAGGGCAGTTGAAAAGGGAACAGGCAAGGCGTCTACGAATGATGTGATGGAGACGGAAATGATGACGGAAAAGGACGACGTTAACTTGCAACGTTAAGTTGCTAATTGTATTTATATATAATATATGAACCTTGGTTACTATTTAATGAATATTTTTTCAATAAAACTGTGGTTATTGACACAATTAAAAATCGGTTTTTATCTTGGAAGGCGAATACTTTGTCGATGGGGGAAGAATAACTCTTATTAAATCGGTTTTATCGAGTCTTCCTATTTATTATTTATCGTTATATAAGGCTCTAGTTATAGTGTTAGATAATATGGAGAAGCTTATGAGGAATTTTTTTATGGTCTGGTACGAATGAAGATAGAAAGATGCATTGGGTGTCTTGGTAGGTGATTACAACGCCTAAGAAACAAGGGGGTTTGGGTATTATGAGATTATCGGAAGTTAATTTGGCGTTTCTTGCTAAATGGGCGTGGGGGTGTAAAGTGGAAGGCAGTTCGGTTTGGAGGAATATTATAGAAGGGATACATAGAGGGAGGGGTTGTTGGACCTTCTTACCGATAAAAAGATCTATGCCGGGATGTTGGAAGGTCATTGTTAATGTTTTGGAGACGAAAAGGGTTAATAATAGTTTGATTCATCAGTTGATTCGTGGTGTGATTGGGAATGAGGAGCAAATTCGTTTTTGGTTTGATTATTGGTTGGGTGATACTATATTAAAAGATAGATTGCCAAATTTGTATAGTTTGGATAGAAATAAGAATTGCTTGGTTTGTGATCGGGTTACTCAAGGAGCAGCCGGTTAATCTTTAAATTCAAAATGGCGTAGGCAGCCTAGTACAGTGGCTGAGATTTCGGAGCATCAAGACTTGGAGAGATTGCTTTCGTCACAGACCTTAAGTGGGACGCGTGATGCTTGGCGCTGGAACAGTGGATCGGAGGCTTCTTTTTCTGTTAAGGATTTTCGGAATTTGCTACAAGATGTTGGAAATGCGACGAGTAATACGGTTGTTAAAGGGGAAAGGTGGGTGCCTATTAAGGTTTTTTTGGTGGCTTGGAGAGTGGCGAGAGATCAGATTCCTACTCGGGTGGCTCTAGTTAGAAGACGGATAAACATACATGATATATCCTGTCCTCTTTGCAACTGCGACAGTGAAGATTTGAAGTACTTGATGGTGGGCTGTGGTTTCTCTTATGGGTGTGGAGTATCATTTGCAAGTGGTGCAAGTTGGACCCTTTCTATGCATACGATTATGAGGACTTGTTAATGCTTTACAAGAATGTTCATGGAGAGAAATAGAGGAAAAAGCCGATAAGAGGTATTGTTATGATTACTACTTGGGTTATTTGGAACACAAGGAACGCAAAGGTTTTTCAAAACAAATCCTATAAGGTTATCGAGGTAGTGGCAGAGGTGAAGTCCAAGGCGGTCTTATGGTTGAAGCATAGATCGAAATTTAAAATGTAACTTGGAATGAGTGGGTAAATTATCCATTGTAAATATTTGACTAGTTTTTGGCGGTTCTAGTTTTTAGAACTTGCTAGTGTTTAATGAAAGTTTCTGTTAAAAAAAAACTTGATTACATTATTCAGGAAATTGATTGATTTCAAATTTCTAGGGTTTTTAATTTGCGATTACCCTTAATTTGGTGATTAATTGCTTTCTGATTTCAGGGTTTTTAATTTTGTGGTTGATCCTAAAGTTAAAGCATGTGACTATTTTTACCCTTTAGTACTCTTATTTGTTTTAGGAAAAAATACAGAATTCCTCCTTTAGGTTTGACCCATTTTCAGTGGATGTCCTTTCGCGTTTCAGTTGATGAGATTCGTCCTTAACGATCTAAAATCTTACACCCACTGTCCTAAGGGCCTAACTTGGTTAGTTTTTAATGTTAAATCTGGTCATGTGGCTGGCACGTGAGGGTATCTTCGTCATTTCATCTCCTCATTTCCCTCCCCCCTTTTCTTCTATAAAACCCTTCATATTGTCAGACACAATCACAATCAACCTTCAACTTTATCAATCATCTTCTTCTTCACTTCTACTTCATAATCACAACAATGACGTGGGAGGATGGCTGGGATGATGGCTGGACCATACGACGACCAGGGCATTATGTTAATCTCGATGATGTATACTGTAAGTTGTAACCTACTTTTTTTTTATTTTGTTGTTTTACTATTGAATGATGTATAAAGTTCAAATTTTTAAAATTTTGCAGTTGGAATGCCCCATTTCTTCGGTATAAAGCTTCATCATGGTGGTAGATTGACTCAAAGTCCAGGTCATGAGTATGTAGGTGGTATGATTAACTAAATTGACTTGTGTGATATTGATATATTCTCTGTGCATGAAGTTTCCTTGATGTTGGGTCTGTTATGATACTCTGTTGTTGATCATATTTATTACTTTTTTCAAAATCCTGAAAAAAATTTAGATGATGGTATTGAAGACCTAAGTTCTAATCAGGATGTGTTGAGGCTTGCTCAACATGTGGGAGTGCATAAGTTAATCAATGTTTTCACTCAACATGGTTTAGATAACATAAAACAAATGTTGCTGATACCAACTAAACCCAAACACAGTGTTACCATTGAAGAAATTGATGAACCTGGACCCTATGCAATAGTCCCTACGAAGCTAAATGTAGTCAGAAACTTAAACTTTAGTGGATTAGGAAAAGGTGTGGAGTCTACGACTGTTAAGATAGAGGTTGAGTTACCTAATCATCCAAATGACCCCACAAGGAAGTTCAAAAGAATACATGTCTGTTTGGGAGCATTAAAACAAGGTTTTAAGGCTATTGGTAAGGATGTTTTGGGTTTGGATGGTGCCTTCATGAAAGGACCTTATCCTGGTCAGATTTTGAGTGCAGTGGGTATTGACCCAAATAATGGAATCTACCTAGTTATGCAATTAAGAGAGGCTGAAAACTACAACTCTTGGTCCTGGTTTCTAGATCTGTTGGGAGATGACTTGGATTTAGATAGAGAGTCAAGGTTCACATTCATGAGTGATAGACAGAAGGTATGTTCTCTAGTTTTTATTTACTAAAGTATATAACATTCATTTCATCTTCAGGGACTTATCCAATTTTTAAACAGGGTCTACTTCTAGCACTTTAAGATTAACCCAATCAATGGCAGAGCTTTATGGCCTAAGTCTCAAGTTCCTACAACTTTAACACTACCAAATCATCACACACAAGTTGGAAGACCCAAGAAGGTTAGAAAGAGATCAAAATTTGAAAAGGATGATCTAGTATGAGAGGGCATGCTGTCTAGGAAAAACACCAAAGGAAAATGTGGCAAGTGTGGGAATACTGGACACAATCAAAGGACCTGCAAGGGACAGAGTCAACAGGTTGAAGGTAGTCAGGCCAAGTCGGAAAGAAGGGAAGAAAGAAGAATAGCAACAAGGTTACCACTGACAAGGTTCGGGGTAGCAAAGGTTAGGATGTTTATGTTTGTTATGTTTGTTGAACATGTATTTTGGGAACATTAGTAACTTATGTTTATGTTTGTGTTTGTTGAACAAGTAGTAATGCTTAGGCTATGTTTAACATGCTGTTTATGCAGTTTATGTACTTACTGCAGCAAAAAAATGTTGCAATTTTGGTTAATGGGTTATGTGCAGATGTTTATTATATGTTGCAGTGTATTACAGTTTTGTTATTGGTTAAACACAGTTTATTACATGTTGGTTAAATGGGTCAATATCTTTCAAATGGGTCAATGTGGCTGAACATTCAATATGCAAATTGTCAAATGGGTCAATTTGGCTGAACATTAAATATGTGCATTATAAGCACTTGCATTATCATTAACCATTAACCATTAACCATTTCTTACAAGGTCCTAACATGTGCATTATATTCAAAGTTCAACTAAGAATACAAAATTATATACACCAAGAAACCTAATCAACTACATATCAACATCCTTTTCCATTTGTGTAACACCCCAACTGATGGCGGAAACATCGAGGTGTCACGAAGTGACGATTGTTCAAAAGCACATGGACTAAAATGTAAAAATTAATAGCAAATAACTTCCATTATTCAAAACGAAATACAAAGAGTCATAATAGAAATCTCAAACATAGAAAATAAATATTCAACTTTTATTTAAGCACTAGGTCCAGCCTAAGCGTGAAAAGCATGCAAGATCAAACTTCACCTGAAACATGTACAAAATAATTTGTCAAAACATATAATGCATTGGTGAGTATATCCATTTTCGTTCAAACAATAATTTGCAATTTATGTGCCTTGATGTCTGTAATATGTAAAAGGGTCAAAATCAAGCCTCACATCGTTCAATAATCGTTCACACATCGTTCAAGAAAAACCATAACAATGACCAAGGACTTAACTCGTTCACGTAAGTCAACCAAGGGATATAACTCGCAGTACTACTCATTGTTAGGTGCGGCCCAAAGGTTAATGACTTTGACAAATCGTTCATACAATTCACACAAAACATATCAAAGAGCACATTGCTTTGTAAATAATATGCGTAAGTTTAATAATAATGGTACATGAATCACCCCAAAAGTGTAAATAGTAAAAGGGGGAAAGATATACTCACAGTTTCGCTAAATATAAACTCCACGAAAGTTCGTCGTAAAGGATTTAAAATTCCGAAGAACTCAACCTATATATGATAGAATACTAATGAGGAAATAACTTAAGAGTCTAAGGCAACCAAAATCTAAGGCATTAGGGTTTACTAGACTTGTGTAGGGAAGATGAAGTTTTTAATAATAATTTGAACAATAATTTTGAAATAAATATATCACGATTAATTAAATAAGCAACTAAAACACTTATGTATCCCACACTTAGAAACATTTTCTATTTTATAGAAAAATATCCACGAACTAGATTTTATGATTTATATTTAATTAAATAATTCATTATATCTAATTTAAATATAACTAGAATAAATAATATGAGATATGATCCAAAAATGATATTTTTATGAAAAATAATTATTTTATGATGTGAAATACTGAAAATAATATTTCCATAATTTCTTTCAATTTATTTGCATTTAAAACATATTGAATGAGACACCGATTTATATTAAACATATTGAATAAGCTTAAATAGTATTTTAATGATTAAAAATAACCAAAAATAATTATTTTCTAAGAAATTTCATTTTATTCCAGTTTATTATACATAAAAATAAATCTCCAGAAAATTTGAGGTTAAAATCACTTAAAATGAATTTTTAATCATTTAATTATGATTAAAACAATTTAAATTAAGAAAAATAGGAAAATAATGTATTTTTCAGAAAATAAAAAAAGGATAATTTTTTTTAAGGTGTCAAGATGTTTCCCCTAAATTTTTATAATTTTTGGAGTAAAAATGAATTTTCTAGAAATATTATAAGATTATAGCTAATATATATATAATTATTAATAAATAGAATAAATAAATACAAAAGAAAGAAACAACAAAAATAAAGGAAGAAAAAAATGGCTATGTAGGGGACTTGAACCTGTGATTAGTCAGCAACACAATACCAAGTTCACCACTACACCACTTTGATGTTTTGTTATTTTTATTCAAACAAATAATATTAAAACTACTCCTACACTTCATCTTCTTCCCCAAATCATAACCCTAACCCTAGATTTCAAGACCTTCAATTCGCAATGATTAGACTCCGAATCAAGAGGGCTTTTAAAGAGCATGATTAAAGGAGTAATATGGCACTAAAAATAGATGCTTACACTATGTAATTCGACCGGAAAGAAAGCTTCAAAGCCGCGACCAAAAGCTCACGAATTGGACATTTCTAGACGTTTTTACTTGGTGTTTTTAGTGGGTTTTGAAGGGAATGAGCACAGGAACCTAAAGCTATGCTTGATTTATATAGTGGTCTTAAAAAATGGAGTTTTACAAGCTTTAAAGTTTTCCGGCGGTTACATGAAATTTTAGGTTTCAATTGAGCAAATAAACGCAAGTCTTGACGTTTTAAGTGAGGGAATTGAAAGGTTTTGAAGGAAGAAACGTAACCCCATAATTATTTCAAGTTAAAACGCCCTAAAACGCATCAAACAAGACTCGTCGGAGACGAATTCCGGCCGCCGGAAAAACGCTACAGTACCATCTCCGATTTTTTTTTAACTTTGAAACATGACAATTTTGGTCCCTCTAGTTAGTTTGGTTAGTTTGGTCACTTATTTCCTTATAAAAACTTAACCAAAGTTAATATTTCTAACCAAAACCTTTTAAAACTATATTTTTTTATCTTTTATAAACTTTTACCAATATTTTTAAGTTTTTATCCCTTTCCATCGTATAACTTCGACGTTTTCCAACGTCCATCGACAAAATTATTTGGTGTTTTATAATAAAACGTATATAATAAAGATTTAACGAATAATTCAACTTAAGTTTTATTTAAAATTTCAAAAGATCGTAACACGAGGACTGAAATGAAATTTCGATAAAGTTAGAAAACGCGCAAATGTTGCAATTTGCTTCCTTGAGCTTTCAAAGCTTTAACTTTTTCTTCAAGCTGGTGGTTTGCAACAACAAGGTGGCCATTATAAACTTCAAGGTTGTTCTTGGCTTTTAATAGACCTGGTATGATCTGTACCTGGTATGATCTGTTGACACCTTTGGCACTTCAATTCATCACACCATCCAATAAATCCACATCGTGATAGCTAATTTGATAGAAAAAAAATCCATCAGATGCAACATTATGTAATGAAAATCAGAAACTTGAGTGTATAACGTACCTGGTTAGGAAAAGCATAAAACTTTTGACCTGGGTTTTTACTTGTCCACGATGTACGTACAATTGCTGGTTTTCCACAATGGCAATAAACAGGGTCCATGATCAATTGAAGTGCTTGCCCTAATTTGGGTTTTTTGAAGAACCCTAGATGATCTGATCAATTTCACTAAAACGTTATAGATATATAGGTGGGAGATGAAAGAGGGAGATGAAATGACGAAGATACCCTCACGTGCCAGCCACATGACCAGATTTAACGTTAAAAACTAACCAAGATAGGCCCTTACGACAGTGGGTGTAAGATTTTAGATCGTTAAGGACGAATCTCATCAACTGAAACGCGAAAGGACATCCACTAAAAAATGGGTCAAACCTAACGGACGAATTCTGTAATTTTTCCTTTGTTTTATTTAGGGTTATTGGATTCTAATAAACTTAACTATCACGTGTTAGGCGCTATCACTTCCCACAAACAATTTAACCGTCACCACTCCCAACTTGTAACTTATTTTCCTTTGCCACTCTCAAACTAACTGAATTCTAACTAGTTAGTTTTTTTTCTGATGTGGCAGCGGCTTTATCATCATGCCATGTCATTAAACAGAGCCACATCACCAAAAAGTGACACATCAACAAAAAAAAAACTAACTGTGTTAGGGTTTAGTTAATTTGGGAGTGGTAGAGAAAAATAAGTTACAAGTTGGGAGTGATGGTGAGCACGTGGTTAGTTAGAAGTAACATTAACCAACACGTGATAGTTGAGTTAAGGGCTGTTTGTTTTTTGCTCAAAAGCCTTTCTGACCTTTTTTATCTGCGCCGAGCATACGCAGACAGAAGTTTGGGGCTTCTAGATTGTTTGTTTTTTGGAAGACCTTTCACTCAAAAAGGTCTTCCTGACCTCTTCTTGGTGAAGACTTGTTCCAAGGTCTTCTCCTCTTCTCTTCTCCTCACCCACCACCACCACCACTGTCCACCACACCACCCCCATGTCTGCAAATGTGGTCCGCAGACTACCACCACCACCACCATGGTCCACCACCACTGTCTACCACCACCGTCCACCACCACCACCTCCGTCTACTACCACCGCCACCGTCCATCACCACCACCACCGTCCACCACCACCCACCACCACCGTCCACCATCCACCACCACCACCGTACCACCACCACCATCCGCCGTCCACCACCACCACGGTTCAACACCACCACCACCATGGTCCACCACCACCACCACAGTCCACCACCAGACTGCTGTAAAAAAATCAGTTTATTTAATTTCAGTTTATTTCAGCAGCCTGCAGACGTTAACAAACAAGCAGTCTTCTTCTTACAGACTGCAGACCTTTGATCCACCTATTCTCTTACAGATGTCTGCAGATGTGGTCCGCGGACTGCAGACCTTTTCCTGCAGAAAAAAGAAACAACACTTTACTAAATCCGATAACCCTTTTATTTATGTGTTTTGATTGTTTTGTTTATCAGTTTGTGTATGTTAATTTATATTATCTTTCATCTAAAAACTCTTAACAATCTCTTATAAAAATGCTAAACTTTAGTTGACTCGTATTGTGCCTTATACCAAAAAAAAATTAATTAATTAAAATTGTATTCCCCACATAGGTATGGGATTTATCTTCGTTGTTTTTTTCTCTTTCGTATATTTTTTTATTTCTAAATTCTTCTTAAAGATGTAAGATCTTGCCCGATCTAACCAAGAGACACGGTATCGTTATCTTTGGAGGAAATTCTTGGAGCGGTAACCTTTAACGGGTCGACTAGGAATGTTTGAGCCAAACCATAAAGATGTGTACCAAGTTTCGAACTGGTTGGTTTATAAACCAAACAAAGTTTTTTCTGTAGTTTAGTCTTAAACCGATTCGGGTTAAGAAGGTTTGAAAACCTCAACCCATCCATGCCAATTTGGATTGGGTCCAAAACCGATTTTAGCGTTTAACATGATTTTTTAGGCGAGCTCAACTTCGTTCGATTTTGAACCGATTCACAACACAAACATTCCAAATGTGTACCAAACCATCAGGTCGGGTTGAACCCAAATCGTTTTTTTTTATGGGCTAGGTCGGTTTCCATGTCACCAGCCCCAAACTGCTATTTTGAAGAAGCAACACACACAAACGATTAATCTGCAGAAAATAAACGAACACGAGAACACAAGGATTTACGTGGTTTGGTCGGCTGGCCTACGTCCATGGGCTGCAACCAAGATATTTTTATTATTACTTTGTGCCTCACTCGTGATGAGGAATTACAAGTACAAGATGTCTATTTATAATTATAGATTAGAGTTTACTACTTAATCTATAAGAAAACTAATAATGAGCTAATTTAAATAAAACGGGCCGAGTCTCCAATTTAATTAGTCTGCCACTTACTTGTCTTCTAATCCAAGCCCAAATCAAGGCTCCACAAAACCCAATAATCTCCTACTTGGAGGCTTGATAATATTCAAACTACCATCTGTTGTGAACTTGTACCTCTTATAATCTTCCTCATTTTTCTGATTGCAGCGGCCTTATCATCAGTTAACCTGAAGGCCCGTTGAAGCTCCCTCGAGCTCCAACACATCAATCGTGGCTATGTATGCCACTTACTTGTTCTCCGTCTCTACCGGCTCCCACTGACACGAACTGCCGGATCCTGAAACACCCTTAGAATAAACACACTCCATATTTAGCAAGTAATCAACCGGAGAGATTTTATTAGCTAGAACATTTGTTCTCCTGACCCAATGTCGTCTAGGAACTCTGACTGAAGCACAACCCATGCTCCCACTGCCACGAAAACCTTTGACTGGCCTATCTGAAACTTTCCTCGCTCGTTCATCCTGAATCTGACATGTGACTCAAGGTTTCTCACTTGCAAAGACAACCTTCTTCTGCCCATAAGATTCTGTGAACCCGGCCTTGTTTCTCTTCTGAACTGACATGGTCACTAGCCATGTAAAGCGAACCTCGCTTTCTTCCTCGAGCAAAAGAAGGTGAAAAAATGCAGAGCCAAACATTCTCTTTCTTTTGTATTTCACGGCCGATTTTGTTTTCTATATCTAATTTATTTGCATTATTTTGCCAATCTGTTTTTTATTGTTTGAACATATATAATTTGAAAAAAAAGCCAATTTGCAGAGCAAGGACGCCTATAAATCGTGGCGAAACTTGCATTGAAGGTTGGCAAAATAAAATAAGTTTCTGCGATTCTCCGTGCCGATCAAACTTTTATATCCCTTTGTTGATTTTGAATGTTAAGGTTATTGACACACATTTTTATGATTTTGTTGAATGAAATTAAATTTGGAGAATTATGAACTAGTCAACCCAATTGAATAAGAATCTCAACTCTGAATGCCCAAAATTTTTCCAAGCTATAACATCAATGCTTTGAACCTGACTTGTTTAACTTATTAAAATGCAATGTATTTCTTCACGGGCACACTTTTCTTCTACCCTTAAACCCCCTAATCCATCGGTGCATTAAATTATGGGAAGATCACGGGAATATCTAAGCCTGTAAACAAACCGAACGAACACGAATAAAGGCATATTCGTGTTTGTTCATTTAACTTTATCCGAACACGAACACATAATCGAACACATTTTTGTGTTTGTGTTTGATCATTAAGAAATTTGTCATGTTCGTGTTCGTTTATGTTCGTTCGTTTAAAACCTAAACAAACATAAACGAACGTTCACGAACATAATAAATGTAAACGATTTTGTATTACTAATAAAAAACCAAATTTTTCATTGGTAATATTTATACAAGTAGCTAAAACCCAATTTATGTTTATAATTATATAAATATAACTTCTTGTGAACTTTATAAAACTTAAACGGACATAAATAAACGAACATAAACAAGCATTCATGAACATAAATGAATGAACACAACGTTTGTTCATGTTCGTTAATTCAACTAAATGAACAAATTTGTGTGTCCGTGTTTGTTCGTTTATTTAATAAACGAGCATAAACGAACTTCTCGCCGAATATATTCACGAATAGTTCATGAACGTTTGGTTCGTTTACAGGTCTAGGAACATCCCATTGACCAATCGCTTTACGAAAAAAAACCCCCCATCCTGTCTCTTTGGATAGACGGGTCACCCTTTTCGAGACGTTTCGGACGTCTCCCGTTCCAGCAATTATGTCATCGCCATGTTTTAGCGGTGATCCCGAGACGTGTCAGTCGTCTCTGAGACATGTCAGCGCCGCCAAGATGTCTCAGGTGGCCCTTAGAAATGTCTCTGTCATGGATCGGCTAGCGGCTTATTTAAGTGAGCTGTCTCTTCTTGAGAGTCACCGGTGATGTCTCCGGCCTACAAAAGATGCCACTGGAGACGTCTTTGGCAGGCTACGTAACGTCATTGGTGACGTCTCTGGCCTGCAAAAAGACACCACCAGAGACGTCTTTTGAAGGCCACGTAACGTCGCCTGTGACGTCTCCGACCTGCAAAAGATGCCGGTTAGTTCAAAGTTAACGGAGGTTCATTTTTGACACTCACATGTCCAGTTGAGATTATCTTGGTTAAACGTTAAAGTTTGGATAATAATTGGCTAATGGGCCAAATTTTGGATTACTTAAATCCAATACCCCCCAAAAATATACTCTCCTTCCCAATTTCCCAGTTTCACTCCCTCAATAACTGCTCATTCACTTGTAAACCATTATTAGTACTTCAATGAAACACTTCTCTCACATTCAACTCTCGTCTCCCGTCTTCTCTTATACAACTCTGGTTTCTCTCGGTTGCTCCTATTCTCTTTAACCCTAATGCTTTCTTCTTTAATCCCTAAAATCTATTGGTATTTGCCGAAGAATTATACTAAGATCTTCATGGTTTAATTTCTTCTCGCAGGGTGGAAGTCCTCGTCTACATAGGAAATCTTCTCCTCAATTACACTCGTTGATGAATTCTTGAAGACAGGTGTCACACCCTCAAACTCCACCTGCGGGGTTGTACCACGAGACGTGTGATACACCAGGATTTAACTCATTGATCATGTTGAATGACCACTATATGACTTTTAAAACAACATTTCACATTCGACATGAATTTAAAATAGTTTGAAAAGTTATACAGCTGAAGCAAAATAAGTTTTGCAAAATAACAGAACCCAAACACGTTCTGCAAAGTAATGTAGGTCATCAGACCTAATCTCAAGTTCTTTCAACAGGAGGATAATGTGACACCCAACAACTCAGGTTAATATTTTTACAAACATAGAAGTTTACCTTAGTGAAACATTTTATATAACATACTTAAATGGGTGTTAGTTGAGTTGGTTCGATGTAACACCCCAACCGATGGCGGAAACATCGAGGTGTCACGTAGTGACGATTGTTCAATAGCTCATGGACTAGAAATGTAAATTTTAATACATTGAATTGAATAATTTATTACATTGAAAGGAATACAACAGTTAAAACTAGCAATCTAAACTAAAATATAGTAAATCTCAATCTAAGCCTAAGTTCCAAAAGCTTAGAAGTGATCTCATAAGAATCTAAAACATGTACGAAAATAATTTTGGTCAATACAAAAATGTATTGGTGAGCATACCCTGTTTGAATAAATATAGTAGGAAAAGTGTTTAGCAATTCATGTGCGGTACCATTTGCAATTATGTAATAAGTAATATCCGTTCAAAATCAACCCTATGTAAAGAAAAGCAGATATATATAGTATGCGCTAGTAGTAATGTAATACATAGCAATGACAAGGACTCTCAACAGAGTCACAAGGGTATATACCATAGTACTATTCATTGAAATGCCAGGCCCTCAAAGGTTAATGATTTTGACAAGTCATAGACACACAAATTAACATAACGCAAACACACATGAGAATTGAATTTAGTGAAAGAATAACATTTAGTCATAGTGTACATGAATAGCCCAAAAGAGTAAAACATGAAAAAGGGGAAAGATATACTCACCTTGATTGTAATGATGAACCTGCTAGAATTCAACGAGAGTTAACGAATTATGCTTGAACCTATATTTTCATTATTAAGAGTAATGAGAAATAGTTCGGCTATATGATTTGTTGACTCATTGATTGTCCGGCGACGAATGAAACTTCCTACCCTTGACTACTTACTTCGACGCGATGATTTCTAAACTCATTTATTGTATTTTGCATATGCTAATTTGTAAGGAAATAGGATTTTGTTTATATATATAACGTATATATACTTTAAAAAATACATGGCTTAAACAACTAAAAATAGGATATTAACACTTCTTTATTATTTTAATTAATTTTGGTTAACGCTTTTAAATATGCAGTGTAGTAAAACACTACTCCAAAGAGGACAACCAATAATGAAAATCCTATTATAATCTTTTATATTTAGTAAAATAGCTGCTGCTACAATTTCAATTATAGAATGTACGTCAACAATTAGAAACATAGGTACGAATGGACAGAACTCATAACGAACAGAATTTAATAGCATGTCTAACATGTTCCAGTTGAACAAGGTTTTAGTCGCCGAACAAATCTAGATTACCAACCCACATGTGAACAAAATTTTGAATAGATTAGGAACAAGGGAGTGAACTATTACCTTAACAGAAATGATCCTAATGGTGAGGCAACTATGGTAGTACACGTGGTGAAGGTGAAGGTGAATGTGGTGGTCGAGTGGTGGCTTCCAATGAAACCGGTTGGTTCACGGCTAATGGAGGGGTGATCAAAGGTGGCCTTGCAGCAGTGCAATGCGACATAGCGGTGCAGTTTTGATGTCCAGTAGTTCGGTTCGTTTGACGGCATCCAGATGTTTTTTTAGAGAGCCGAGATATGCTTGAGTTTTAAATACAAATGTTTCAGATCAGTTTCGCCACAATCAATTTAGTTTAAGACCAATTATTAAGTAATAATGTCGATGATCGTGAATTAAATTAGTCGGTTACGAAGTTGGCTAAAAAAACGCAGGTTTCATTTTGGAGTAGAAGCATGCATTAAATGCATTAATTTACTTTTGTCTTACAATGATTTTTATTTATTCTTATTAACTAACAATAAAAACTTGATATATGTTCAGTTCGCGTCACTAAAAAAATGTGTGCGTTATACAACGAAGTAAGATTGTTTAAGTAAACCCGATATAATAAACCAATTATCTTATTTTAGATATTTGAATTTTCAGGTATTATGATTCTACCCAAACGTTACATTAAATACTGTTTGTGCAACTTATCAAATAACTAATTAAGTTTGTATTTTGTAAGTTTCGACTAAAATTTCACACATTCAGTAAACGTTTAATTTACAATTTAAAAGTAATTCACGTTTTAATAAATTTGACAACTTTGAAAAGTATAGGGACTAAATTTGACAATTGATTAAAGATGAAGGTGACGGATGTCACATTCGATGATTTGGGGAATCATCGGGAGTTGGTTCATACTTGCATAATGTCCATAGTTGTCCATTGTTCAATGATTCAGGGAAACATACGTACACACGAGTCTTGAGTCCCGTTGTTGGTGAAAAGATATAATTGGAGTAACTTATCAAGTATTACATGTTCTATAATCAATTAACAACTTGTGAATGCATGTTTATGTGATTTGATATGTTAATGTATGTTAAAATGCCATTATGGGTCGTAGGTGCGAATGAGTAAAAGAACTCCATCACTCGCATAGTGAAGGATGCGAATGAGAGGTTTCTTGTCTCATTGCACACTATTAGACTCATTCACACCATTGGGTATGCAAATGAGAACAGAGTATATGTATATACATATATATATATACATATATATATACATATATATATATATATATCTTTGCCTCATTCTCATCATTTCATAACCCTAACTTGCCCCCAAGTGCTCTCTCTCAAACCACAACCTGTAGAAACGAGTTTCTGCCCTCATTTCTTGGATCCTAAAGCTAAAAAAAGTTTTGTTTTATCAATATCATGTGAAGATTATAGGTGTGTAAATCAACTAAGCCCTTTTCAATACAGTTTCATACATTTTTTTTACAAAACCTTTCTAACATCTTTCTAAACTAGATCAAGACCTAACCAATGAGTTTATTTATAAAAACCTAAGTTTAAATGGTGTTGGTGACCATATGATTGGGGTCTATGTGTTATATGTTAATTGAATGATATTAGAATGCTATTGAGATGATTGTGAATTGTTTAGGAGCATGGTTAGGTGTTGTATGAGTGGTTTATTGTTGATTGTGCAGTTTTACCCATTTTTGGGGGGTTATGTTAGAAATCTAGGGTTTGTAACATGAATATGAGGATCATGATCATATGGTTAGGAATTCATCTAGATGAGTTAAACTGTGCTTAATAATCTGGAAATGATATTGTTTTAATACTTTCCATTTTGGGTAAATTTCTCATGCAATTGATGTGACACCTCCATAATTTGTCATTTTGGGTAATATATGATTTGGTGTGTGAAATGGACAAATTGATGTCTGAAACAGTTATAGTAACATGTTATTAGGATAGATTAATGTGAATGCAATGTTTGGTTGCATTTTGTGAAGTTTTCAATTGGGTTTGAAGGGTTTATGTTCGTCAGAATAGCTGAACAACTAAACAGGTACGAATAGGTTCCCATTCTCACGATCGACTGTGCGAATGAAAGGAGTTTATACCCATTCGCACCAAATTGACTCATTCTTACCAAAGGTCCATTCTGTTGATGCGAATGACTAATTTCAGGACCCACTTGCATGGGCACAGGGTACGAATGAGACTGGAAATGGTCTCACTCACACCAACGTTGAAAATTATGAATATTTGGTATAAACTAAGTGTTTTACATGCATTACTTGTGTGTGAACTATATATACTTCATGAACTAACATAACGGGTCACCAAAGGGATGTCGATTCTTGTGTGTTCGTGTCAAACGTCAAACTTTTACAAACACTCAAAGTCAAGTTTTGGACAACTTGGGATTATTAGACAAACATATCATTGGTGTGACATCCGGAAAAAATCGGTGTATTCCCGTACGTAATTAGTATATGTAATTAACGGTAATTAAGTGCAATTCTAAATTAATTGTATTAATTTAGCCTTTAGAGAATAGCAAATTCCCCATAGGAATGCAATTGCTTAATTGAAGGCACGGCGAAATCGCGTGCAAATAAACTTGTCCGGAACGGATGTTGGTGATTACCCGGTAACAATTAATTAAACGGAAACGATCCCGAACACCCAGGATACAAAATAAAGGGTATTTTCATGAAATATTATTTGTTTTGGAACTCCAAAATCATAAATGAAAACTCCAAATAAAAATCTCCCTGTAACGAATAAAGTTCGCGTATCGCACCCCATACGCGCGAAACTTATAAATTCACCCAAATAAAGCCTAAATAACTTACCAATGCCTAAACTAGAAAATGTTTAAGGGTAATTGGGAGTCGATTATATGTCTGGAATAGCTCGTAATAAACCCGCGTTAAAACCCCGAAAACCCTAACCGAATTAATTAAAACACTAGTAGGGAACCCGCGCGTTGCGGCGGCGGCGGTAATTTACAATGTGTTACTTGTTTTTTTGTTAGTTTTTCAATTTTCTCGTGATATATTGTATTGTACTTCTATTAGGTTTTTATTTGTAGCATCGGTTTGGTCTATGTATGTCATTTGTCTTTTAGAGTTTGGTTACATATAAATCATAAACATATTAATCCAAAAAAAAAAAGCAAACACATGAATAAGAAAATAATATGTCATTAACATAGAAAATTACAAATAACTATCCACGTGTCAGCCTCGTCAAAACTATAGTACACTTTTTCCTCCCCTTGGAAAATGTCAAACATTTGATTATTAATCTCGTCAACACTCTCATTTTTAGTGGATAATATTGCTCTGGATATTATATAATCTGAAGAATATACATTGTCTTTGATTGACGGAAAGATTGCATTGATCAATTCTTTTATAGAGTTTTCTCTATTGGTGCATTGAATTGTCATATCATCGGGTATGCAGATAAAGTCTCCTTCGATCGATTCTTCACTTCCATCACCGACTCTTAAAAGAAATTCAGAAAACCACAGAGCCGTCAATGCTTTCATATTTATGGTCAAAGGCGTCTTTTTAGTCAAAGACTAAAGATGCGACATTCGTAGGCTCGAGTATACAATCTGTTCTCGAGTGTTTAATAACATGCAACACCTGTCTAAAGTCACCTCCCATAACCATTATCTTCCAACCAAATGGGATACTAACACCTATAATGTCTTGCAATGTTCGATCTACCCCCTCTATAGCTTGTCATTTGGCCATCAACGCTTCATCCCATATGATTATTTTAGCAGACCGAATTAGTTCTGCGACACCACTCTGTTTTTTGATATTACACATTGAATCATTATCAACATTAATGGGAATCTTGAATCTTGAGTGAGTCGTTCTCCCTCCTGGCATTAGCAGCAACACCTGATGAAGCTGTTGCGAGAGTAATGAGACCACGTGAACGAACTTCAGCAAGCAAGGCTTTGTAGAAATATATTTTCCCCATTCCACCTGGACCATCGATAAAGAAGACACGTGGAAGATCATTATTAACATGCATCATGATCTCATTAAACACACTTTTTTGGTCAAGATTAAGTGAATCTTTGGCACTCAGATGTACAGGTTCAAAAACAATCCTATACTCCACTTGTCACTCACGATAACCTACATACTGTAAGTTAACATCATCTTTTATGTGAGGAATATCAAAATCATTGATATTTTTACCCATATATTGTAGAAAGAACTTAATTTCGGTAAGAAGCATATTTTGAACTCGTTCGATACTTAGACAATGCAACCGATGATCTTCAGACAGTGTATAAAAGTGGTCATTCCATAACTTTCGAACATCTCCAGGTTCGTAAAATATCATTATGGTCGCGAATAACCTTCTAAGAGCATTGGGAAACTGAAATAAGGAGGCTTCTTTGAGACATTGTGATAGATATTCATCCTCCTCTATTAAGCATGCCTTAAGAGATGCTTTTCAAAATGTCTCGCACCTTTGATCATTAACTGTGCAAAGATGTTCAAAGGAAGTAGGCCCTCTAACATTTGATAGAAGTAGGCGTAAATAGTACCTCTCTCCTTCAGTTGGATTGGCAGAAACGATACACAATTTAACGATTCACCCAATCCATGTGGTGTCTTAATAATACTGAGTTTGTTGTCATTATTATTATTTTCCTTCGTATTACACGGAATATATGTTAGATTGTGATGGTTTTATAATATTGCTTATTTTTTTTCTAGAAAGAGCTAAAGAACATTAACTTTAAACACATAATTAGTTCTAGAAAATTCTGGATGTCAGAGGAATTTAAGCTTTTCAGAAACAACATCTAAGGACTAAAGAAAATGCGAACATGCACGTGGCTTTTGTTACAAGTCAACAATGATATTATGACTATGAGAACACATTACCAAAAATAACTAATGAGATACTATGATACTATGCTAATCAGTAGGCAGAGGTAAAATGCAAGTTACGCTCAACAATTTTCTCAGTTATTTTAAAATCATAATTTGCTAGTTAACAATCTGCTTGTAATATATAGAGCTAATTACACCCTTAGTCCTTGTGGTTCTATTAAAATAACAACATTGGGTACCATAGTTTTTTGTTGCAAGATTGAGTTCTATGGTTTCAATTTTATAACAATGGGCATTAAAGCAAACCCAGTTAATAACTAACAAGATTGTAGGGGTGGCGTTGTCATTACACTAAACTATTAACATATATAATTACCCCTCCCCATTTTTTCCCTTTTTTCCTTTCTTTCCGTAGAAATCCAACAGAGATGTTCCTACTATCCATGTTCCTGATGTTCAAGTCATGATACAGGCAGACTTCGAAATCTTGTATTGTCCCTATTCTCTTCTGTAAAAGCCTGCTTATACAGAAAGTGGTAAGTATTTGACTTTGAAATGTAAAAAGTTCTATAAAACTTTGCATGAAAATATCAAACAGATTTAAAGGGATAGTACTTTTACGTGATAGCTGGAAAAAGTCTAAAAATGATTCAAATAACAGTGATACCATTTCAGTCAAATAGAAAAGTTGTAAAAGCTTGGATGGCTTTGTATATGTATGAAAAGGTTAGTATGTCACAGCTGTTTGTATTCCTGGTTGATAATTTTTACTACAAAAGTCTCCTCCACAAGTAGCTTAAGAGGTTTTTTAAGGGCTCTAAATTTAGTATAACACCAAAAATCTCTGTTCCATTGAGTCGTTGACTTTATTTTCATTTTTTTTATCACAAAGCCATTTCACATCTATACAATTTAGGCATTAAAATTTGTATTTCAAACTATTTAATTTTTCAATAAAATGTTTATGCGTTGACACCAAGATCATTCTAATAACGTTATTTTATTAAGAAATTAATGTGTATTAAGATTTTCATTGAACTAAACATGGCAACTCTAATTAAATCTAGAACCTGTTCGCTTTGACTTTTGGAAGCAGGTGCATTAATACTAATATCAAGACATAGTTTTGAAAAATAAAACATTGAATAATGATCATGTTATTAGTGTGTGTGTGTAAGTGTAATTATTATATACACACACATATATGATTATGTATTTATATAAATATATAGTTAAATATATATAATAAACAAGCCAACCAAGCTTAACTCAAGCCTGAAAATTTTCGCATGAGCTCAAGTACACTCTGTTTCTTTAATGCATGCAACCCCCTAAATCGTTTTATTCAAGAAAGTCACATTTATATTAGACAGTCTAGATTTGTAGCCATAGTTACACACTAACTATTTATTAGAATTATTACCATTTGGACAAAAATGTTTTGGGCCAAACTGAAGTCTGAAACTGTCCTATTTAGACATAATAAAAGAATTGTCCATTTGGACGGCTTATCCAACCCCCCATGTTGCATAAATAATGTATACAAAAACACGCGCACACACACATATTATATACATAAAGAAACAGGAAGAACGATACGTACTGCTCAAAATAAATCCTTGGAGCAAACTCTGGGCTCTTTCAGCTTGCTCTGGGATACCAGATATTTGGATGACATGCTCTGTTGCTTCTGGGCTTGTATCAACCAATTTATCGTTGGCTCTCGAAAGCTTGTTTGTTTGCAATTCAATTAATAATAACATAAAGTCAAATGACATATCATTTACAATGCCAAAACAGTAACGCATAAATTCAGCGGTGGGAATTGGACGGGTTGGGTATCAAGCCAAATAGGTCCGGTTTGGGTTTGATCGACCCAACCCGCAAGCACTTCATTTGAAATTTGGAAATAAGTTGCAAGGTTTTATGCATTCAAATACGTTTAGGATTAGATTCAAAATGACTGCCTCGTTTCTTTTTAAGTATACTCATTTACTTTAACCCATTGACCCACTAAGAGAGAAAAAACACACACAAAATGACCCATTTGAAGTTTGGAGGTAGGCTTACTTCACTGATATGAGCAATTTTATTTCTTGACTTTGCTATCAGCTTAGGGATCACGTACTCTGGTATGACTTCTAGTATACTCCTAGTAACCAGTGGCACAGCAATCCGAAAAAGGAGAAAGCTAATATTGGTATCTAAAGTCATAAAGATGTGTTGTGTGTGTAGTGTACACAATTAGCAAATTCGTAAAATGAAAAAGACCAGATAAATCTGGTATGTAAAATCATAAATATATATTATGCATGTAATGTACATAATTAGCAAATAAGTAAAATGCAAAACAACCACTACCTGTTTATTGCACTTGGTGTTGGTGCATCTTCACAACTCGCGCTATCAGTTTGATTTACGGCTTCACTGTTAGATACCCCATTATTCTGCATAAAAAGAATAAGTAGAAATTGAGTGATCATGCTCCAAAACATATAACAGAAGAAAGAAGACAAAGGCCAATTATTTTAGGGGGCAACACAGGTGTTACGCATAGGTTGGGTAACAGATTAAAATGAGAAATTTTGTGGAAGTCCGATTGCGTAACAAAAATACTCATACTTTCACACACAAAATTTAAAGTTGGCGAAGACAAAATGGACAGGGTCAGGCAGGTTGGGTCATGTGCCAAAACGGGTAATTAGGTACAGGTTCATTTTGTACAAATATTTTTTAGTCATAGACAATCAGCATCTCAAATAAGATTTCATATATACAGTATTTCATTGATAATATAATTTGTAAATACAGAATTTGAAAGGTTCACACATTGAAAAACTCTCAACCCATTATATTTTAAGCTATTTTTAAAAAATATACCCGACTGGCACATTAGAGAAGTAATATAAGACAACAGGAAACAACTCATTCATAATAGAATGGGTTGAAAGTGGCATGTCTGTAATATAATCATACCTTAAGATCGTTTCCAGAATATCCCTCGGTCATGTTTGCCACTGCATCCAAATCCATATCTGTAGCCAAATCCTCTTTTGCTAGAATAACTTTTACAATTTGTGCTCTATTAGGAGCATCTGGTAAATTCACCATCAATCTTAAAAAGGAAAAACAAAAAATACTTGTTAGCATACATATGGGTCAAATATGTAAAATTAAAATAAAAGGTTAGCTAAATAGCAGCAGGTCAAACGGATAAAAGTCGATCAAGATCATTTACCTGCATGATAACAATACATGTAATACATATTAATATATTTCGTAAGTCTACTATTTTACAGAACTTTCAAACATCTAACGATATCATCCCGTTTTAGAAAAATGTCCCAAATCGAACCGTGTTGGCAGGTCCCTCCCTGCCAACTTGACCGGTTTAGTTTTTCCCAAACCAAAAACAATAGAGGTTGAAAAGCAAAATAGAAATAAGAAAAAAAATGAAGGGATCAGATTGCAATTAACCCAAATTTATCATAGCAACGTTCATGAAAACCTTTTGAAATTCATTTCCATATATAAAATCGATTTAACGGAAGCTTAGGGTTTTAAATTTGAATTTAGACGAATCAGATCTGGATTAATAATAATAATAATAATAATAATAATAATAATATCCATAATAGATTTTGATTGTTATTAATCCATAAAACTCCAAAATTATTGTATTTAAAACAAAAGAGCACTACTGAATAATAAATTTCATAATCATGTTAAGAGACTTGTTATCATATAATTTTAAATAAAAAAGTGTTTCTAGTCAATCCAACCCAACTTGGTTTTAAATTGAGCTATCAACTACCCCTTTTCACCCCAATTACTTGTGACACCCGGCATGTTCGGCTTAAACATATTAGTAACATCTAAGTCTACCTTAGCGAGAAACGTTTATAAACAAACTTAACTGGGTTAGTTGAGTCGGGTCAAGTTAGGATTGTCCAGGGTACAATGATCTGGAGGATCATTGGGAGTCGTTTTGGTAATACACTAGTACCGGGTTCCGTTGTTGGTGACATTACATGAACTAATTAAGTATATGTGTAGATTATGGGTTGTGTGGTGGATTATATACATAGACGTGTTTAAATGATGTGTAAATGATTATCTGTGCCTAAATGTGTTAAATATAGACTAAGGATGCATGCTTATGTGTTAGGATGTGTTAGAATGCGTTAAACACGACAAACTGGAAAACTAGTTTAAAAGAGGTCCTGGTTCGACCCCTTCGAGTGGTCGAAGGAGAGGAAAATTGTCTGGTTCGACCCATGCAAGTGGGCGAACCAGGGAAGTGGAATTTGAGGAATTCCCTTCGACCAAACAAGTCTCATTCGACCCTGTGAAAGGGGCGAAGGAGACTACATTCGACCAATGTGTTGGTGCGAAGGAAGACTAGTATAAATACCAACCTTTGTCATTTTTCATCATTTCACAAACCCTAACCGTCCCAAAACGCTCTCAAACGATCTTAAACACTAAGGAAGGAGTTTTTGCTCTTCTTTTTCATAATCTAACCTATCTACAACATCTAGACAAGAATCCAAGGTAAGTTCATAATCCTAAACCTTTTAAAAGCATTTTAATTCGTTTTCATCTAACCCTAATTGTCCAGATCTGTTCTAAGGGTGTTTTTATGATTAAAAACCTTTTAAACATCTTTCTAAATCAAAACATGATCATTTAACATAGGTTTTCATAATGAATAACATGTGTTAGTTGTGTGTTATGTGGTGTTATGTGTTGTTCACTGATTTGCTGCTATATCTATGGTAGAAACATGATATAGGATTGTTGTTAATGATTGGATTATGGTTGTCTAGGGTTGGGATTGGGTATATTGATATTTGGGGGTTTTATGGGATTAATACTTGATGCATGAATATTGATGATCAATAGAATGAATAAGAAAGATCGGATAATCGACAAACTGAGTATTTTAAGCTAAACATGAATCGATTTCAAAAGTTTCCAAATTGGGCAAATAATCCATGCATGAAAGTGATGTTTCCATAATCTTTACCATTTTGGGAAAGGGCTGAAACGGACGTATTATCGGGGGAAATCGATGGGGTTTTGTAGGGATAAGTTATTCATGCTTGACTGCTGTGTTTGATGATGTTTCGGGTCGTTTTGAATGTGTTTGAAGCGTTTTTAGGAAAAATAATACAACAGGGGCGAACCTGGCCTCCTTCGACCAGTCGATGGTGTGAAGGAGGGATCCAGGGTCGAACCTGGGATGTTTATTGGACGAATGTGAATAAACGGGCGAAGGAAGCATCAAACGGTCAAACGAGATGTAAAAAGGTGCGAAGGAGATAAAAAGGTGCGAAGGAGACTTAAAACTGACTGGTTCGACCGTTCTGATGCAGAAATGAGATTTTTGATACAAACTAAGTGTTTTATGCTTGAACCTTGTGTGTAATCTATGTGTACTTGATTAGTTAGGGTAATGGGTCACCAACGGGATGTCGGGTCGGTCTAGTGTGTCGGTTAAACATTTAAACACGCTTTAAAACATAATTGGTTACGATCTGGACAATCGGGGACCAGATAACCTTATGGTTATTAGTCGGAACACTTATGTGAACATTTTGATAGATCTCCGGTAGAGGGATTATCAAGGGCTAAACATCTTTACTTATATTTGAAGAACGCTATCTAAGGTGAGTTCACGGCCCCACTTTTACTGCTTTAACTTTTGGGGGAGAAAACATGCGCTAAACGGTTTTGGTAACATATGTCATACTATGGTTTTAACTTTATATTGCTATACGATCTTTTGGAAAGTCCCGGGGGAAACCATGAATGTGCGGGTTTGCACAACGGGGGAAATGTGGATAGATCTATTGGGCGTGACCTGCCCCACTCGTCGGCTTGGAGGGCCGGGCGGGTGCATATTGTCTCGAACAGGTACATTGGTATCACGCTGAACATACGGGCTGCTTAAACATGCTGAACATTGCTAAACGTGTCTAGTAATGGTTTCCAATCGTAGTAGTAATGAAACATACGCCTAGCTAGCATACTTGGTAACATTGATATAGTATGGACATGGCAACACTTTGGTAACATTTTTGAACAAACCTGTGAACTCACCAGCATTATATGTTGACATCTTTTTGGCATGTTTTTCTCAGGTCGCTAAGGTAGCAATGAACGGAACTAGGCGCACGGGTCTGCATTGGCGTCTAGATTTAGTGCACGTTTTGTAATAACAGTATTTTGAACAACTTTTGAGATGATAGCATAGTTGATTAAATGCTACTGAAACGCTTCCGCTATTTAAATTAATGGTTATGTCTATTTACGTTTTTCATATAGAGTTGTTTATTGTGATCGTTGACTTGGATCCTGGTTTGTCATGCGCCTCGCGGTAAAACCCCGCAAGTGGTAATTTGAGGGTGTGACAGATTGGTATCAGAGCCACTCCTGTGCCGTTCGGGATGGTGGGTGCATACCTCATCAGGGACGATGAGACTCTAACGGGGGGTGAATGTGACACCCTAGGAAAATCCCACATCGGCCGTGTCCAGGAGAGATCCTTGGTTCATAAGTAATATTCTGTCTCTTAAATCACCAACGCGTTTTGGGGCTTAACATTAGTGGATGAGAGGAGAACTCCACAGTTAAGCGTGCTCAGGTGGAAGCAATTTCAGGATGGGTGACCTCCTGGGAAGTTTCCACCGGGGCACCCAAAAACAAATCCGTGAGCTATGGGTGGGCAAAGCGGACAATATTGGTGGTGAGAGGGACGGGATGTTACAGATGGTATCAGAGCCAGGTTGAAAATCTAAATCTATCTTATCCCTTCCTGAGGGTACGGATGACTTTGTTGTGTACTGTGATGCTTCTATTCGGGGTCTTGGTTGCTTGTTGATGCAGCGCGGGAAGGTTATTGCTTATGCTTCTCGTCAACTCAAAGTTCATGAGAAGAATTACACTACTCATGACTTGGAACTGGGTGCAGTGGTCTTTGCGTTGAAAATCTGGAGACATTACTTGTACGGTACCAAGTGTGAAGTATATACCGATCACAAGAGTCTTCAGCATATTTTCGACCAGAAGGTGTTGAACATGCGGCAGCGTCGCTGGGTTGAACTCCTGAACGATTATGACTGTGCCATCAAGTATCATCCTGACAAGGCGAACGTTGTGGCGGACGCCTTGAGCAGGAAGGAGTCTGTTAACCCTCGTCGTGTTCGAGCCTTACAGCTCACCATTCATTCGTCGTTGCCTGACCAAATCCGTTCTGCACAGTTGGAAGCCTTGAAGGAGGAAAACCTTAAGGCTGAAACGATGCACAGTGCTGACAAGCATCTTGAGCTCAGGACTGATGGCTTACACTATTTTGCGGGACGTGTTTGGGTCCCATTGTTCGGGGGATTGCGCGAGCTGGTTCTGGATGAAGCTCACAAATCCCGGTATTCTATTCACCCTGGCTCCGATAAGATGTATCAGGATTTGAAGATACTTTATTGGTGGCCGAACATGAAAGCTGACATAGCTTCTTACGTCAGCAAATGTTTGACTTGTGCTAAAGTCAAGGTGGAGTATCAGAGGCCGTCTGGTCTCCTGCAACAACCAGAAGTTCCAGAATGGAAGTGGGAACGAATCACGATGGATTTTGTCACCAAACTGCCAAAGTCACCTAGTGGTTATGATATGATTTGGGTGATTGTTGACCGGCTGACAAAATCGGCACGTTTTATACCTATTAAGGAAACCGACGGACTCGAGCGGTTGGCTCGACTTTACCTTAAGGAGGTGGTTGCTCGGCACGGGGTGCCTGTTTCTATTATCTCTGATCGTGATTCTCGTTTCGCTTCGCGTTTCTGGAAGGCTCTGCACAAGGCTTTGGGTACTCAGTTGGATATGAGTACGGCTTATCATCCGCAAACTGATGGACAGAGTGAGCGGACGATTCAAACCTTGGAAGACATGCTTCGGGCATGTGTTATCGATTTTGGCAAAAGTTGGGAGATCCACCTGCCGTTAGTGGAGTTCTCCTACAACAACAGCTATCACGCTAGCATCAAGGCAGCTCCGTTCGAGGCTCTTTACGGACGGAAATGTCGATCACCACTTTGTTGGGCCGAGGTGGGCGAAAGCCAGCTCACTGGTCCGGAACTCGTGTACGAAACTTCGGAGAAAATCGTACAGATCCGTCAACGTTTGGCTGCTGCACGGGAACGTCAGAAGAGCTATGCCGATCGCCGTCGAAAACCTTTAGAGTTCCAGGTTGGGGATAAGGTACTTCTGAAAGTTTCACCATGGAAGGGCGTCATACGCTTTGGAAAGTGTGGCAAGCTTAACCCTCGTTATGTCGGACCGTTCGCAATCCTGGATCGGATTGGACCGGTGGCATACAGACTTGACTTACCGGCGGAGCTCGGTAGTGTACACAACGTCTTCCATGTGTCTAACTTGAAGAAGTGTTTGGCTGATGAATCTCTCATTGTACCACTGGAAGAGATCAAGGTTGATGATCGTCTTCGCATTATGGAGGAACCTGTCGAGATTCTCGACTACAAGATTCGTAGCCTTCGTCGGAGTAAAATCCGCATCGTTAAAGTCCGTTGGAACTCAAACCGTGGACCGGAGTTCACATGGGAACGGGAGGATCAGATGAAATCTAAGTATCCTCATCTCTTTCCGAAGCGCGCGTTTGAATCGAGGCATGTTACTGCTGAAGCAGAATGAATCTCGGGTCGAGATTCCTTTCAACGTGGGGATGATGTGACATCCGGTAAGTTTCTTTTTGTTCGGTTCTCTTCGTTTCTTTCTTTTTGGGCTTTGCGCAATTTTCGGGACGAAAATTCTTTCAACGTGGGGATGATGTGACACTCGGCATGTTCAGCTTAAACATATTAGTAACATCTAAGTCTACCTTAGCGAGAAACGTTTATAAACAAACTTAACTGGGTTAGTTGAGTCGGGTCAAGTTAGGATTGTCCAGGGTACAATGATCTGGAGGATCATTGGGAGTCGTTTTGGTAATACACTAGTACCGGGTTCCGTTGTTGGTGACATTACATGAACTAATTAAGTATATGTGTAGATTATGGGTTGTGTGGTGGATTATATACATAGACGTGTTTAAATGATGTGTAAATGATTATCTGTGCCTAAATGTGTTAAATATAGACTAAGGATGCATGCTTATGTGTTAGGATGTGTTAGAATGCGTTAAACACGACAAACTGGAAAACTAGTTTAAAAGAGGTCCTGGTTCGACCACTTCGAGTGGTCGAAGGAGAGGAAAATTGTCTGGTTCGACCCATGCAAGTGGGCGAACCAGGGAAGTGGAATTTGAGGAATTCCCTTCGACCAAACAAGTCTCATTCGACCCTGTGAAAGGGGCGAAGGAGACTACATTCGACCAATGTGTTGGTGCGAAGGAAGACTAGTATAAATACCAACCTTTGTCATTTTTCATCATTTCACAAACCCTAACCGTCCCAAAACGCTCTCAAACGATCTTAAACACTAAGGAAGGAGTTTTTGCTCTTCTTTTTCATAATCTAACCTATCTACAACATCTAGACAAGAATCCAAGGTGTGTTCATAATCCTAAACCTTTTAAAAGCATTTTAATTCGTTTTCATCTAACCCTAATTGTCCAGATCTGTTCTAAGGGTGTTTTTATGATTAAAAACCTTTTAAACATCTTTCTAAATCAAAACATGATCATCTAACATAGGTTTTCATAATGAATAACATGTGTTAGTTGTGTGTTATGTGGTGTTATGTGTTGTTCACTGATTTGCTGCTATATCTATGGTAGAAACATGATATAGGATTGTTGTTAATGATTGGATTATGGTTGTCTAGGGTTGGGATTGGGTATATTGATATTTGGGGGTTTTATGGGATTAATACTTGATGCATGAATATTGATGATCAATAGAATGAATAAGAAAGATCGGATAATCGACAAACTGAGTATTTTAAGCTAAACATGAATCGATTTCAAAAGTTTCCAAATTGGGCAAATAATCCATGCATGAAAGTGATGTTTCCATAATCTTTACCATTTTGGGAAAGGGCTGAAACGGACGTATTATCGGGGGAAATCGATGGGGTTTTGTAGGGATAAGTTATTCATGCTTGACTGCTGTGTTTGATGATGTTTCGGGTCGTTTTGAATGTGTTTGAAGCGTTTTTGGGAAAAATAATACAACAGGGGCGAACATGGCCTCCTTCGACCAGTCGATGGTGCGAAGGAGGGATCCAGGGTCGAACCTGGGATTTTTATTGGACGAATGTGAATAAACGGGCGAAGGAAGCATCAAACGGTCGAACGAGATGTAAAAAGGTGCGAAGGAGATAAAAAGGTGCGAAGGAGACTTAAAACTGACTGGTTCGACCGTTCTGATGCAGAAATGAGATTTTTGATACAAACTAAGTGTGTAGACTTAAAACTGACTTAAAACTGACTGGTGCGAAGGAGACTTGAATAGAGAGAGAGAGGGAGAGAGAGAGAGAGAGAGAGAGAGAGGGGATGGAGGCGGATAGGAGAATATGAAACCCTAACCTGATAATGTGTATCCCGTGATTTTTGTTTTTTTAAAGCATAATAGGCTTGTACCTGATGCCTCAAAACTTGTACTCTTTAAAAGTTTTAAAGCTTTTGTGTGTAGAGTCATTGTACAATATGCTTTAAGGTGTTGTACATCTCTTAAAAGTGGCAAATGACCATTTCTGCCCTTCCTATATGCTTATTAATATAGTATAGATAACTACACATTATGAGATATTTTGGAAAAGTGTGTGGGCCCCACCAAGGGCTTTGTAGTCCGGCCACCACCACCACTTTAGCCACCCTAAGATCATTTCCTAACCATGCCTAAATGATGATGTTTGGCATGCTTAATGTGTTGTCAAATCCTAGTACATGTGTGTGTTTATTATATACAAGTTCTTCCATATTATCTTCACAACAAAAAAAATATTCTCTTCCTCCCATCATCAAACTTACGGCTACCACCATGAATCCACCAATTATCGTTGTTTTTCATCCAATAACACACAAAATCATCTCCTTTCCATACCTTAATCAAGTATGTTTGGAAGCTTAGAGCATAACCCTTGGAAGAACACGCTAAACCCCATCCAAATCAAGAGTTTTTGTCTTCCCTAACCATGTTCTAGTAGTAAGCTTCTTGATCTTGTCTTTTTAATCTTGAAAGTTTATGTTTTCATGTGTTAAAAGCAAGTTGTACATGGGGTAAGGTTATGGATTCTGACATAATAAAACGCATGTTAATACAAAAACTACAATGGGTGTTAAAGATGATGTTTGGGCCGTAGGGTGTGTATGGTGTTTGTTATTGTTTTTGTAAGTTAAAAAGATAAACATAATCTTACATGTGTTAAAGATCTAAACATAATAAGTAACATGTGTTTTGAACATGAGATGTCATATGTTTTACAAGAAAGAAATGTATGTTTGAAAACATAAACAAGGGTCGTAGGTTATGGCCATTAATGTTAATGTTTTTGAAAATATTAAAAGTTTACATAAACATATGTTGAAGGATGGTTTGGATGGTTTTTATAAAAATAACTTGAACACACTTAAAAGTGACTTTAGCCATCTTAAAATGACCACCTAAGACACAATATTATGATGAATCCATGAAATGTTACAAGATCTAAAAGTTTCATATTCTAAGTTACTAACTTTGAAACTTCAAAAGTGGACATTTTGGACTAAAACTACCAAATACACTTATTATTATCCTTAATAATATCATTATGGACTATTAAAAGTGTTGAAACACTAAAACAAACCATGAGAAAAAGATGACAAAACTAAGTTACTAGTTTAGTAAGAATTTGTCATTCTTGAAAGAATAAGGATAAAAGTGTAACTTTTAAAAGTTGAGGATGTTATTTGGTAACTGTGAGTGTTAAAGAATGCAAAATGTTAGGAACTTGTGGCTAAATTGTGACTTTTGGTAAAGTTGCGTGTTGAAAATGGAAAGTTGTAACTTTCCAAGGTTGTTAATGAAAGTGTTTTCAAACTTATAAAAATGTATTTTTGTATAAATGTATTTTTATAAAATAGGATTTTATAAAAATATAAACTACCAAACATGTTGGAAAAATATAAAAACAAAGGTTTTTATAATAAATTAGTAATTTAAAAGACTTGGATAAATTGTATAAAAATAATACTTTTATATCTATGAGAATGTAAAAGTGTTGGAGCGTTTTTGTGTTGTAAATAATCAAGTCTTGGTTTTAAATATTTAAAAGTTATTTTATAAATTCCTGAGTAAGAATATGTAGAAATTAAAAGATTATTAATTTCAAGTAAAACATATTGATGGGAATTTAGGAAAAATAACTAAAAATATATTTGGATGTAGGAAAATAATGTTACGACGACAAGTAATTATTCCTAAAAAATATACGTATGAATAACTTGTATTATTCGGGACGTGAGAATATAAAAATACAAATAATGGAATGTTGACGTATTTATATTACGACGTGTTAACGGACAAAATGGGAAATGGACGGGTAAGTATTTATTGTATAGCTTCCTACAAGATAGGTATATATGTTATTGCGTCAAATGTGGGCATGGGAATATATATTTTAAGAACTAAAATATATAAGGTTAATTATGGGTGAAAAATGTGTAACACTTTCCTAAGTGTTGAAAAAGTAGTCGTGAGAGAATTAACGTTAAATAATCTATAACGATTACACGTTTAAAACTAAGTTAAATATGCAAACTTAACAAAGTAAAATATGTTGTCGAATCGGTAAGATCTTATATATTTATTTAATGGGAAAATAAATATATGGTAATGTGAGTCGAGTCGAGTGTTGTAGATGAAATATCGATCGACATAATCCTAGTATAATTATTTAATGGGAAAATAATTATACAGTAATGTGAGTTGAGTCGAGGATAATGTGTTCTGAGTTAATTAATACGGAGATATAAGTGTAACTTATAACAAGGGTAATCCATCACCAATAATCCTAGGACTTATGTTTGATTAAACGGGGAATTGTGTCTAACAGTGGTGTTGGGAGTTAGGCGTACAACTTGCGGATAGCATGCGCTATAGACTTAGTGACTTATACGCACTAGGACGTTCGTAGGTGCTTGACCTCAGACTTATTATTCTTTGCTAGGCGATTGCATGTTGTACTTTAGGTAAGTTTCACGACCCCTTTTTTACTATTTTGTTTTGGGGGAAAGATATGTTTGTCAAATGTTGCTACATGTCAAAATGTTTTTTTAAATGTTAAAATGTGATAAGTGGCATGATGATTACTTGGGTTTGTTGTTTGTACACTACTTGGGGTGAGTCCTCGCTACTGTAACCATTTACTCGTGTGTTGTGTGTGTTGAAATTGAGAACCGAAGGAATATTTGGATAGTACTATTGGTGCCTGACAAGGCCCGCCCCTAATCGATAGCATCGATTATGCAACTGTGTATGCCAGGGTGCACGTATTCCGAACTCTAAGTTGTTATTTTCCGAGAAACAACTTCTGCTCACGGGGCATTATTAGTCTTGGTTTGGTTATGGACTAAAGGGATTGCTTGTCATCGTAGTTTTGAATGAGCTAGCTACTCCTTACAAAGGCCACTACTTGTGTTTGTTCCGCACATGTTGTTGTTGTTAAAATGTTGTTGTTATGGAACTAAAACCTGTGAACTCACCGCTATTTTATATATTGACGTCTTTTTAAACATATCTTTCAGGTAACTAAGTGTTGAATAGATATGAGGCTAGTGCGGTGGAATATGGGATGTCGGATACTTGTCGGGGTTTCATCAATATTTTCCATTGGGTTGGGACTTGGATGGAAAAACCCCATGTATGAACTTGTTCTTTGTTATTTTGTGAATGTTGTAACAAGATACTCATTTTCGACATCACAATAAACATTTTTTTCTAATTGAATATGGTTTGTGTTAATCTTGACTTTAATATGCTTTCGAGCGTTACGCCACGTGTTTCCGCCATTGGCGTGGTGTGACAATTGGTCAAACATTTATACGCTATTCGTGGTAGGCTTCCAGTAGTAGGAATTCCACAACAAGCCTGACTTATTATTTATGTGAAGAACGCAACCTAAGGTGAGTTTCAGAGCCCCACCGCTTACTGTTTTCATTTTTAAGGGAGAAACATGCGGTATGAATACAAACTTCCAGACCATGGTATTACATTATATTACATGGGTACTAAGCGACATTGCATCATTAAGTCCATTCTAACTTGTGAACCATGAATATGTGGATACATAGCGGGGAAAGTATTTATAGATCTATTGGGCCCGGTAAGCCCCACTCGGGTCGACTATAGGTCGGACGACTGCATATTTGTCCTATCTAACTTACGACACCGGGTGATAACCGTTGGCGGGTATTAAAGGCAACTTGCTAACGTTCAGCAATGGTTCACGGCGCTTTAGTATCATATAACGATGTCTAGCTAGCATCAGGTATAGATGTAAGGATTGTTGGGTCTGGTTTACGAATGTTTACTTACTTTTACAAACATAAAACTCTGTGAACTCACCAACACTGTATGTGTTGACTAACATTGCATGTTTTCTCAGGTCTCTAAGGTAGCAGCACGGGTAAGGCGCGCGCGGGTCGCACTGTGTCTCATCCGGTTCATGCATCTTGTTAAACATTATTTTAAACTTCCGAACTATTTACTTTTGGAAATTATGGATTGTAACTTTTAAACTGCTTCCGCTGTATGTCTTGAGTTTAACTTTTAAACTGTTTGGTCATTTATTACGTGGTATTCATATCATATAAGTGTCGTTTATTGTGACCGTTGACTTGGATCTTGGTATGTCACGCGCCTCATGGTAAAACCCTGCACGTGGAATTTGAGGGTGTGACACAATAGCTTTACTCATTATATCTCAATGTTTGAGGTTTATGCGTTTTACTAAGCACCATGAACCATTGCTGACAGTTGGTAGTTTTGCTTGCCTCCCGCCACCGTCCATTACACGGTGGCAACTGTTTAGGACAATATGCACTTGCTCGACCTCTAGTCAACACAAGTGGGGCTTGTCGAACCCAATAGATCTATTCACATCTCCCTGCTATGTTACACATACTATGGTTCATACTGTAAGCACTTTTGTGATGGAGTGTGCTAAGTATACAAGTGATATAATAGTAATTGTGATCTACCATGTTTGTGTGCTTGTGTAGCATGTTTCTCCTCTAACAAAAAAAAATAAAAAAGGGTCGTGAAACTTACCTTAGGTTGCGTACAAATAAAGTACCATGCAGGTTAATCAAAGGTATCTCGTCTACTAGTAACTTAACATCAATAGCCTATAAGTGTTTGTCCAAATGACCCATTGTATCCGAACAATGACCTGCGTTGTATTCATGACAACTATATGACCAGATTTGATTGAGTTTGACCCGATGACTAGTTGGTGACCCGTTAGCAATTTATGTTTGGTCATGTTTGATAACCATAGAATTACATATTACACCAAATATGCAATCCTAGTGTATTACCATGCTAACTGATCACATAATTTTGTCACATATCACAAGTTTAGTATCTATGCTACGACTCACACCTAAGATGTCATAACAACAAGTCATACAATGCCCCATATCAGTCCTACAACTCATTCAACATGCAAGGTTTCTACCTTTAGTAACCTATGAACATGATGAAGATTAATCATGCATAAAGTTTTCCTTTTTAGTGAGCTATGATCCTAGCTATGTTTTCAACGAAACGAATGTTCTAACTCACTCATACAATCATTTCTAAGCAAGTTCTATCATTACATAACTCATATCATGTCTCGATCTTAATATCAAAATCTCAAAATCCCAAAATCAATAAAGTTTTCTTTAATGGCAGAGATTATGAACATCATCATGTTTTCAATCCAATTAATCATCCAAACCATGTTAGTTAATCTATATTATCATAAACTCAATCCAAAACATCATCAAGAAAGTCTAAGAATCATATCCCTAAAACTTGGTTCATCAAAGTTTCATCATAAAACAAGTTTTTAGATCTAGCATGCATCCTAATGTATTCAATAATCAAATCATCATATAAACATATAATATCAATAATTGATTTGGTTTTATGTTTTAAAAGACATTTAGGTCAGATTTGGACATTGCGTTTGTTTGGACAAAACAAGATCAAATCTTAATCAAAGCAATTAAACCAATCAAGATCTTATTTACACACCTTAAGCTCTTCGAATAAATAATTCTTGGCCTTCCAAAGCTCCAAGAATCGATTGTTTTTTTTGTTATGGTAGAGGTTAGGGAGTGGGGTTTCGAAATATGGTGGCTAGAGTTGATTAGGTTCATGTGTTTTATGAAAATAAATTGGGTGTTTACAGGGCAAAACACGTTTTGGGTTGATTTAAGCCTTGTCTATCGCTTCGCGCGACACCCTAGAGTCCCGTCGCGCGAAGCCACGACCCTTTTTTTTATTCATTTGGAATTTTATAAAAAGTTTATAAAATATTTAACTAAATATTTTACCACTAATATACGGTCTCGGTCCGTCTAGTATCGGTTACGGACCCGGTAATGTATATTCACGCAATATCATATCATATCAAATAACCCCACATAGTTTCACATAAGCTATATAATTGCAAATAATTTCAAACGAATTAAACTGCAATTATTTAATTTTTTGTTTCACCAACGTTTGGGGTTCAATACTCGTTTGTATGTTCCAGTAATTCCGATAATTCACCGAATTATCTTCATTTGGTAGTTCGTATATGTTTGATGCACATAATTACTCTAATTAAGTCTAACGCATGTATGTTTTACTAAGATAAAGGGTTCGTGTTTGACCTAAAATTGTTGGGTGTCACAACAGGAACCGTGATTGTTACTGCCAATCTGCGAAGATCAACAAATCATTTTTATTGTTGCTTAATAAAAAAGGTACACTGTTTCAATCTGTTACAGTTGCCCCAACCTGTATTTGATACTCCCTCCGTCCCATTTTAAATGTCCCACTTCCAAAAAACACACATTTTAAGAAATTTTTTGTTTGTATGTGGTAAAATGACAATAATATCCTCAAAAGTGGTGATTGTGTTTTGTCTTTTATGGGCAAAACTGGAAATTACATTTCCATTTTTGGAAAGGGACATTTAATTTGGGACAAACAAAAAAGGAAAGGAGGACATTTAAAATGGGACGGAGGGAGTATAATTTGTTGTACTTGTAATTTGTTTATGCCAATTTGCCCTAATCTATTTTATATAGTTGTCAGATCGAGTGTGTATGCAGGCGTGCACGCTTTTGGACGAAGATTAAAGAATCGTTAGAAGATAATGATATAGTATATGGAAGTAGTTTGTAATAGATTTTGAGTTTCTACACTGGATCGATATTCATCGAATCATGGGAGTAGCCATGAGAAATGAGGGATTAACTCTGCCTTAGTTATTGTTACCTTTATAATATCATCATCATCATACTCAGTTAATCCCACCAATAGCAAAGCTAAGGTAGGGTCTGAGGAGGGTAAGATGTAGACAGTCTTACCTCTACCCCGTGGGAATAGAGAGGCTGCTTCCAGTGAGACTCTCTGTCACACCCTCAAATTACCACCTGCGGAGTTCTACCGCGAGGCGTGTGACATACCAGGATCCAAGTCAACGGTCACAATAAACGACGTCTAAATGTAAAAACATACGTAAACAAAACCATGCATAAGTTTAAAACCAACATTCGATAGTGCGGAAGCATTTTAAAGTTTACAAAAGTCATGCATAATTAAACATAAGGTCAAAAGTTCATAATCCCAAAACGTGCAGACGAGACCCTAGACACGAGACGACTCCAGTGCGACTCCGTGCGCCTATCCATATGCTGCTACCTTAGCGACCTGAGAAAACATGCTAAAAGAGTCAACATATAATGCTGGTGAGTTCACAGGTTTTAATTAAATGTTTACAGTGATCCATAAAAATCGTTTCCATCACAATTACTACTATGCTTATGAGAACGCCAAACCAGGCGCAGAATGAGATACTCATACGGGTGAAACCATTGCTGACTAAGCCGAGTGTTACCCTTATTCCTATGGGCTACCGTCATCGCCGGTAGACCTTGTGTTGTTTAGAGACAATATGCACCCGCACGGCCTCCAACCGTCGAGTGGGGTTTGTCAGTTCCCAATAGCGCTATCCACATTTCCCCGCCATATACCCATGTTAGTGGTTTCAAGGGATTTTCGATGAACCGTATAGTAAGATAAGTGAGCCATAGTATAATGTGATAAAGAGTCATGAGCCATAAGAATTTAACAAGTCATAAGTCATAAAACAGTTTGTAAGCATGTTTCTCACCCCGTAAGCAAAACTGTAAAATAAGGGGCCGTGAACTCACCTTAAGTTGTGTAATCCGTATGCGTGATATGAGTAAACCGTTTACGAGATATGATAGCCCCAACTATTGGCGACCTATCATAAGATATGTGTTATGTCAGACTAATAACCCATCGGGTTCATTAGTCCCTAAGTCCAGTCCATGACCATTATGTGTTCGAAAAGCATGTTTAACCGACAACCAGACGACGTAAGACAAGACTCGACATCCCATTGGTGACCCGACATTCCACGTGTTAGGTAAATACAAGACAACATGCCACATATGCAATTAAACACTTAATACGCGCAACAGTTCACCTAGTCTAGCATAATATCCGTTTAACGCATAAACAGGTCCGAATACGTGTTACTAAGTCATTGGGTGAATCCGGGGTTCCTATCATGTTCCTAGGCGTCAAATCATGTTCCGGGATGTTAAAGTACACATACAGCAGCATTACACGCGATTAGGAATCAAACTAGCAATTAGGAAAAGTCAACACGTGATTAGGCTGGTCAACAGGCGATTATAGGGCCTAATCGCCTGTATTATACACGATTGGGCTCCTCCTACTGGCGAGTACACCCCTAATCGCCCATACAGTCATGCGATTAGGGTGCTACTCGCCTGTAGTAGCTGTACAATGCAATTTCGCGCACCGAACACTCCAAATCAGATCCGAAACATGTAAAAACATCCAATAATCATCCTAACATATTAACAAACATATTTCAAGCAAAACCCCTAAGTTTTCATCATTCTAACAGTCCCGAATGCGAGCACTTTCCCAAAATGGCAACTTAGCATGTAAACATCACATCAACATGCAAGAACTTGCCCTGAATAGCAAATATTCAGATTTAACCACATAATCACGTTGTCCGATAGCATCCTACTGTTCTAGCATCATCCTAGAGCAAACCCTAACATCATCCAATCAACAATACGCCTCATAACATCCTTAATCGCCTAAAATCCTTCAAATGGGTCAAAATATCAAATATCAACAATACACCACCAAAACCATCCAAACTCCTAGAACATCATCATACTAACTTATCTCAGCAATAAACATCAAAATAACATAAGAACAATCATGATTCAACCCTAAAAATCCTATCTTTAAACATATATAACACATATAACACATGTAAAGGTGTGGGTTTGTTTAAAAACGGTTTTAAATGGATTTTCAAAGATAAAAACATTTATAAGTCAGGTCTGGACGTTTAGGGAGCAAAACATAATCATTTAAAGGTTTGGGTTTGAAGAACACACCTTAAAATGAAGAGGTGATGATGGAATAAGCTTGGAAATGGTGATTTTGATGCAAAAACGGGTTCCAGAGGGTGTGTGGGCGTTGGGTTATGTTATGGGACGGCTAGGGTTGCACAAATGATGTTTAGGAGGTCAAGGGTGGTATTTATAGGCGTTTTTGGTCGTCCAGCGTGTTATACGCGATTATGCAGATTCTATACGCGAGTAGGGTGCCTACTCGCCTGAAGGTATAGGCGATTAGCCCTACTCGCCCCTAACATCCTGCTACTCGCCCCTTAATCATGCGATTAGGCTATTCCCAGAAGCCTAATCGCCTATAGCCCCATAGTAGGTGTGTTTTGCGCGTTAAACCCCGTTTTAACACATGTTAGCACATATTCACATACCGACAAGTCACATAATGATTGTAAACATATAATACATGATAAATGACACGTTCCCGCCCGATCACCAATTCCCGAGACCCGAGACTTGCGTACGTTAAAACTCTAATGATGTGCGACTCGACTCGACCATGTGTAACGTATGCGCGACTCGCTAAGGTAGACTTACTAAGTTTTCAAAAGTTAGTTACCGAAAGTTGCCGGGTGTCACATCATCCCCCTGTTGAAAGAACTTTCGTCCCGAAAGTTTTCCGAATGCGAGGAGAGAAAACAAATAAGAAGAAAAAATTTTCCGGGTCGTCACATCATCCCCCTGTTGAAAGGAATCTCGTCCCGAGATTCTTTCGGCTTCAACAGTAATGAGTGTCGACCTCGGCGCCCAAGTAACGTATCCCAAAATACAACAAGTGAAGGTCATGAATCAAACGTGACAGTAACAACCGGGAAACCACTTTCCCAAATACGAGTATGAGACAAGAGACCCCCGATGAAAGCCTACTGGAGCCTACTATGATCGGTATAACTAATCCACTGGTACCGTCCAAGTAGCATCCCCAAAGGACCCTCATCAACCCAAAGAATGAGAAACAGAGACCAAACCACAAAGAAAACACTCGAAACACGAACGCACAACAATGCGGATAAAAGTATGACCAAAGCGTAGCAAGAGATAAGAGAGAATACGTACGGGTAACAGTGTCTGGGTCCGCCTGGCTCTCCCTAGAACCAATCACATAAGCATGAGCACGAGTCCACCGGCCACCGCCGTCCTTGTCTCCGTCCTTCCCCGCAGTCTCTGTGCCCCCTTGAGCCAACTTGGGACAGCTTCGCTTGAAGTGCCCCGCTTCCCCACAATGATAGCAACCCTGGTTCCCCTGTGGAGCAGGGGTAGTAACAGCAGCAGTCTGAGTCGTCCCGGAGAGGTTGACCCTACAATTCTTGGCCTGATGCCCCGGCTTCTGACAACGCTCACAACGAAAGCTCTCACAAGTACCAAAATGATGAAACCCACAACGTCCACACTTAGGGCTTTTCCCAGCATAGCCCCCCTGTTTCTGATCCGAGGCTGACCCAGAAGCCTCAGTCTTCTTCGCTGCCGATTGTCGCTGAGTCCCCGATGAACCCTTATCCACGCTCTCCCACTTCCTCTTGTTCTCAGCCGGCGCCTTCACAGATGAGCCCCTAGGAGGCAAGACACCCTCAGCAATCTTCAAATTGGTCATCTTAGTAGCTGACCGCACCGCCTCTAACATAGTAGTAGGATCCCTAGCAGACACCAGTCCCGCAATCTCTGGCACCAACCCGCAAGATACTGCTCTATCCTCCTATACTCCGGTGTAGACAAACCCGGACACATCACAGCTAGCTCGTTGTGCCTGATCGTGTACTCCTCAACCTCAGAACCAACCATCTTAAGATTCCCATATTCCTGTTCCAACCTCTTAATCTCCTCACGCGGGGCAATACTCCTCCTTCAACCTACGCACAAAATCCGCCCAAAGCATGGCGTTGGCCTCCCCAAGACCAAGTGTCTGTGTGACGCAGTTCCACCACGTCAAGGCGGCTCCTACAAAAGTCCCCGAAGCAAACTTCACCCAATCCGCCGCTGGAGTCTCACATAAAGCAAATACCGACTCCGTCTTCTCCAACCACCTGAGTAACTCCACAGCTCCCTCCGTACCCTGGAAGCTGAGAGGCTGACAATCCTTAAACCGCTTATAGGCAACACCTGCCTGAACTGGAGGAGTAGCAGCACCCATGAAAGTCTGCTGGGCTGCCTGAAAAGCAGCTAGTGCAACGCCCAACTGTTGCTGCATCATCTCATTAAGCTCATCATACGTCATAGTAATGTTACCACCACCTCTACCCCCACCACGGCGTCCACCTCCGCCACCACGGCGTCCACCTGTACGTCCACCAGCGCGACCAGACATGCTCTGTCAAAACATGAGACGAGACACTCAGTACCGATAACAAACCGAGCTACAAGTGACCAAACGAAATCAGAATACGGTCACGGCATGACCGTTAGTCCGAACACAAAGTCCACCAAGATTTTCATGCATTTCGATTTGTGATTTCGTGTGCACCCGAAATAACAAATCGCTCTACATGGTCCCCAAGGCGTGCTCCGAGCTAGAACTTCAAGTCACCCGATAACCACATCCCAGAATGATATAATACTAACTCAAAAGATCGATAAGTAAGTCCCCTCGGTTGTAACCCAGAGATGGAAATAAAATGAAGCTAAAAATAGCCAAGAATGAGATAAGTAATGTGACACTGTGTAGTAAGGAGACCGACACCCCGACAAGGTTAGTATGTTTGCCCAAAAGGCACGACTCAAATGTATGTGACCGTCTAGTGTGTGTGACTCGGCTATAGTCTAGACTCTACATGCAGTCCTAGTTCACTATAACCATTGGCTCTGATACCAATCTGTCACACCCTCAAATTACCACCTGCGGAGTTCTACCGCGAGGCGTGTGACATACCAGGATCCAAGTCAACGGTCACAATAAACGACGTCTAAATGTAAAAACATACGTAAACAAAACCATGCATAAGTTTAAAACCAACATTCGATAGTGCGGAAGCATTTTAAAGTTTACAAAAGTCATGCATAATTAAACATAAGGTCAAAAGTTCATAATCCCAAAACGTGCAGACGAGACCCTAGACACGAGACGACTCCAGTGCGACTCCGTGCGCCTATCCATATGCTGCTACCTTAGCGACCTGAGAAAACATGCTAAAAGAGTCAACATATAATGCTGGTGAGTTCACAGGTTTTAATTAAATGTTTACAGTGATCCATAAAAATCGTTTCCATCACAATTACTACTATGCTTATGAGAACGCCAAACCAGGCGCAGAATGAGATACTCATACGGGTGAAACCATTGCTGACTAAGCCGAGTGTTACCCTTATTCCTATGGGCTACCGTCATCGCCGGTAGACCTTGTGTTGTTTAGAGACAATATGCACCCGCACGGCCTCCAACCGTCGAGTGGGGTTTGTCAGTTCCCAATAGCGCTATCCACATTTCCCCGCCATATACCCATGTTAGTGGTTTCAAGGGATTTTCGATGAACCGTATAGTAAGATAAGTGAGCCATAGTATAATGTGATAAAGAGTCATGAGCCATAAGAATTTAACAAGTCATAAGTCATAAAACAGTTTGTAAGCATGTTTCTCACCCCGTAAGCAAAACTGTAAAATAAGGGGCCGTGAACTCACCTTAAGTTGTGTAATCCGTATGCGTGATATGAGTAAACCGTTTACGAGATATGATAGCCCCAACTATTGGCGACCTATCATAAGATATGTGTTATGTCAGACTAATAACCCATCGGGTTCATTAGTCCCTAAGTCCAGTCCATGACCATTATGTGTTCGAAAAGCATGTTTAACCGACAACCAGACGACGTAAGACAAGACTCGACATCCCATTGGTGACCCGACATTCCACGTGTTAGGTAAATACAAGACAACATGCCACATATGCAATTAAACACTTAATACGCGCAACAGTTCACCTAGTCTAGCATAATATCCGTTTAACGCATAAACAGGTCCGAATACGTGTTACTAAGTCATTGGGTGAATCCCGGGGTTCCTATCATGTTCCTAGGCGTCAAATCATGTTCCGGGATGTTAAAGTACACATACAGCAGCATTACACGCGATTAGGAATCAAACTAGCAATTAGGAAAAGTCAACACGTGATTAGGCTGGTCAACAGGCGATTATAGGGCCTAATCGCCTGTATTATACACGATTGGGCTCCTCCTACTGGCGAGTACACCCCTAATCGCCCATACAGTCATGCGATTAGGGTGCTACTCGCCTGTAGTAGCTGTACAATGCAATTTCGCGCACCGAACACTCCAAATCAGATCCGAAACATGTAAAAACATCCAATAATCATCCTAACATATTAACAAACATATTTCAAGCAAAACCCCTAAGTTTTCATCATTCTAACAGTCCCGAATGCGAGCACTTTCCCAAAATGGCAACTTAGCATGTAAACATCACATCAACATGCAAGAACTTGCCCTGAATAGCAAATATTCAGATTTAACCACATAATCACGTTGTCCGATAGCATCCTACTGTTCTAGCATCATCCTAGAGCAAACCCTAACATCATCCAATCAACAATACGCCTCATAACATCCTTAATCGCCTAAAATCCTTCAAATGGGTCAAAATATCAAATATCAACAATACACCACCAAAACCATCCAAACTCCTAGAACATCATCATACTAACTTATCTCAGCAATAAACATCAAAATAACATAAGAACAATCATGATTCAACCCTAAAAATCCTATCTTTAAACATATATAACACATATAACACATGTAAAGGTGTGGGTTTGTTTAAAAACGGTTTTAAATGGATTTTCAAAGATAAAAACATTTATAAGTCAGGTCTGGACGTTTAGGGAGCAAAACATAATCATTTAAAGGTTTGGGTTTGAAGAACACACCTTAAAATGAAGAGGTGATGATGGAATAAGCTTGGAAATGGTGATTTTGATGCAAAAACGGGTTCCAGAGGGTGTGTGGGCGTTGGGTTATGTTATGGGACGGCTAGGGTTGCACAAATGATGTTTAGGAGGTCAAGGGTGGTATTTATAGGCGTTTTTGGTCGTCCAGCGTGTTATACGCGATTATGCAGATTCTATACGCGAGTAGGGTGCCTACTCGCCTGAAGGTATAGGCGATTAGCCCTACTCGCCCCTAACATCCTGCTACTCGCCCCTTAATCATGCGATTAGGCTATTCCCAGAAGCCTAATCGCCTATAGCCCCATAGTAGGTGTGTTTTGCGCGTTAAACCCCGTTTTAACACATGTTAGCACATATTCACATACCGACAAGTCACATAATGATTGTAAACATATAATACATGATAAATGACACGTTCCCGCCCGATCACCAATTCCCGAGACCCGAGACTTGCGTACGTTAAAACTCTAATGATGTGCGACTCGACTCGACCATGTGTAACGTATGCGCGACTCGCTAAGGTAGACTTACTAAGTTTTCAAAAGTTAGTTACCGAAAGTTGCCGGGTGTCACACTCTCGACTTGATAGTGATTTTGTATCAAGACTTGAACATAAGGCACATAACACTTAGCAATCGAGACAAGCCCGATTGGTGCATGTAACCCCTTGTCTTTTGGCTATCAACGCCACCACATGATGCATGATTAACCATCCGTCGTTTTAACGTTATTTTCACGAAATTAGTAAAATAACGTTAAAATTAGTGCAACTTTACTTCCCCCCCCCCCCCCGAATGCCACACATATATACATTATATGCGCACAGCCGTGAGCGGGGCTTATTGTTACCTTTATAAGATGTATTAAATTTTCATAAAGTCAATGTAAAGATCCTTTCACCAGTTACCTGGCTAGAACACACACATAAACATGCAGCCCTAATTTGTTCATTCATTTTAGACTCCAAGAAGACTAGATCAATAACATACAGTCAAGACTTAAAATGGTGTATTTTTTGGGTATGACCATTTAGCAGTTGTTGCAACATAAACTAATGTTTTACCATCGGCAAAATGCATTGTTGGTAAGTTAAAAACTCACTATTTTATGTATGATTTGAATGTGATAGAGATAAAGATAGAGATAGAGATAGAGAGAAAGACTTGAATGTAGTACCTCATTTATAAGCACCGCGACTTTTCAAATTAAAAGTTTTTTCAACTTAACTACCAAGTTTGATTTTCATAACCTTCCAAAAAAAAAAGTTTGATTTTCATAACTTCAACGTATAATAAATGATCTTTATGGAAAACTCATACTAATGTATGGTTATTTTAGAAAATCTATGTGTGGTCATTTTGTTATGCGAAATAGTCTATCCAAACTAGTGAGATGAGAATTTGATGTGAAAGGTTTTCAAATAAAAAAATTAAAATTTATAGAAAAATGTGTTTTTTTCTTATTAAGTTATATAGATAGAGATAATAACTTGAATGTGAATGGGCTTACTTCATTTATAGGCACCATGACTTTTCAAATTAAAAGATTTTTCAACTTTTATACTATATTATAAAACATTTGACAAGTACTTCTTAAAATTTAAAAAGTACAAATTAATTTTCTTATGATACAACATACAATGCACATAATAACTACATCTTGGGGTTAAATTTGTCTTTAAAACACCATATTTAATCTAAATACAATTTATAAGGTTGTATGTTTTGTTACGTATAATCTTTTATATACAATTGGGTACTTCATAAAAGTTAGTAAATATATTATTATTCATGACAATGTTACTAAACTTTTAGGTATTTGAGTCTTTTAGGAAATATCTACTTAATGAATAATTTGGCATCTTGAGAGCTTACACAACGCGGTTTTGTTCAGTTTTGAGTCATAACCATAACTAAAACCGAACTAATATAGAGCCAAGCTTTTTTCAAGTTAGGTTCAAACGCATGTTAACATATATTATTATAATGGCTAAAAGTATAACTTTGCTTAGCCAAAGAGTTTGGTATATAAGTTCCACATGGGTCTTCTTATAGCAAATTATTTCATTCGAGGATTCTTTCTCAACCAACGTGGGATGAGCGAAACTACAAAAGATTTGGGGATTTGGAGGTTTTGAAGGTTTTAAAAGACTGTTATTTATGTTTTAATACTCGTAATTATTTAAGTCTTAGTTTTCTGTAATATGACGTTTTTGTACTCCATTTATGCATTATAATATATATAGATATATACATAAGTACAAAGATTAAACATAGTATTGTACCTTGATACATTTGACATGCACTTCTCTATTTTTAGCTAATACGCAAATAGAGTATTAAAATATTAAAGATGTGTGATCAGTGCGTTGTTACGGTAATATGTTGGTAGATCTATTATTATTCATGAAATGCTATTAAACTTTTAGGTATTTGAGTCTTTTAGGAAATATCTACTTAATGAATAATTTGGCATCTTGAGAGTTTACCTTAACAACGTAAAGTTGCATTATTCATAGAACAATGTGTTTTATATATTTCCATAAATCCTGTTATATGAAATATGTCAAATTTATTGTTTTTGATAATATTATCTTGTGTTTAGAAGAAAGAGAAATGAGAAGTTTCTTTCTTGTTTCTATTTTTATGTATGTTTCAATGCAAGCTTTTTCTAAGCATGGGCGAACAAATCATTAAAATCTTTTTTTTAGTTTGTTATTTACTTTAATTTTTTATGTGTATTTGTTACTGTTTGGACCTACTTAGCTTCTTCTATGATAATTTTTAACTTTTTTAATATGACGAGTTATCTCGCAACCATGCGTGTGCGTAATTCAAAAAAAATTTCGTCTATTTTATATTCGGTTTAACGGCCCCGCCGCTATGCGCCGGTTTCCATCAGTAACTGCTAAATTTAATTTTCATAACTTCAACATATAATAAATGACCTTTATGAAAAACTTATACTGATGTATGGTCATTTTAGTAAATCTACGTGTAGCTAGTCATTCTGTTTGTTTGTTTTTTTTTTTTTTGAACGGAAGCTACCCTTGTGGTGGAGTGGTATTGGGAAGTGAGGGAGAGACACTTGATCCTTTTGGTCATGGGTTCGACTCCTGATCCCTTCAGGTTTTACCGGTTCGCTACCTTCGTGCCTTCGGGCGGGTATGCGGTCCGGGTTTTCCCTGGAACAGGAGACGGGTGGGCTAGAGGGTTCCGTGCGTGCGGATAGGGCCACTACAAGATACGTCTTGTGGGCTACCTTTAGCCAATGGGGGCCGCGTACGGAGTACCCGGCAATACTTTAATTGGTCGTTCAAAAAAAAATGCAAAATACAATTTATAAAAAAATGTGTTTTTTTAAGCTATAAAGATTGAGAAAAAGACTTGAATGTGAGGCACCATGACTTTTCAAATTAAAAAGAATCAACCTAACTCTAAGTTTGATTTTCATAACTTCAACGTATAATAAATGATCTTTATGGAAAACTCATATTGACGAATGGGCATTTTAGTAAAACTATGTGTAGTCATTTTGTTATGCGAAATAGTCACAATCTATGTCGTTCTTTTCGCAATTTTTTTTTTTTTTTGAACGGCAATTACTTATGCCTAGGGGTGAGCAATTAACCACCATAATCAATAACCGAACCATAACCGACATAACCGAACCGATTTTAACCGATAACCGACGTAACCAATGGTTATGGTTATGAAATTTCTTTAACCGACCGAGCGGTTATGGTCATGGTTATGAAACTTTGGTTAACCGATATAACCAAAACCGAACGGAACTTCTAGTTTTAAGTCTATGTAATAGGTTTATGTTTTACACTAACCATGTAGAGGTTTTCTACTAATATAAAAGTATGCTAGTAACAAAACGATCTTGATGTAGGTGACCTTTATTTTAATAAATAATTAAACTTAGGCTTAGGTAAGTTTTTTTATTGTCTAGAAATATCTTATTAACAAGGATCCTCCATTAGTAGTTTAACAAAAAAAAATGTAATCTTGTTAGTCTTATAAAAAAAACTTAAGCTAAGTCTACCATCGTAGGTTCCATTTTTTTATTTTGTAGATTTTAACTTTTAAACTTTAGTCGAAAGTTAGTTTTAGTTGAAATTTATGGTTAATAACCGAAATAACCATAACCGAATTCATAACCGATTAACCATAACCGAAGTTTGGTTATGGTTATGGTTAAGGAAATCCCATAACCGAAATAGCGGTTATGGTTATGGTTAATGATAAAAACCGAACCAAACCGACCCATGCACACCCTACTTATGCCAATTATAAGTCATATATCTCCTAAGCATGCTCAAATAACCAAATCTTCATCAATTTAAGGGCACAGGGGGCACTACTAGTTTTCTATTTTTCTTTCACTGATTTTAACCAAACTTGCACTGCCACATCACTTCACTTCACTGATTTACTTCACTGATTCACTTTTTTGTAGGCAGCACTTAACTGATTCACTTCACTGAAATCTTTATTTTTTAGTTTTTTTAAGAAACATTAAATAACATATTATTTATAATAAAATAAACTTACAATTAAAAGCAAATAAAAATAGAAATACAAATACACATAAATTAAAAATAAACTAAATAAAACTATTCGGAGTCCTCCACGTCGAGATGCGGTAGATCAAGTCCGTCTAGTTGTTCCACGAGATCATTTCGAAGTCGAAAATGCGTATCGGACTCTGTCAACTCCGCAAGTGCTTCCTCATCGAAGAACGGTTGGATTGGGGAATCCTGTATGTGGACCGGTGATATCGCACGCCACTCATCTTTAATTATCATGTTGTGCAATATCATGAACGTATAGACGATGACGCTACACCTAGCAACGGTTTTGGGCCTCAAGGGTTGTGCGGTAATTCCCCATTTCTCCTTTAATACTCCGAATGTTCGCTCAACATCCTTCCTTGCCGACTCTTGCACCTTAACCAATTTCTTTTCCTTAGGGTCGGTGGGATATCGAAACGCTTTCACAAACGTTGACCAGGTTGGATAGATGCCATCGGTAAGATAATATCCACGTTTATATAAGTGGCCATTTAAAGTAAATGGACACTGTGGCGCCGTTCCGTTTCGTTGGGTAAGAAAAACCGGGGATTGTTGGAGGACATTTATGTCGTTCAGTGAACCGGGGGGCCAAAAAATCCATGCCAAAACCAAAGATCTTACAAAGCAACTGCTTCTAGCATGATCGTAGGGTATCGGTGATCGCCTCGCATATATTGTCCTCGTAATTCCCTAGGACATGCTCGCCACACTAAATGAGTGCAGTCAATGCTACCGATCATGCTGGGAAGGTGATGTATTTCTTCATGTGCTTCATACAAACATGCAATGTCGTGGCTTGTTGGTCTTCGTAAAAACTCAGCCCCGTATAACTTAATGACGGCATTGCAAGAAAATTGTAAACATTCGCGCGACGTCCTCTCAGACATACATAAATACTCATCGTATTCGTCTGGAGGATTACCGGTTGCGAGTTGTTTCACTGCTGAAGATACTTTTTGCATGGGCGTAAAACTCTTTCTAAACCGATCGTCCATGCTCTTTTGCTGAACCATTCGAAGTTTTTTTCAACATCTGCTACAATACGTAGAAATAGACGTCTCGACATGCGATATCTTTGTTTAAACTGTGCGTCGGTGTATTTTGGTACTTTAGCAAAGTAGTCATTCTTTAACCGGGCATGGCCTCCCTCGTGATCACGTGGCACGTATCGTTTCTTAAATGTTGTTGTGTCTTCCTCTGCCCATCGTGCAAGGTCCGTCAGAAACTCAAGGCTACTTTCGCCTGAGTGTAAAATCGGGTGGACGTCGAGCGGGGGAACGATTACTTGAACATCTTGTACGACAATGTCACTCATTTTTTTAGAAGTATTGGTATGATTTCTATGTTTTTTATTCAAAACCGTGGGAATGTATTGTGTTTATAAACCTAAAGATTAAAACGGTCACAAAATATGACCGTTTGAAAGTAAAAAACAATTAATAAACATTAAAACGGTCAAAAAAGGAATAAAAAACACCTAAAAGTTTGGACCGTGCCACACTACCAGCCCGTTAGATGGAACCAGAAATTGGTTCACGGGACCCCTACCAGCAAGTGTGGCGGCGGTGTTACCGTGCTAGTAGTGTGGTACCCGTGGCCAATTCTGGTAGCGCCCCGTCCCCCCTAAGTGAGTTTTTTTTTTCGGGAAACACACTTTATATATATATATATATATATATATATATATATATAAAGGCTAGCAAGACGCTAGATACAAACACCAAAAGAACAAACAAAAACAAATGGGGATGACCCACAAAGGGCCAAATTACAAGAAGTCATAAACGTCAAACATCGCCCACTTATCCCAAGTGATCATAGGGATGTTAGTTCGATCAGAGAGCCAAACGAAAGCGTCCTCCTTGATTAAATCCACCAACTTCGGCGTTTTGATAAAGATCCTCTCGAACACCATTTGATTTCGGGCATACCATATCCTCCATGTAGCCGCTAGGATGACCGTGTATACAAGTTTTCTCTATCTGGCCGATCCTGGGCTGGACCGGACCAGCTCCATCACCCTATCAATGTTACACAAAATATGTGAGAAAGGGAATTTTGAGCCAAGTAAAGACCTGCCACCACACACTTCTAGCCCAAAGGCAGTTGGCAAAAGAATGATTTTAATCTTCTTTCAAATACCCACATCGATCGCACGTCAAGTTGCCGAAGCTGCAGCCCCTATTATTTAGCTTTACCTTAGCTGGCACCCTTCCCATCAACGCCCTCCAAAGTAGGAAATTACATTTACGTGGCGCCCAAGAGTTCCACCAAAAGCTAGAACCGGTTTCCAGCATCATCAACACAAGCGGCCAACTCGTTCCTAACACATTTAACATAAAACGGCACCCCATCATTGTTAGCCCATTCCCATTTATCCCTTCCATCCTAATATTAACATGCTGCAGCCTGCACAGAAGCTCGCGGAGCTGCGCAACTTCCGAATCCCCAGTTGGTTCCGTCTTCCAGCCCAGATTCCAGTTGATCGCCCCATCAATCCTCGCCCAATGATCCTTTACTGAACCGGACCTATTGGAGGCCAAACGAAACAGATCCGGATAAGCCACCATCTGTAACACCCAAACCGATGGCGGAATCATCGAGGTGTCACGTAATGATGATTGTTCAATAGCGCATGGACTAAAATGTAAATAATAATAACAAATAACTTCCATTATTCAAAATGAAATACCAATAGTCTCAAACGAAATTCCAAACATACTATATAAATGTTCAAATTTTATTAAAGCACTAGGTCCATAGCCTAAGCGTGTGAAGCAAGCATGATCAAACTTCACCTGAAACATGTACAAAATAATTTGTCAACACATATAATGTATTGGTGAGCATACCCATTTCGTTCAAAAAGTAATTCACAATTTTATGTGCTATGATACTTTTAATATGTAAAAGGGTCAGAATCAAGCCTCACATAGTTCAACAAGCGTTCATACATCGTTCAATAAAACCATAACAATGACCAAGGACTTAACTCGTTCACGTAAGTCAATCAAAGGATATAATTCGTAGTACTACTCATTGTTAGGTGCGGCCCAAAGGTAAATGACTTTGACAAATCGTTCATACAATTCACACAAAATATATCAATGGGCACATTGCTTTATAAAGAATATACGTAAGTTTAATAATAATGGTACATGAGTCACCCCAAAAGAGTAAAATAGTAAAAAAAAAAAAAAAAAAAAAAAAAAAAGGGTTAGATATACTCACAGTTTGCGAAAGCGATCAAAATCCAACTTAAGCGGTCATGAGCTAAGTAATGGGAATTCCGAGGAATTCAACCTATAATGTATAAGAATACTAATAAGGAAATGTCTAAAAAGTCTAAGGTATTTAGGGTTCTAAGGCATTAGGGTTTGCTATGTCGATTTCTAGAATTAGAGTTTTTATGATAAATAGAATTATATATAAAAGTTATATATCAAAAATAATATGTCAGAGTTTTTAGATGTGGTTTAGGTAATATAATTATTACCAATTGAATATTTAGATAAAAAAATATGTTTTGAATAACTAAGGCAAAATAATTTAGTTAAATACTTTAACTAAATTATTGTAAATAAATACAATAATCATAAATATTTGAACAAATAATTATGAGTTACACAAGAATACAAACAAATGATAATTAAGACTTTAAAACATAAGAATATTTCTATTTTATAAGAAAAGTATTTATAAAATAGATGTTAAATAATATAAATAAATACATGATCAATTATGTGTAATTAAACATAAATAAGACTAAAAAAACAAGATATGATCCACAAATATTATTTTTATAGAAAATGAATACTTTCTGATGTAAATCAATGAAAATAATTTTTCCATAATTTTTCTAAATTTATTTATATTTAAAACTGATTAAATGCACTTAAATCATATTTAAATGATTAAAAATTAGAAATTCAATAAAAATACATCTTTTCTGGACAAATAATCTTTACTTTATATTAGAATGCTTATAAATAATTATCCTAACATTTTGAGATTAAAAGTATTAAAAATGAATTTTTAATCAATTATTCATGATTAAAATAATTTAAATTAGTAAAAATAAAACGGAGGGGTTCTTTAAAAGATAGTTTTGAAAAAGGTTTGCTTTTATAAAAGATAAAATAGAATAGTATATAGATATGCACATCTCGGGGCCCTCCGTATAAGTAGTTAAGTTTATTATTAAGATTAATAATTTAAAATAATTAATTGTGTGGACGACGAGCATGGTCTTGAAGTGTTGACTCCTTGATAGAGAAGCGGAGGCTACTACTGAGTAGAATGCAGAACCTCTCCGGTGTGCGTCCACCTGGGGTACTCCGCCAGGGCCTCGCATATAGCGGGCTCCTCAAACCGCGGTCAAGTCTTTGGTCCTCGAACTTATCCTCTTCTTGAATTGGAGGCTTCACTTCCGAACTGGAACACCGTACACCTCCCTTAGCTCTCGTGTTCCGTACCGAAGGGTCTCTCTATGGAGTCAATCCTGGCAACCTCGTATCCCCTAAATAGGCTAACGGTCATGAAGACCGAAGGATCTCTCTTACGGCTATCTCATTTGACTCGTACCCCCATTGGCTAACGGCGTTGTACTAACGAGAACTAGATAAAGAATCTTTATTTTATTTATCTTTTAAGTGACACTTTATTATTTAATGATCAGTTAAATATAAAGTTGGTTTAAATAAATGATGACTTAATTACCCAACCCATAACCTCCCGAACTTAATGAAATCCTTAATAAAGGTGGCACATAATCCTAAAGGCGTGCAATCCGGAAATCACTGGTGCGCCCGTAGGGAAACCATCCTTTACCAAAAAGATCATTCAATCATCTGGTAAGTACCAGAAATGTGTCACTCAGATCTGGTCCACTTCAGAAGCCATTGCTTAGAATCCGGTTTGGATATCAGAAGCCCAAAGGATCTGTCTCACTACCGGTTTCCTCGCCTTGGATATAGCTCGGGGTCACCAGAAGCTGATTATACCTCTAGTCGATTAATTAAGTTATAGTAATTTAAGTTATTAAGTTAATCATCATTCAAACCTGTCACAAAGATAAACAAACAAAGATTAGAAGAATATAACACAACAAATAACTAAAAATAAACTACTACTACTACTAATAAAAGTCTACAAATCGAAGCGGGTTCGTGAATAATGAAAAGATACAACCATATAAATGATCAACACAAGAGTCATGGCTGCTCATAGACAAGCTCTCCATCTTCAGGTGATATGTAGCTCTCATAATCCTCACGACCCTCGATGTTTATTGCATACTACTCTACTATCCCTTACTTGGCCTTAATGATCAAGGTAGGACGACGCCTAGCCTTGTTGGGTGTGTTAGGATGGACCTAAGGCCTCCCACAAGACCCCAAGACCTCTAGAAGACTCTTGGAAGTCGGCCAAAGAAGGCTCAAGTCAAGGTGTGAAGGGATGATCAAATGGTGGGGGTTAGCTTGCTATTTATAGGCCTCCAGGGAAGCACGGGCGTGCACAAGAGTGTCAGGGGCATGCTTGATGTCTCACGCATGTTCTGTTGCTGCATGGCAGATCCTGTCTGTACGTTTTGTCTGAGCACGGGCGTGCACATGTATGTGGCACGGGCGTGCATGTCTGTTTGTGTCTGTTTTCTTGCTCCCCAAGTTTGTTGCGTTGTTCTCTCGCATGTAGGACCTTTGTGAAAGTGTGCGTGGGCGTGCTAGTCACTCCCGGACTGATTTTAGTGTTGTTTAAGTCCCGGGATTGTCTTCAAAACATACAGTGAATTGGCTGGAAGTCTTGTATCTTCAGGAATTTCCAGTTGCTCGTTTTAACCTGGAAATCTTCTGTTTTCGTCTCGGAGCTCCATTTTCCTGATAAATACAAATAGGAACGAATTAAGTATCAAATATTAATAATATAACCTTAATTGTATCCTATTATGAGACTGTTTATGCCGGTTTTATATGTTAATTTTGTGAGTTATCACTCCTCATGCCCACGCCTCCCTTATTTTTGGCCTTAATAAGCGTACTCCATTTAACCCACCTATTTTTTTGTTTACTTCCCACTCGCCCCCATACAAAATCTCTTCTAATACCCTGTAGTTTCTTGATAACACATTTCGGGGCAAGGAAAAGAGACAGGTAATATGATGGTAAACTACCAAGGACGGCTTTGGCGAGTGTCACCCTCCCCGCAAACGATAGATACCTCGCCTTCCAATCGGACAATTTTTTGTGAAACTTATCTATCACCGGCTGCCAATACTTTCAAGCTTCATATTTACCCCAATCGAAATCCCGAGATAGATAAACGGAAACTTCCCCGCCTTGCAACCAACCACTTCAGCCAACCTTTCAACCTCGGACTCGGCCACCCCAACGCCGAATAACTTGGAGACCCGTAGGCTTTCATAAAGTCAACTTTAAAAATCATGAGCTTGGTGTTCCTCCTCTTGGTCCAAGAAACCAATTCGCTAACAATTAGCGGCCCATCAAGAATGCTCCTCCCACCAACAAACGCCGATTGAGTTGGCCCAATAAGATCCCCAATAACTCCATTTAATCGGTTGGCGAGAACTTTTGAGATGATCTTGTACAATGACCCAATAAGGGAGATGGGTCGATAGTCGTTAATAGATTGAGGGTCATCTAACTTTGGGATCAGTGTTATGAAAGAAGAATTGTGTAACACCCCAACCGATGCCGGAAACATCGGGATGTCACGTATTGACGATTGTTCAGTAGCTCATGGTAAATAATAAAATTTCAATAATCAATTAATTAAATTACATACAATTGTTTTAAAGAATCTGTACATCAAATGTGAAACCCTAAATATAAATCTTCAAGCAAAGCTATAACCTGAAACATGTTAAGTTTGAAAATATTTTGGATTAACAAAACTTGGTGAGAATTACATAGGTTTGAATATTGAATCATGAGTATAAAAGCTTGTATAATTCTAGTGTCATGGTAAATCTAGTCCATATGTGAAAACAACACTGCCTGGTAAATCGTTTGCATAATCAAACCTTATGACATGATTATTGTGGTCCATCCCATACGCATATGGTTCATTAGTTTTTTTTTATATGATCGATAACAATAACCCACGCTACCCATACTGGAGGTACACGTATCCGGGTGGGGTTGTCAATCCAATAGATCTATCATTGTGTATCGTTGGCTTGTACGGAGTTAATGATTATGCTAGTCTAATTGTGCTTACCAAAGTATTATTTAAGACATAATGCAATATAGAATAACACATAGACACTTATGTTGAATTGCTTTTGAAAATGTAACATGTTTCACCCTAAAAATTGTAAAGTAGTAAAAAGGGGCTATGTAAACTAACCTTAATGATAGTATTGAATCCCTTGATATAGAATAAATGTGACTCGAATGTATCCAAGTATCACCCTATTTTTAAGGCAATAAAATAAGTATTGGGAAAACTTAAAAGTCTAAGTTTTCTAGTCTAAAAGTATTCTAGGGTTCCTAATTTGGGGATCGACAATTGTTTAATAGTTAATTTAATTTAATAGTTAATTAAATAATAAATAAAAAATTTGAGAAAATAAGAAGAATTTTTCTAGGATCTTGATCAAAGGTAGTTTTACTAAAATGTCATAATGTGAAAATAATTTTTATAAAATCATTTTCTTAATTAATAAATATAAAATACATTATAATTTATTTGTCAAAATATGGTATTACTATCCAAAAATATTAAAATTCAAAAATCTCAGATTATAAAATTACATTTCTCATCTAAATGAATAAAAATAATTTATGTGAACTTTTTATGCAAAAATGATGAAAAATGGATTTATTGTGAATTTATTATGATTAAAATAGCATAAATTAATTAAAAATAATTAATAATTGATTTTCTGAAAATAAAATTTAGTTTTCAGAAGTTTATCAGTTTATAAGTTTAAAATAATTTTTGTGAAATTTTATGAAGCTATTTAGATATTTTTCTAGAATTTTTAGTTTATTTATGAATAAACTTGTAATATATATTATATATATTAAATAAATGATTTTTTTATGAAAATAAAAATTGTATAATAAAGTTTATCCTTTGTAATACATGAAATAAATTTTGTAGAATTTATAAAGTAGTTTTGGTATTTTAAATGTATAATAAAATTTTATGATTTAAATATATGTTTAAATCTATAAGAAATAGGTTTTTAAAAAATATGGTGGTTGTGAGGATCGAACCCGCGCCAGTTGCCGGTTCAATGGTTTAAAATTACAAGTCCAGACCAGTTGGTCTGGACCCTGAGAACGATATTATTTGGTTTCGGAAGTTTATGTGGTGTATTAGATGATTGATTATATAATCCAAAAAAAAGAAGAAAAAAACGTTGGTGCTCAGGCTCGAACCCAAGGCCAATTGTTTAAACAACACACCACACCACCATCTGATCTAGATCGGATGTTTGGTTTTATTTCGTTTCTGCAAACATTTAGACTGATATGAGCAGTTATCATCTTCCCTAATAAGAACCCTAAAACTTTAAATCGATTACACACTATAATAGAACCCGATTAAACACGGGCTTATTGACAGCAAAGGGGCGATTAACATGTTACTAAAATGAATTGATTCATACCAGTTGCAAGGTATCCAAACTCGCAGGTCAAACGGAAAAGTCAAACCAAGCTTGATTCTTTGAAACAAAGTGATTGTGTGTGAGTTTAGAGAGAGGGGTTTTGATTTTCGGTACATTCTCAGTGTGGTGCTAGTTTGAATTTATACTATAAACGAAGATTTAGAAACTTTTGAATGTCGACCCATCTTGGTCTAAAGGCGCGATAATTGCTCTTGATTGAGCTGGTTAACGCGTTAATTGGCAAAGGATTGGTTTTCAGTTCATAAATAAGAATTAAACCATTAGATTGTTTCCATTAATTCGATTAATTATGCATTCAGTTTGATTGTTTCATGATGGTTGGCTTGTGTGTTTGACTTCTGGTTTTTTGACCACGATTTTAAAAATGGTTAAGTTTAATTTGTTTCCAAAGTAGATACAAACACAGGCTTAGTCGAGTGGTTTGTTGCTTGTGTTGTTGTGTTTGACCCGGTTACTGACCCGGGTTCGAGTCTTGGAGATGACTCTTTTTTTTTGCCAAAACTTTTATATTATAAATGTTAAGGAAACTATAGGAATATGTTATAGACTTAACTTTTTGAAAGTTCTTATCATCTAGATTTATACACTTATGAGTCTAAATGTGTATTATTATCATCATCATCATTATTATTATTATTATTAGATGAAAAAATTAAGATACATAGTTTATTAAGTAAAATTTGTATTTGCATGAATTTGTACCAACTTTAAAATATTCAAAGTATATAAGAATGCTTTGAAATAATATAAAAAAATTTAGACATGGTTATACTTGTACAAAAGAAGTGTAAGATAGATAAAGTGGTGATTTTTTTATTAATTCAAAATTGGGGAAAAATACGTGATGTTACAGTCTCCCCTACTTTTGCGAACTTCGTCCTGAAGTTATAAAAGAAATCGCAGGGTTGAGGGTGGTTGGGTAAATGTTTTGACGTCTATCATTTAGTATGGAAAAATTTTATAAGTACTAGGGTAAAGTGTTTCGAATGATGGAATGATATGAATGAGTTCAATGTTGAGGTGAATGTGAATAAGATTTGAATTACATGGGCTTGAGTTAACTAGGCGAATAAAACACCAATCCTAAGTTTCAAGAATACAAAAGGAATACATGGAATTATCAACTATGGAATGACTAAATGACCTATCAAATAACTAGAGTTTGTTATTGGTCCGACCCCAGTCTCACTTTCAATGTATCATTAGTGTTTATATATAGGGTGTACCGCAGCTAACCCACCACACCTTTGATACTTCAAAAACGTATTGGGTATCTACCAAAACCTTAATAGAATTTCACACTACCTTAACGTACCTGTAAATTCATGATTACGTTCCGGACCGCAATCACCAATTTACCTTACATTAGGGTTTTGTGTCCTTCTATGACCCTAAACCAAACACACATTAATAATAATGCACAACAACCTTACGACTAAGTTTTTGTATCAATGAGTATCAAGTTGCATGCTCAATGAATCCAAAAATGAGTCAACTGTTGAGAAGGCAAGAAGACCTCTACCAGTCGGTAAGTAGGAACCTCTACCGATTGTTGAGCAGGTACAATAGCCTCTACCAGTTGTTGAGCAGGTAATTAAAACCTCTACCGACTGTTGAGCAGGCATGATGACCTCTACCAATCGTTGAGTAGGTTTTTAGAAAAACTTTACCAACTGTTGAGCAGGTACTTCATCCTCTACCAATTGTTGATTAAATGTAACAATTGTTTCACACATAAGTTGCAAATTGATAATATGTAAGCAAGTTTATAAGTGCAATAAGTATAGTATTTGAGTTGTAACTGAGTTGCCCTAGACAAGGTTAATGACTCTAGTTACGATTATAGGAAATAGTTCATATTCCATGATTTCAAGTATCAAATGTTCAAATATATATAGTAGATAATCAAATCCTCATGTATCACTAAGAATCAGGTTTTAAACAATCAAATTTCAACAGTATGGTTATCATGGAGGTCAAGTTCATGTTCAAGAGGGTAAAGGATATGAAATTAGTTCTTGAGAGAATGATGATGAACTTAAAGTAACATCAAGGTTATGAAAGATGGTGAATGTGAAGATAGTTAATAAAGAGTTTATTTTATAGGTTTTCAAATAGGCACAAGTAGTAAGGAGATTATTTAGTAGCATGAATCGTGGGGTTTGAATCAAATATTAAAATCAAGCGTATGATAAAACATGATTGTGGTAAATACCAAAAATTGTAAAAGTTCAAACAAGTTGAAAATGTGTAAGTGTCAATGGAGAATTTAGAGACTAAATATTGATCTTGTGGGTGGAAAGATTTTATTTTCAGAATTGGTTTTGTACATAGAGCAAAAGTCGTTAAATAGTATAAACTAAGTAAGCTTAGATCTGGATATTCTAGCTAGTAGGAGATCTTAAACACGACATTGGGTATTGAATGGTTTTTAATGGATTAAAACATTACATTGAAAATCCTTTGTTACGCCAATAAACATTTAAAATTTAGAAATTACGTTTGAGGACATCTTTTAACAAAAATATGTATTTTCCATAGTTTATAGGTGATGAAAATTTGACAATATTAAGAAATCTTTAGTGTTGTGCTAGGGTATACTCAGGTTATGAGGTTACAGTTTTTTTTTTTTTTAAATGTAACATGTTGAAAAAGGAAATAATATGATTTGGGTAGGGTGTTGAAAATAATCAAACATGTGGCTAAGATGGTAAGATGAAGTGTGATTGTGAAATCCATATATGATTATGAAATGGGACTGTAAAATTTTGAGATTTAGAGCTTAGTTTTAATGAGAGTGAGTGTAATCATTTATTCATTAATTAAAACGAATAAACGAAAACGTTGACTTATCAAAGCTTCCAGATTTTAATAACATAATGAAGACATGCTTTAGCCTATAAGTGAACACTCATCCCGAGAATTCCCAGGTAGGCATCCTCGTCTGATTGGGATTTATGCGCAATGCCAGTCCTAGACAGAAAACTCAGAATACAGGCGTTCACTCTTCCAGATTGCACGTGTTCGTTATTAAAATATAGAGCTTTGACGAGATTATCAAGGCAGTTCGGGTTAGGACCTGAGAATTCTGTTCTATTAGTCTAGGGGTAGATCCAGTGATGGAGAGTAATCATCTTGTAGAGGTTAGGTAGGGGTAAGAAATAGGATGGAGATAGAGAATAGAAACAAGTAGAGTTTCAAGTAAGAGGAGCAAGTACTAGTTAAAATCCTAAGGTTATAGACTAGATTATTTTTCTAATAACCTAATTCCCTATAACCAAGGCTCTGATACCAATCTGTAACACCCTAACCGATGGCGAAAACATCGGGATGTCACGTATTGACGATTGTTCAGTGGCTCATGGTAAATAATAAAATTTCAATAATCAATTAATTAAATAACATACAATTGTTCTAAATGAATCTGTACATCAAATGTGAAACCCTAAATATAAATCTTCAAGCATAAACTCTAATCTTCAAGCAAAGCTATAACCTGAAACATGTTAAGTTTGAAAATATTTTGGATCAACAAAAGTTGGTGAGAATTACATAGGTTTGAATATTGTATCATGAGTATAAAAGCTTGTACAATTCTAGTGTCATGGTAGATCTAGTCCATATGTGAAAACAACACTACCCAGTAAATCGTTTGCATAATCAAACCTTGTGACATGATTATTGTGGTCCATCCCATATGCATATGGTTCACTCGTTTTTGTTATATGATCGATAACAATCACCCACGCTACCCATACTGGAGGTACATGTATCCGGGTGGGGTTATCAATCCAATAGATCTATCATTGTGTATCGTTGGCTTGTACGGAGTCAATGATTATGCTAGTCTAATTGTGCTTACCAAAGTATTGTTTAAGACATAATGCAACATAGAATAACACATAGTCACTTATGTTGAATTGCATTTGAAAATGTAACATGTTTCACCCCAAAAATTGTAAAGTAGTAAAAAGGGGCTATGTAAACTCACTTTAATGATAGTATTGAATCCCTGGATATAGAATAAATGTGACTCGAATGTATCCAAGTATCACCCTATTTTTAAGGCAATAAAATAAGTGTTGGTAAAACTTAAAAGTCTAAGTTGTCTAGTCTAAAAGTATTCTAGGGTTTCTAATTTGGGGATCGACAATTGTTTAATAGTTAATTTAATTTAATAGTTAATTAAATAATAAATAAAAAATTTGAGAAAATAAGAAGAATTTTTGTAAGATCTTGATCAAAGGTAGTTGTACTAAAATGTCATAATGTGAAAATAATTTTTATAAAATAATTTTCTAAATTAATGAATATATAATACATTATAATTTATTTGTCAAATTATGGTATTAATATCCAAAAATATTAAAATTAACAAATCTCAGATTATAAAATTATATTTCTGATCTAAATGAATGAAAATAATTTATGTGAAATTTTTATGCAAAAATGATGAAAAATGGATTTATTGTGAATTTATTATGATTAAAATAGCATAAATTAATTAAAAATAATTAATAATTGTTTTTCTGAAAATAAAATTTAGTTTTGAGATGTTTATCAGTTTATAAGTTTAAAATAATTTTTGTGAAATTTTATGAAGCTATTTAGATATTTTTCTAGAATTTCTAGTTTATTTATGAATAAACTTGTAATATATATTATATATATTAAATAAATTATTTTTTTGTGAAAATAAAAATTGTATAATAAATTTTATCCTTTGTAATACATGAAATAAATTTTGTAGAATTTATAAAGTAGTTTTGGTATTTTAAATGTATAATAAAAGTTTATGATTTAAATATATGTTTAAATCTATTAGAAATAGGTTTAAAAAAATATGGTGGTTGTGAGGATCGAACCCGCGCGAGTTGCCGGTTCAATGGTTTTAAATCACAAGTCCAGACCAGTTGGTCTGGACCCTGAGAACGATATTATTTGGTTTCGGAAGTTTATGTGGTGTATTAGATGATTAATTATATAATCCAAAAGAAAGAAGAAAAAAACGTTGGTGCTCACGCACGAACACAAGGCCAAGTGTTTAAATAACACAACACACCACCATCTGATCTAGATCAGATGTTTGGTTTTAGTTTGTTTCTGCAAACATTTAGACTGATATGAGTAGTTATCATCTTCACCAATAAGAACCCTAAAACTTTAAATCGATTACACACTATAATAGAACCCGATTAAACATGGGGTTATTGACAGCAAAGGGGCGATTAACATGTTAGTAAAATGAATTGATTCATACCAGTTGCAAGGTATCCAAACTCGCAGGTCAAACGGAAAAGTCAAACCAAGCTTGATTCTTTGAAACAGAGTGATTGTGTGTGAGTTTAGAGAGAGGGGTTTTGATTTTCGGTACCTTCTCAGTGTGGTGCTGGTTTGAATTTATACTATAAACGAAGATTTAGAAACTTTTGAATGTTGACCCATCTTGGTAAAAAGGCGTGATAATTGCTCTTGATTGAGCTGGTTAACGCGTTAATTGGCAAAGGATTGACTTTCGGTTCATAAATAAGAACTAAACCATAAGATTGTTTCCATAAATTCGATCAATTATGCATTCAATTTGATTGTTTCATGATGGTTGACTTGTGTGTTTGACTCCTGGTTTGTTGACCACGATTTTAAAAATGATTAAGTTTAATTTGTTTCCAAAGTAGATACAAACACAGGCTTGGTCGAGTGGTTTGTTGCTTGTGTTGTTGTGTTTAACCTGGTTACTGACCCGGGTTCGAGTCTTGGAGATGACTCTTTTTTTTTTTTTTTTGCCAAAACTTTTATATTATAAATGTTAAGGAAACTATAGGAATATTTTATAGACTTAACTTTTTGAAAGTTCTTATCATCAACATTTATACACTTTTGAGTCTAAAAGTGTATTATTATTATTATCATCATCATTTTTATTATTATTAGATAAAAAAAAATTAAGATACATAGTTTATTAAGAAAAAATTGTATTTGCATGAATTTGTACCAACTTTAAAATATTCAAAGTATATAAGAATGCTTTGAAATAATATATATTGTCTATCCACCATTCACCATCAAAAGCGATCACTGAAATTTTTTGTATATCTTCATGTTTGATTATTACATCTTTTGGTAAGGATGAGTTTCCTCCATCTTCTTCTATCTGAAGTGTTATCAAATACGACTTCTTTGTCATTTTCATCATAACTATCTAGATCAATAACTTTACTCCATTTCCATTCAGAGAGCCTCTTGGATCCCTTCCAATTAGTTTCATGCATCTGATCTTTAAAATAAATTAAAAATATTTAATACACAAGTTAATAGAAGATGAAATAAATATTGATATTACCACTTCACTAAATTCACGTTAAAGATCAGATTTATAGGGACTAAACATTGCACCATATCAAATAATCTCAACACTAATATCACTATTATCCTACAATATACCACATAAAATAAACAACCATGTTAATATTAAAAAGTAAACATTAATACATACAACCTTAGACGCTACTTTAGACGCTTGTATGGCTATTTGTTTGTTCATTTCCATATGTTTTTCATCTAAATGAATATGCAAAATCAAGAAGTTAACATTTAAATGAGTAAGATATGTATAAAAATGTATAATTAGTAAAATGGGACGAATGAAAACCATAAACTAACAAATAACCGACATTAGAAGCTTAAACCTTTGAATTCAGATTTAGATCCATGCCTGAGTATTTTAGCAAGTGAAATAGGTGTGCATTACTATGTATTTATAAGATAAACTTTAATAGGTTAGTAAATGGTTTAAATTTTAAAATTCATGATTTTCCCACCCCTTTAAATTAGGAAATTTTGTTTATGGTTGACTAAAGTGTAAAAAAATTATTATGTTTTCTGTGAATATCGAATTCAGTGCTTTTATCTTTTATTTTTTAAACTTTGTTAAAAAAACCCCTTTAAATTAGGGAGTTTTGTTGTTATTAACATAAATGTTAATATCACATGGATATATAATATGCATCATGTGTTTTCTGCCAAATTGATGCAGCCGATGTTTTTATAAGAAATTTACCTACAATCAATATCTACAATGCATTTTTACATCTTTCAAACTTAATTATTTTTAAGTATTATATATTTAGCTAATTATGTATATTTAAAAGTTTAATGAGATTTCTTTTAGTTAATTATATTTATGCGTATACCTATTAATATATGTATGCATACCCGTATACATATGCACATATTGCTAATGTTGGTTATTTAAACAGGGTACTACAGTTGAAGTTATTTGTTACAAATGTGATCAAGCATTCTTAGAGCCTAGGCTTGTGTTGCAGTATTGTTACTGTGGGACAAATTATTTTTCAGCCTACGTAAGGATGAACCATAATGTTTAACTACAATATCATATTTTAAGAATCACCAGAGCTGATATATAGATTTCAAGTGCCCTGTTTAGTTTTTTGAATCGTTGCATTTGATTGTGTGAATTTTTCATTATTGAGCGTAACAGTATTTAAAACCAAATTCAATTTTACGATTTGAGTTTTACTTGGTCATGAAATGGTGATTAAACATCCATATTGGCAATAAGCATGTCTAACTTATTTAATTACATCCAAATTATATTGATCTGTAATCCAAATTTTACCTACATTTTAGTTTTTAATTTAGTGTCTATTCAAGTTTTATAATATTTTCTCCTAAAATAACGCGTTAGCTACTTTATATTTACTTCTATATTAATGAAATTTACCTTATAACAATATTAGTTACATCTTTTAAAATTTTAGCTATAAAGTATTTCGTTGTAAGTGAAATTTGGCTTATTTCAGTTAACTAATAAATATTCATTCCTTTTAGATTATTTCAGTTAAACATGCAATGTGATAATCACTTGTACATAACACATTTCTTTCTTGTACATTTCAATTTACACATCAATATTGACTAAGTCAAACGTCAACCAACTTGAGCATATCGTCACGGTATTTTTGATTTTTTTTAAATATAATAGTCTAAAAGTTATGATAGGATTAAAAAAAGAATTATAACTTTATAGTGGAGGGGTGAAAAATGTAACTACTAACTAAAAATGAGGGAATTAAAGTAACTAAAATGAGGTACAAAAGTGTAAAAATATTTGAATGACTATTTTACTCTCATTTTAGCGTTGTTAATGAAAATAAAGTTCTTAACTTTTGGGCATTTTAAACTACCCTTCACTCATGCATTATAAAATAGTATAAATTACTTAACATTACACTGTATATTAAAAGACAAGTGATTGATACAGTAGTTACAGTGTCATAGTAGTGTTTTTTATTATTTTTTAATTTTATATCTCTAACAGCTCGAATTATAGCATTGACAATTATAATCCCTTAGCTTTCTAATCATTTTGTAAAATGTTAATTTAACACTCTCAAGTTTTTAAAGTTTCAAGTTTTATTTTTTAATGTACGTACCGGTATAAATTTAGGTTAGTTTTAAATTTTAACCTAATTTTTTTATTTGAAATGTGTCAGGTCAAATATAATACGTCTGCGTTCATATTTTTATGTACTTATTAATTGGTTTATATTGATGTAAATTTCATATTGTTTTGGCTGTAATACCACTTTATATTTTTAGTTTTCTCTTCCGGTTTCTAACGGTACCGTATTTAGGTATCTCTTCCGGTTGCCACAGTAGCTACTTAATTTTTTTTTATCTAATCACTCAAATTTCAACATTACTCTCACGCATTTAACTTCTAATACTAATAAACTTTAATCTAAATATTAAATTTTAATTCCTACTATCTTTTTTACAATATAATAACTACGATTTAACTCGCGCACGTTGTGATTCGCTATATCAAATTGTTCTTGGTTTGATAATATCTATGTCTGTACTTCTATTATATGAAAACTCGGCATAGTAACAGAAGAGGATACCTAAATATGGTACCATTAGCAATCAAAAGAGCGAGCTAAAATAAAGTGGTAATACGAAAACGATATAAAATTTTACGTTAAATGTAAACCAACTGAAAATGTACATAAAAATAAGAACGAAAATGTATTATATCTTACCCGACTCATTTCAGGAAAAAAAATTTACATCAACAATAATCGTCTTGTTTAAAGATATTAAATAATAATCGTCTTGTTTCTTTCTTCTATTAAAAAATAACATGATTTATTAATTTTTATTTATTCCCTCCCCCTATTAAATAATAAAAGGATTCTTATGTTTTTTCTCTTTAGTCGGCGACCCGTCGCCGCCGCCGTAGTAATAGTAATAATAATAATAATAATAATAATAATAATAATAATAATAATAATTTTTCACTACCTTGTTTATTTTATTTTTTTCTCTAAGTATTTAGTTATATTGTTTTCAATTAGTAATAACCATCTATTTTTTTATTTATCTAACCATCTGTAATACACATGTTAGAGATCGAATAATAAATAAAAACAAAATTAAATATTATAATAAGTAAATAGTACATCAACTTTCATTTTTCAAAGGTATTTCTTGACGATTGTATGTATTAACTGATTACGTCATATTTATTCAACTCGTATAAGACATGATTTATTCGGCTCGTGCAGTACTTAGGCTTTTTTAAATATATAATGTTCTTAGTATTTAGTATAAAAAATTACAGTTAGTTAACGCGTGTAATACACGGGGTTTAGTTAATATATGAAAGTAAGACTTATTGAAGAACGCCTAATAAAGTGGATTTAGACTATATCCATATATTTTTAAACTACATTGGTATCTATAACAAATATAAAATAAAAATTATATATATATATATTTCAAATTCGAATATTCAAATCAAATCAAATCGGAAGTCCTAAATCCATATTTGATTTAAAACCTAAATTCAATTCGGCTGCTAATTCCAAGTCGAAAACTTCAAAACCGGTATTCAAATTTGGACTTCCAATTCGGTTTAGTTCAATGTTTATGCTTTTCAAACCCGATTTTAGTACCGAGTACCCAAATCTATATATATATATATATATATAGGGAAATATTATTTTGGAAACCCACTTGAGTTGGAGAAACCAATGGAACCCCTATGTAAAAACATTATTTTTTCCTGATTTTTTCAGCATAGCTTTTATATTCAATTTTATTAGTTTCGGAAAAAAAAATCAAAAAATCACCGAGTAGATTATTTTGTTACACATGTGTTACACAAACTCGGTTTTATCATACGTCAGCATTGTTACATATGTAACATGTTTGTTGCATAATTTTTTTAAAAAAAATCTATTCGGCGCTTTTTTGATATTTTTTTTTGCCGAAACTCATAAAATTAAGTATACAAGCTATTCTAAAAAAAATTAGAAAAAAGCAATGTTGTTACATAGGGTTTCCACGGGTTTCTCCAACTCAAGTGGGTTTCCACAGGATAATTAGCCTCTATATATATATATATATATATATATATATATAGGGGAAAGTTAATTTGAGAACACCTATATTTCGTGCGAATCGTGAGAACGGCATCTAAAACCATTCAAATTCAAAATTTCTTTTTACACTTGTCTTTTATTACTAAAATACAATCTCAAAAACACAATTTGCGCGTAAAAATTCAAACGTATACGGATATAATTTGTTTTTACACATGTGTAAATTTGTTGTTTATACATGTGTAAACTGTTTCATTTACACATGTGTAAAAAGTTAATTTTAAAGTGTTTTTGCAAGAAAAGATGAATTATTTGGAAAGGAAATTCATTTATTAATGTTGTATTTTGATTATAATGGGTTTGTATTAAAAAAATTGATTTTGATTGGTTTTTTTACTTGTTCTCTCGGTTCTCACAATATTTAGCGTTCTCAAGATAACCCTCCCCTATATATATATATAGGAAAAAAATCAAATAGGAACCAAGAGCCTAGTTAGGAACTTAGGAACCAATCTGAGACATTCATCTTTGATCTTGATCTAGGGGGTAGTTATGTAATTAGACAATTAAATATTATATTTTAATTTAATTAAAAGTTTTATATATGGCAGTTAATTATCTTCCTGCAATTAATATGCAAGTTTTTTTTACTTTCCTTAAATCTCTCAACCTATTATAATCTCTAATCCCAAATAAAAAAAAACACGTTCGATTGAATCGAAATAACTTCCAGCCGAATTCAGAAGATTTAAATTGATTGAATTGAAAACACTTTCGATTTAAAAGAATCTAAAATCGGCCAACGATTCAGATTTCCAAGTTATGGATAATAATTCTATACATGAAAACATTGAATCACAATCTCATGTGATAGAAGATCATGAAACACAATCACAAGCTTTGTTTCTAAATAGTGTTGAAAATCAAGGTACCGTATATGAGTTGTAGCATGTCTAACTATATTTTTTAAATATTGTAAAATTCATTTTTAATTTTACATTTTTTTATTGTAGGTTCCTCGTCGAGCAACGTATATGAGTCTCCCGGTGGGACGAGATATTGGACGCCTATTGTACCAGACGATGTTAAACCATTTGTAGGTGCCAAGTTTAGAACGTTGGACGAAGCTATCATAATGTATGAAAATTATGAGTTTCTTATCATAATGTATATCTGTGTTGATGATGTTGAATGAAAAGAAAAAAAATGATATACATCAATGTATAACTGATGTACACCGTTGTATATATGTGTTTGATGATGATGATGAATGAACAAAAAAAACTGATATACACCAATGTACACTTCAAAAACGAATATACACCAATATATATCTGTGTACATCAATGTATATCTGTGTTGATGATGATAAATGAAAAAACCAATATACACCAATGTATATCTGTGTTGATGATGTTGAATGATGATGAATGAAAAAACGAATATACACCAATGTATATCTTGTGTTGGTGATGATGATGAATGAAAAAACGAATATACACCAATGTACACTGTTGTATATATACCGAGATATAATTTTAATAGTATATACAATAAATACGTTTAGGTATACCATAAACACTAATTTGTTGTTTCCAAATATACATGAGTTTCTTATTAATTACCTAATAAGTGATATTGAATAAAAGACATTAATACCCCTTTATTAAAATAACAATTAATTAAAGTTTTACTTATTTACAATCATGTCATTGAAGATGGATGGCTCCGATTGGTTCCTATAGTTCCTACTTAAGGGTTGGTTCCTATTTGAACCCTACCATATATATATATATGTGTGTGTGTGTGTGTGTGTGTGTGTGTGTGTGTGTGTTCTAAAGCTAAAAATCCTACATAGCATTCAAAGAGGCCAACCACCTCCTTAAGTGTGTCATATGGCATGCCATGTGACATCAAGTGATTTTAGGAAGAAAAAAAAATTAAAAACAAAATTAGACATTTTTCTCTCATGTTTCCTCCAATAATTTTTAAACGTTAATATCTTTTATATATGAGATTTTTTAAAGAAAAAACTACACCAAATTAACGAGCGTTTTATTATCTTTCCAATGAGCACCATAGTCATAGTTGTCAAAGCGCCTAGGCGCACTCAAGGCGCATAGGCCGAGCCCGGAGCCTAGGCGCAAGGCGCATAAAAACGACGGCTTTTTATAATTAAGCGCATAATATAAAATACATTTTTTTAGGGATTCTAGAGATGTTTTAGGCTTGTTTAGGGCTACTTTAGGATGGTTTAGGGTTGTTTAGGACTTGTTCATGACTCATTTAGGATGTTTTAAAGGTTTATGCAACTTTTAGCCTGAATTTGGCCGGAAATCAGCCCTGATAGTGCGCCTCGAGCCTAGGCGCGCTTTTGACAACTATGACCATAGTGCTATATAAAAAACGAAGGAAAAGACGACTATTTTTGTGGGATTTTGTTCATGCAAGAAAAAAAAACACAAAGTGTTCAGGTAATTCATTAATCATGTATAGGCAAGTCAGTAATTATGTTCAAACCAGTAAATATGAATTCAATTTTCAACAGGTGTTAGCATTGAAGCTGTATATTGTTTTATGTTAGATATTAATATTAGAGTTATACATTGTTTAACGTTAGACGTTAACATTGAAGATACATTGTTAATTGTTTTAGGTTAGGTGTTACCTGAAGCTTTCCTGCGTGTAATTGTAAAGCACAACAGTCTATTTCATATGTAAAATTAATATGTTATATTAGGTTTTTCAATCTCAAGACGCTCCCAAGGTATAATCGTTATACCATATACTTGTACCTTTATTCTACTTTAAAAATATAATTTGTCTCTTTAAAATATTTACCTTTTTACACTAATAACCAATAAAGTTGCCCCGCCAATTACTCCACCAAGATTCCTACTTCCACATTCTTGGATTTCATCTACTTTATATCCCATTATTCAAAGCCAAAATTCATTGATATATATAAAGTGCAAGTCTCTTAATCCTTAATACAACTAAAAACAACACAAAAATTATGATATTTTCATCATGTGGATTAAACTTTAAATCATTCAAATAATATTTTAAAAACAAGAACCTTTTTCTATAAAAAAATTTCAAAAAGTAGTTAATCTTACTCTAGAAAGAAATAGAGAAAAAAAAAAGAGAGTATACATCTATCACGGATGTTAGTTGAAAAGAAGGATCCAACGACTGAAAATGTGTGAACATGACACACAGAAAGAAAAAAAAACACTAACCACAACACACATAGATTCCAACTCATCTATCCACTAACTAGCCACAGTGTGCATACAGTAGAACCCAAATCATGAAACCTTAGACCCACACCACACAAAACCAACAACAACAACAACCTCCCTCTTATTATTCATTGAACACACACACACCCATTTGTCCATATTGTCAGGCCCAGCAACAATGGCGGAGATCGTGGTCTCGACTTTAACCCATTCCCTCACTTGTCTCGTCTCTATCCCTCTCTCTTTTTGTCATGCAACTTCAACCAACCATCATCATATTACCTCCCTCTTTCTAATTGTTGACTTCCTTTTTTTCTTTTTTGTTGTTTTCAATCCACATATGTCAATCACTCTCACATCCTTCTGTCTTTCAGTTCCTTTCTCTAATTCTTTTTTCTTTATTAAGTTGAAATTTTACTGGTCCCGGTTAGTTGGTTTTCAACAAGTTTGTATCTATCTATCCATGTATATTAATATGTATGTATATGTATTCATGTATTTATGTATGGGCTTTCTCTCTCTTTCTTATCTCTTTTGAGTTTATGTAAAGCCCATCTTTTCATTTATGTCTCACCGGTTCACTCTTTTTGTGATCTAATTTAATTGTGTCTTGCACTTTTTGATGATTAAGAAGATTATGGGCTGTATTTGGTTTAAAGTTGCTATTGGGGTATCCTTATTATTTGTTGCCCTCCAAGTAAAATGACACGCTCCGTCGCTTAGCTTTCGGCCGTGTTATGATCGTTAAAACGTCGTAAAAGTTGGTTTGATTACTAAGTCCTAACCCATCTTTTGCATTTTTGTCCCACTTCATGACCTTGGCTTTGTGGTACAGTGTATTCTTGATAGCTACATCTTTCACTTATAATTATATCATGTTATTTTTTATATTTTCCTCTTGTTAAAACTAGAGTTTGGTTTCTTTCTTTCTTTCTTTGCTTGTTCCTATCTTGTTTTCTCATTGCTTGTTGTTTGAATCATTGAATATGAAAAATCTTGATCATGGGAAATGTTTTATGGGGTTGGTGATGGTACTTATGTTCTCGGTTTCGGTCCTTGTTGATTCGATTAACGAAGAGGGTGATGCGCTTTTGGAGTTCAAACTCGCGCTTAATGATCCAAGCGCGAATTTGAACACCTGGAACCGATCTGATTCGTTTCCTTGTAATTGGGTTGGTGTTGGATGTACCAATGATCATAAGGTAATTTCCTTAAACCTTCATGGCATGAATTTATCTGGCTCTCTTTCATCAACTATTTGTAGGCTTTCATTTCTAACTGTGTTGAACATATCCACAAATTTTATTTCTGGTCCCATTCCTAATGGTTTAGCCTCATGTCAACACTTGGAGGTTTTAGACCTTTGCACAAATAGATTCCATGATGCTTTCCCGACCCAACTTTGCGCGATTTCCTCCCTTAAAGTCCTTTCCTTGTGCGAAAACTACATTAATGGTGTGATCCCTGAGGACATTGGGAAGCTTTTTTCGTTGCGAGAGCTTGTTATTTATAGTAATAATCTCACTGGCATGATTCCCAAATCCATTGGTAACTTGAAACAACTTAAAATAATCCGGGCTGGTGTCAATTTGTTATCCGGCCCGATTCCTAGTGAGATCAGTGAATGTGAAAGCTTGGAGGTTCTTGGGTTAGCTCAAAATTCGCTATCGGGCCCATTTCCTATAGAGCTTCAAAACCTCAAGAATCTTACTAGTTTGGTCCTTTGGCAAAATCTTTTATCCGGTGAGATTCCTCCCGAGGTTGGGAACTTCAGTCGCTTGGAATTGCTCGCGCTCCACGCAAACTCTTTCTCCGGAAGAATTCCACAAGAAATCGGTAAACTAACACAACTAAAAAGGTTGTACTTGTATACCAACCAGTTAAACGGTTCGATTCCACAAGAACTAGGAAATTGCACTAATCTAGTTGAAATAGATCTTTCTGAAAACCGTTTAACCGGATTCATCCCAAAACAATTGGGACAGATTCCAAACCTCCATCTGCTTCATCTTTTTGAAAACCTCTTGATTGGTAACATTCCAGATGAGCTTTCACATTTGAAAGAGCTTAGGAAGCTAGATCTTTCTATTAACAATTTGACTGGAGAGATTCCTTTAGGCTTTCAATATAATCCATTCTTGGAAAGTTTTCAGCTTTTTGATAACCATCTTGTGGGAAGTATCCCTCCATTGATAGGAGCAAGTAGTAACCTTTCAGTTCTTGATATTTCCATGAATAATCTTGTTGGACCGATACCGCCACATCTTTGTAAATCTCAGAAACTCATGTTTTTAAGCCTTGGATCGAATAAGTTATCCGGCAACATACCACACGGTTTAAAATCATGCAAATCTCTTATACAACTCATGTTAGGAGACAATTTGCTTACAGGTAGCCTTTTTATAGAATTCTCGAATCTTTATAATCTTTCTGCTCTTGAACTCCATCAAAACCACTTCACTGGGCCATTACCACCAGAAATCGGGCAGTTAAAGAATTTAAAAAGGCTTCATTTGTCGGATAATTACTTTTTCGGTCACATTCCTCCTGAAATAGGGAATTTGGCTCAGCTTGTTACCTTCAATGTGTCGTCTAATCGCCTTTTTGGGGACATTCCTGGTGAACTAATGAACTGTTTGAATCTCCAAAGACTTGATCTTAGTAGAAACTGGTTTACGGGTTATGTTCCATCCGAAATAGGCAATTTGGTGAATTTGGAATTGCTTAAGTTATCTGACAACAAAATGAATGGCTCAATACCGAATTCAATAGGGAACCTAGCCCGTTTAACTGAATTACAAATGGGCGGTAATTTTTTTTCTGGAAATGTCCCATTTGAGCTCGGTCAGCTCAACGCGCTTCAGATTTCACTCAATATTAGTCATAATTCTCTTTCGGGCAAGATACCACAGAATCTTGGAAACTTGATAATGTTGGAATCTTTGTATATGAATGATAATCTACTTGTTGGAGAAATTCCCGCGTCGATTGGGCAGCTAGTGAGCCTTGTGGTCTGTAACCTTTCGAACAATCATTTGTTTGGGGCGGTTCCAAACACTCCGGTTTTTAAACGGATGGATTCTAGCAACTTTGCAGGAAATGAAGGGCTGTGCATTTTGGATTCAAACCATTGTTCCCCACCTTCAATTCGGCGATCCCATCATCGTTCTGGATGGTTTAACGACGGGCTTTCTAAAGATAAAATTGTGAGCATTGTTTCTGGTATAGTTGGGTTCTTTTCTTTGATCTTTGCCATGGGTGTTTGTTGGGCTATAAAGAACCGAAAGCCCATATGTGTCTCACTTGAAGAAGAACAAGTGAGGCCCGATTTGTTGGACAATTATTACTTCCAAAAGCCGGGTTCAAGTATCAAGATCTTGTTGAAGCAACTCATAACTTTTCGGAAGATGTTGTGATTGGAAAAGGAGCTTGTGGGGTGGTTTACAAGGCGGTGATGGGTGATGGTGAGGTGGTCGCGGTAAAAAAGTTGAAATCTGGTGGTGGCGCGGCCATTGTTGATCGTAGCTTTCTTGCTGAAATATCGACCCTTGGAAAAATCCGCCACAAAAATATTGTGAAACTTTATGGTTATTGCTACCACCAGGAATCGAATCTTTTGCTATACGAGTATATGGAAAACGGGAGTCTAGGAGAGTTGCTACATGGCAATAGTCACAATAACAATAAGGCGCGTTTTCTTGATTGGAATGCTAGATACAATATTGCCCGCGGAGCAGCTGAAGGTTTATGTTATCTCCATAATGACTGTAGGCCTCACATTGTTCACCGCGATATAAAATCAAACAACATATTATTAGACAAAAAGTTCCAACCTCATGTTGGGGATTTTGGTTTGGCTAAACTGATGGACAACCCTTATTCTAAATCCATGTCAGCCGTCGCGGGTTCATATGGCTACATTGCTCCAGGTAAAGCATTACTAAGTTTGCAAGTACCAAAATACAGTTTTGAACTTATAATTTTCTCACAAATTCAAATTCCTTGATTGTTGATTTTCAGAATATGCATATACAATGAAAGTGACAGAAAAGTGCGATATATATAGTTTCGGGGTGGTTCTGTTGGAGCTAGTCACAGGGAAGCCTCCGGTTCAACCCCTTGATCAAGGAGGTGATCTTGTGACATGTGTCAAAAGATCGGTTAATGGGATGATTCCGGTTTCTGATATCTTTGACAAACGGTTAGATTTGAGTTGTAAAAGGACAACAGATGAGATGACTCTTTTTTTAAGGATTGCATTATTCTGCACAAGTCCATCTCCTCTCAATAGGCCTACAATGAGAGAAGTGATTGCAATGATGATTGACTCTAGGGAAGTCAAAATTAATTCACCAATTTCACCATCATCAGAAACTCCTCTAGATGATGCTAATTCATGCAAAGGTAACATACTCATATATGCATAATATTCAAGTTATAATAATTGCATAAAATGGTAACCAACTTTGTTTTCTATTTTGGTAACCAGATTTCTAGTTTGGTAACCAACTTATTTTAAGCCCAAAAAAATGACTTAGGGAAATCACTAAGGTAGCCAGCCGTCAAGCGCCACATCAGCACTGGCACGTCAGTTGCCATGTCATCATTTTTTACCCATGTTTAATAAAAAATTGGTACCTTACATTCAATTTTTCTAGCAAAAAAAATATATAGAAATGGGCAAAAGTTTGTTACTTTTTATGTATTTGAGTACACTATTCGACGCTAAAAGAGGGTATATATATGCAATCCGAATTGACATCTGTCTTACTTTGATTTGCAGATTATATGAATCAAGCAGAAATGGGGCTTAGTCCGTGGCACTCTAGATCATCTTCCATGTCTCCCTCGGATTATCCAAGTAAATAACGTTATCCCATTCTTATTGTACAAAAAGAAGCAAAACAAAACAACGTTTGCGGTTTAACATATTTTCTAGTTATGTAAAGGGGACTTTCACAGGTTCTTTAGATAACCTGAACAACCGCCATACGGTTTTGTCATAACAATAGTCTACACAGCTAGAATCCATGAAGAAATGTTTCTCATGACTATAAACTCAAGTCTAGAATTTGTTCTTCTGTTGTCATAACTTGTATACCAACACTAATGATCAAGTTCCAACCTTTGTTTTTGGACTATATTAAACTGAACTTTAAATACTTCATAAACATGACAGGTTGTATGCTAATTATTGAAGATGGCCAATTCTTGTTTCTGTTTATTTCTAGCATTTTGAAATAAAAGTTCAATTATTTCTTGTCTTTTTTTTTATGGGAATCATAACCATCAATTATTAAATATGAATCTTGATATTAAATTCTGAATCTGTTAGGTGTAGTTTTATGTAGTCTGGTTTATAGGTGAGTGTGATGAATGTGGCTGTTGTGTTCAAGGAAGAGTTATGTGACCAAAGGCCATGGTTGGTACATAGTGAGTTGAACCTTGACATTTTTAACATTTTGTTAGGTAAGAAATTGAGACTTTGGCTCATTAAACTAGTTTTTAATTGCACACATAGTTTGAGACTTTGGTTCTTTAGTCTTCTTGTTTCCTCATATCCAGGATCAGATGCTATCTACCATCATTTTCAACCATTCTTCTTTTATAGTACAAGGAACATGTTATGTTTTTAGTCAAATCTAGCTCTTTGTTGGGTGTTTCAAGCACATGGGTTTGTTTTTTGTCAAATGAAGGGATATTTTTTGGTATGGAAGTTGATTTGTAATAATTACTAAATGAAATATAACAAAAGAGAGTTATAACAGAGTTATGGTGTGCAAGTAAAATTGAAAAAATTGTGTACAAATTACCTATCTTGTTTCTATTCATGAGAAATTGGTAGATCATATATTGGAAAACTTAAAAGATTTAAATGTGGATAATGTCATGGGCTTTCATATTTTATACATTTAAACACGTACGGTTATAAATGGATTTGTTGACGTTAAATGTTATAATCATTGAATGCTTGAGCTTGGCTCGTAAAAAGCTCGAGACATCTCATAAGAAGCTCGAGCAAGATTGATTAAATAAAAATTGTATATTACACAAATTGATATGTACATAAAAACCAAAAATAATACTTTAGTATACTATACATTCAATGTAGAATTTATAAACTAAAAACTTATATCTATGTATCTAGAATTTGGGTTATAGTTTTTTTTTTTTTTTTTTATATATAATTTGGGTTATATAGTTTATGTATGTTAAATTTTGGTTTTATTGTAAACGAGCCAAATGAGTAGGCCTGCTAATTAATGAGCGAGCTTACCTTGGTTCGGGCTCAACTCGTTTACAAACCGTGTCGATTTCGAACGAGCTTTTCTTTAAGATTTTTTTTGCTTGAACGAGCCTCAAGGGGCGAGTTTTTTAAACAGCCATGCATGCATCTAACATAAAATTGCACCACACAACCTCCTAACTATGTGCATCTCTCCATGTATCATGGGATATTTACTTCATATAAATTGCAAAAAGATGAGAAAGTTTTATTAGTTTTTTAAGGTTACAAAGCGTTGTTTTTATACTCTTAAGGGGCCTGTTTAGCTAACCAATAACTTCAATGGACCAAGCTGTTGTTTTGCTCATCACCAAATTGCCCATGAGGGGAACATACTTGGAAGTAATTAGACATTTAAAATTTAATTCTCAAAATTCAGATCTGACATCCTTGATCATTATAATATTATTCTAATAATTAAATACCATATTTTAGTTACTTGTCTAGTTATTTATCAATTTCAACTATTTTGCTCATAAAAAAAAAGTACATACATGTATAATTTTATATTTCTTTTCCATGTTAAGCAAAAACATTTAAAATTCAAGGGAATACAACTTCTTTTTACAATACTACCCTTGAAATATCAAAAAAAGGCAGTCTCTAAGAAGAATGAATAGGAAAACAAAATTTATACATTCAACCCTTAAACTTTTAACTATATCTATATCAAACCACACATTTACTATAACAATAGTAGTTTGGGTTGGAATTCAAATTTCGTTTAGACCCCTTACTTTTCATCAATAGACAACTAAGCCCCCTCCAAATCCAACGCCGTCTCTTAGGCGTAATACTCACTTGACTAACATGTGCTCTACCACTTCTTTTCACCGTCAACCCACGAACCTCGGGCGGGCTATACGTTCGTATCAACGGCCACTTGATCCCGTCGAAAAACGGGTGTCGTTTAATATCCGTCGCACCCCTGGCGCACCCTAGCCTTTTCCCCTGATCTTTAACCAATAACTTCTTTATTAAATCCTTCGCCTCATCCATGTATAATTCGGCTCCTCTTTCATCACCAAATGTTACGTCTTTACTTGAAGCTATGTTGCGCAAAGTGGACTCTTTACTCCCTCCACGAAATGGACTTATGCCATAAAGCAACTCATATAATAACACACCAAACGCCCACCAGTCAACGCCATTACCATGCCCGCTACCGTTGACCAACTCGGGTGCTAAATACTCGTGTGTACCAACACATGACTTCGAAAACGCGCTCGTTGGCTCCGCTACAAATTCAGTAACCATTTTTGTTTCCAGTTGTTTACGACGGCTATAACAACTACTACGAGTACGATTACTCTTTGTTCTGCAAATATTGGAGTGAATTCTGTTCTCAAGCGTTGGAACGATGTCAGATGTGAAGCACAAGTCGAAATCGGATAACATAATGTGTCCGTCTTCACGGATCAAGATGTTTTCGGGTTTTAAATCGCGATACACGATACCAAGCGAGTGAAGATATTCAAGAGCTAATAACACCTCTGCTGCGAAGAATCTAACCGAATTGATCGGTAACCGGTAATTAGGTTGCTTCCTAAGCAAGGAATGAAGGTCTCCGTTAGGACAGAAGTCAATGAGGAAGCAAATGTAATGAGAAACTTCTATATGCGCGTAAAGCGTAGGGAGAAAAGGATGATCAAGGGAGGATAATATACGACCCTCGGTTTGTACATGGGTTAGCTTTTTCGTATTTAATAAATTTTTATCAATAACTTTAATGGCAAAGGTCGCGTGTTCGTAGTCGCGTAAGCGACACTGGAACACGCGGCCTAAGTTGCCAGAGCCAACAAGGCGGACAAGTTTAAGGTGGCGGAGGTGGAGAGTGCCATCAGAGGAGAGGTTTGTGGCGGCATTGATGGCGGACCAGTTAGGGTCGGATTTGCGGTGAGGGCGGTGGTGGAGGTTAGGGACGGTGGTGGACGGGGTGGTGGCGGAGGCGGAGGAGAGGCGGGTGGATTCGTTGAAGCTTAGGCAAAGGCTTGAACGAGCGAGACTCGAACGGGCGCTAGTGGTGGTGGTGGTAGTGGTGGTGCAGCTGGTGAAGCTTAGGTCAAGGTCGGAGTCTTGGCGAAAGAGAGTGTTAGGGTCGTCTTCCATGGTTGGTTTGTAGAAAATGTTGTGTGAATGAGTGGGAGAATGGTGATGGGGTGGGGGTTTATAAATTGGATGAGAGGGGAGTGGGACATGTGTAATTTAATGTTTTAACGTGTCTGGTTGACTAAATGTAGGAGAGAGAGAGAGAGAGAGAGAGAGAGAGAGAGAGAGAGAGAGAGAGAGAGAAGGGTGGTAGGTTTTTGTTGACCAAACAAACATTAAGGAGATTTGATAGTTAAAAAAATGAAAGTTGAGAGTATAATTCCGATCAGGCAGTAACTACATTTAGCATTTTCGAATAAACTTTAGTTGGATTTTGACAACCGGTTAAAAACTTTAACGTTTTAAGAGAGAAAATTGGTACCTCTCGCTATCGTTTTTTTTTTTTTTTTTTTCTAAAGTAGTATCACGTCTCTTAATGTTTTTACAACTGGTCCTAAGCTTGCAAAGTTTTCAAAGATATTGCTATCCCCATTACTAACGGCAATTTCTTTAATGTCCTAGGCCCTGTCAAAGATCAATTTGCATGTGAACAAAGAGTGTTTGGAATAATAGTACAAGTCGCCTTTATTAATGGGGATCTTTGCCAAAAACACTACAACTCGTCATTGTCAATGGCGATTTCAGTTGATGATTGTACAAGTCACTACGAAGAGCCAACATTCGTTTTATAACATTGTGATAAGTTGATAGTGTTGCAAAACACCAATGGCATAATTAGCCTTACAAACCAACTAGAAACGTCAATCGATCCCATTGTCATAAAAAGCTTTGATATATTTGGATCACCGTAATTGATAACATACCATTGATTCATAAGCGATTACAGAACACAAAAAATTAAATATGAATATTAGGAGCCTTATAAGCCAAAATTAGAGGACAACTGCCACACTAATTATTCACCCATGATTTGAATTCATGGGCAAAACGTACCCTCATGAATCATGATACATAACGAAATGTGATACGCGAGCTTTTTCAGATACAATGAAAATTATATACACTTTTCCAAGTGATGCATGATAATTAAAGGTGATATACGACACATTAATTACTAGCGTAACACCCGGTGGCAGATCTAGAAAATAAAACAAAGGGTAACATTTTATAAAAAAATATTTTAAGGGGTAACAAAGAATTTGTTTTAGGAGTAGCATTTTATAAAACTACCTTAAAAAACCAATTTTCTTCACTTCGTCAGGATAATTGAAGGGTAACAGACGTACCCTGTGGAAAATTGCGATTTTCATAGGTAAATTGTGTCCGAGTTGAATCCGGCCCCCACCGATTTGCCACTACCGGTCAAAAAAAATTGAGTTCGACCTCCTCCAATTCAAAAACCAAGCTTCGCCCTAGCTAAACTTATTTATTTTCTAATATGACTTTTCTTAAGTTAATTTATGATTATAGTTAATTATATTCATTAACATAAATGAATAAAAAGTATGAGGTGGAAGTACAAAAGCAATTAAGCATTGTGATGGTGTGTTCAATAAATTAGGGTTGTTCAATAGTTGTGCCTTGAGTGCAAAGTCGGTATTAAACCGGATGGTCCCCTCTACAAACACCACACTTATTATTTAAATTAAACGATTTTTAATTATAGCTTCTTTTTTCTTTTCTAGATTTAATTAATATTATTAGTTTCCCTTAAGAAGTTACAATAAAATGAAGAAAAAAGAATTAAAAACAAGTTAGGGCTAACAATGGGTAACATGTATAAGACACGATTAGAGTTGTTAACTAAAAAGTATACTATATGCTATTTTTTACTTTTTTTTAATAATTAGAATTAAGAGGCAAAGATCGATCATTTCCTTTTTTTGGTACATAAAACATATAACTGTGTTATAAACATGGGATATAAAGTAGTTAAACGAGTCGTGTTCATGTTTAGAACTTCTGTTGTTCGCGTCGTCAGAGACATGTTAAACCTGCTAAGACACGATTTGCTAGCCCTAAAACGAGTGAGTCTAAATGATATATTTTCTTATATTCTTTGCTGAAGGTTGTCTTTGATTCTAGAGAAAATTGCAGTTTTCGTCCCTGTGGTTTGCCTAAACTAACAGGTTCAGCCCAGGCTTAACACCCTGAGTACCTGTGCTTTCATTTTCTAACAGTTTACATCCCTCGACCTAACAGCCGTCCATCTGCCGTTACATCACCCCCCACGTGCAGCTCACGTGAGGGGTACTCTGGTCATTTAAAGTCCTTAATGAAGGGCAGTTTGGTCATTTCAATCCTTGGAATATGAACGTTATAATTTGAAGAAGCAATCTTCTTCTTCCCCAATTCCACTTCAAAAACCCTAATATGTAATCCATTGTTTTACTCCAATTCGAGATCAACAATGTCTAATTGGAGCTGAAATTATCATCTACGAAATGAAAGATGGAGTGATGTTCCTCCAATTTGCAGATTTTGTTATTTGTGTTGTACTTTGTTCATATTTTGTTAATGTAGGTGTATGCATTGAACATTGTAATGAATTTGAATTGGAATGAAATGAAAATGATTATGTTAGTTAAACATTGCATACATTTCATTCATAGCATTCATTCATAACAACTTGTTACATCAGCATCATGTTTTGGTTGTTCATCACTTTCATTTGTTACATGTTTCACTTCCTGTGACGATCATCATCAGAGCATGAATCAGACCGACGCTCATCTTCATACGGGTCTTGGTACCACTCATCATCAGAGTCTGCATAATCCCAGAATTTTTTCAAAATCTCAGGATCATAATCGTCGTATGGGTTAGCTTCTTCTTGTTCCTTTTTTGTCTTTCCTTCATGATCATGTTCATCATCAGCAACATCTTGTTGATTATGAATCAGTGGCTCTTCAAACTGATTCAACTGCACATCACTCTCATCAGCAACATGTTTTGGTTGTTCATCAATTATTGGATCATATTCATCATCAGTAGCATGTTGTGGTTGTTGATCTTGATCATCAACAACATTTTGTTCCTTTGGATCTTGATCACTAGCAGCATGTTCATGTTGAGTGTGTTTGGTTTTTAGTCTTTTGTTTTTTGTGTTTTTTATCCATCTTACTAATTCGATTGTATGGTCATTTGGTCCCTCTTTGCGCTCTATTTATAGTGAATATGGCTGTTATGCAGGGCAATATGGCCATTAGAAATGACATTCTATTCATGATCATATTGACCCATTTGACAACCAAACTGCATTGAGTAACAAACTGCATTTGACATGTTCATTAACCTTGACCCATTTGACAACCATTAAAAAACTGACCCATTTGACAACCATTAACAAACTGATTCACTAAGAGATAACATTGAGATAACACTGTCCACATGTCAAATGGGTCAAGGGGCATAATGTTAATCAACACTGTCCACATGATAATATTATACTCTCTGTTGTTCATTAACCTTGTGACCCTGCACAACCATTATGACCCTGCACAACCATTAACATGACTGATTCACTAACATATGACTCATACACAATAACATTAACATACAATCATTCACAATAACAATAACATTAACATATGACTCATACACAATAACATTCATTCATCCATAATATTCATTTCATTACCAAAACATTCATTACATAATATTCATTCTTCATCTTCATCAAAACATGACTTTCATTACTATCCACCAAACCTAGAAACCATGACTGCACAACCACCAAAAAACATCCAAGACCTGCACATACCCTAGACCTGCACATACCCTAGACCTACTTCATAACATAATACATCATAAAAAACATCAAGACAAACACTAGACCTAGTTTCAGCATCTTGTTTTCATACTCTGTTTTCTTCAACACATCCTCTGTTTTCTTCAACACTTGATCAACTTCTGATTTCCTTGCACACATTCTTCTCACATTGTCTTCATGGTTTCGTATGGTGGCCAACAGAGCAGGTATCAACACAATAGGGTTTGTACAAGTAGGGGGTCCATCCAATCAACGAAACCACATCCATTTGTGCAACGATGATACCTACGTCCTGGATTCTCATTCGTCCATGAAATTCGGAGGTCTGTTGTTGCTCCACACCTGCACATCACCATTGTAGTTTGGTTGTTCATGTTGATTGTGATTATTGATGAAACGATTAAAGATGAGATGAAGCTTAGGGTTGAAGATTAGGGGATTAAATAGGGAGGGAAAGTTAATTTTCTCCAGATATTTTCGTTAAGATTTTTTTTAATCAAGGTGAAATGACGAAAATACCCTTCGTTTTCGACTTGAAATGACCCAGATACCCCCTCAATGGATGAAATGACCAAACTGCCCTTCATTAAGGACTTTAAATGACCAGAGTACCCCTCACGTGAGCTGCACGTGGGGGTGATGTAACGGCAGATAGACGACCGTTAGGTCGAGGGATGTAAACTGTTAGAAAATGAAAGCACAGGTACTCAGGGTGTTAAACATGGGCTGAACCTGTTAGTTTAGGCAAACCACAGGGACGAAAACTGCAATTTTCTCTTGATTCTATTTTTGACTCAAACATTGGTAGAGACATCGTGAAATCAGAGGACCAAAAGAGGTGGAATGCAGTAAACTAACTATCGTGGTTTTACAATTTGGAGACGTACATGTTGATGGTGGTTACGACGGTGACGGTTGTAACTATTAGGAATTTCTCACAAAGTGACTGATGTCTTACAAACTTGGTCTTAGTTTCTACAATATTGTAATGAGTTTGGTTCCCTAAACCTAACCAACTTAAAATACATATTTATCATCTTATGTATATAACTTTCAGTTAACAACTTAACACAAATATAAACGTTTATAAAGAGATACTAGTAAATTACCCGCGCGTTGCGGCGGTTTTTAAACGTTACTAAGTACGTAAAGGTAACCCAAGTTAAAAAATAATTTTTTTACCAAAATGGTAATTTTAAATTAAAAGTATTTGATACATAAATCAGGATATTAAGTTTTCTTTTAGTTAGTTGTAATATACAGAGAGAATGCGATAGAATTATTGGCAACAAATACATATATTATATGAGGTTAGACATCATGCTTTAAAGAGTTATACAATTCAACAAACAAAAAAAAGACAAAAATGTCCAATTACTACAATGTTTATAAGCTCCAACAAAGCCTAATAGAACCATCACAAGCATTGTTTGTTATTATTAAATAGATGTGTAGAAGGATTCAATGAAAAGCTTGGGTTTTATTGAAATTGAATTGGGGTTTAATTAGGTGTTATGAATAGGGGTTACGTGTTGAAATGGATATGAAGTATGCATTACACATATATACAATGAGCATTATAGGTTGTACAGAAGGGCATAAAGGGAACAAAATGACCAAATATTGGAAATTTGTGAAGGGACTCTTCAACTCCCATCTTAAAAATTGTGTAAAATTACCTTCTTACCTATCTCTCCTCCTTAATAAGGTAGTAGAGATACATACATACAACAAATAAACAAATGGCATGTCTATATAAACAATAATATGTAGCCATGTAGGCGTGATAGTTATTGAACTATGTAGCCCTTTATATATATATATATATATATATATATATATATAGGTATAGGATCCGGTAGGAAAATTGATTTGTGTAGGAAGTGTAGGAAAGAATTATAACCCTTGGATCAAAATTAGAGATCAAGGATAATTAAGTAAATTTAACACAAAATTAAGTTATGGAAAGCCTAAAATTATGGGATTTAAATTGATTGTTTTTTTACTAATCCATCTTTCATCAATTTTTTTACTAATCCATCTTTTCATCAATTTTGTAATCCATCTTTCATCGATTTTTATAATCCATCGTTTTTACTAATTAAGTAAAGAATTATAATCCATCTTTCATCGATTTTTAGTGTTCCGATTGTACCACAGTTTTGCCGAGTCCATTTCGATTATCATAGTGTTAAATGGCAAAAGTTATGGAGGACAATTCTGTAGACAGTGTTTTATATTGTTACAACAATGTTGTATATGTTAAAAGCGTTTTATAAAGTACATACATTCTCTGTAAAACACTCCCATCACTACTAGAAAAAAAGCCTATCTTGACACACATTTTATGACACGCACTTATTTATGACACTCAAAGCGTGTGTCATAAAAAAAGTGTCATGGATTTTGAAATCTGGTTAATTAATGACACTTATTTTTGCGTGTCAAGAATTTAGTGTCAAGAAATAAAAAATATGACAGAATAAGACACTGAGCGTCATTATTCTCTGTCATAAAAATTTCCCCAAATTTTATTTTCCCTCCCATCCATACTCTCTCTCCTATAAAACCCGCTTATCTACTTTCCTTTCATTTTTATCACACAAACCCTACCCTCTTATTCAAACCCCCCCTCTCTTTAAACTCTCTCCCTCCAAACCACCACCACCATCACCGACGTCTTTCTCACCAGACCTCCGTCTACCGACGTCTTTCGAAACAAATATATAAAGAAAGTTGTAAATTAGGGTTTTACAAAATATGTTGGGAGCAGGATTACAGTTTGGATGGAGTCGTAACGGAGAAGATAGGTTTTACAATCCAGCAAAAGAGTGTCATCAAAGAGTGTCATGAAAGCGTGTCATAAATGCGTGTCAAAAAAGTGTGTCATTAAAAGATGACACGCGCTTGCATGTCATAAAAATTTAATGACATGTTCTTCCTTGACACTTTGTTGTGTGTCATAAACACCCTTTTATGACGCGCAATGCGCGTCAAGATAGGGGTATTTTTCTAGTAGTGCATTGTATAATCAGGTTTATAGTTTAGTGTGTTTTAAATTATGGTGGTAAAGTTTGTTGATTATTTTTTTCGAGTATTTTTTATATTGTAGTGGTTTAAATAATTAAATATGTATTTTTGTTTATTAGTGTTATAATCCAGTTGAGAATCATGTCTGTCACCTTGTTTTTACAATAACATGTTTTTAATGTTTCGAAGTCATGTTTTAATAGTGTTTTAACAAATGGTTTGATTGGTTAGAAAAAAATACAATAACATGTTTTTAATGTTTCGAAGTCATGTTTTAATAGTGTTTTAACAAATGGTTTGATTTGTTAGAAAAAAAATGTGATGTACTTTTTTATTAATGTTTTCAATGATATTTTTAGAAGATTATTATATAACAACGATTGTTATTTAAAATGGTAGTTGTTTATTGTAGTTAAGTAGTGTCTTATAATATAAATGGTATTGATAGCAGTGTTTTATATCATTATAACAGTGTTTTATATCATAAATATATTCGGTAGGCACGGTAGGCACCGTGGGTGAGGTTTGTTGATTTGTGTTTTTTCGGTTGTGTTGATTATATAAAATCTGGTTGAACATGTGTGGAGAGAAAAGATTGTGTTATTTATGAGATAGTGAGTAAAATTAGGAGATTATAAAACTTTCTTAATTTAAAACACACAAAATGACCATCACAACCCTTAATAAAACACACATTAGACATTTTTGCCCTTATCAATAGAGATAATTACTTATAATTAAAGCACCTTAATCTTTTTAATCTCATCCATCCATTTTAATATCCAAGGGCTCATAACACTTCCTACCTTTCCTACACAAATCAATTTTCCTACAGGAACCTTACCCTATATATATATATATATATATATATATATATATATGGGCAGGATCAAATACAAAGTAATATAAACGTGCGAAGCGTGTGAAGGATCACTTTGTACATGATAATTACGTAATGATAATTACGTAATGCCTTCATGAACATACAAAAACATTATGTAATTATCATGCACAAATGCATGATAATTACGTAATGATAATTACGTAATGCCTTCATGAACATAAAAAACATTACGTAATTTTCATTACGTAATTATCATGTACAAATGCATGATAATTACGTAATGATAATTACGTAATGCTTTCATGAACATAAAAAACATTACGTAATTATCATTACGTAATTATCATGTACAAATATCCTTCGCACGCTTCGCACGATTCTCTATTTTTGTAGAATAACCGCCCCCTATATATATATATAGCATTGCAAAGCTCTTTTTTTAAATGTAATACGTTGATAAATGATTATAAACATATGTGGTTTTTCTTTTACTAACGTGGACTCCAAGCTAACTGTATTTTATAAGAAATCAACACCTCTTCCCCTAACTTTTAATTAGTCTTCCGACAAACAAGCCCTACATTTGGTGTGACTCCTTCAATTTGTGAATAGTGGGGTTGGGCATATTTGGCACTTTTGATTGTCATTGAACTTTTCTGTAACAAAATTCCTAACAATGCATTTCACCTTCTATATGCGTGTTTAGGCATTTGAAATTCTGACACCACATGAAAAAATGACACGAACCTAACAAATATACGCGTGTTTGGGTTTAGTATAAATGGGCTTGGGTCTAACCGACTAACTTGTTTACCTAAACTTGTCATGTTCTTATCAATCCAACTAGTTTGCGGGTTGACTAGCTTAACCAATTTGTAACTTACTTTATTTTATAAAACGGGTTTTTAGTTATTAAAATTGGTTGGGTATGTTGTGCCCAATTTTATAACTTGACATAAGATTTATCACTAAAATGTAATTGTTTTGTATATGTTTGTATTCTTTTTGTTGTAATATTAAAATTTTGAAGTATTAATGCATGAAAAAATTAAAAATGTAAAAAAAAAATCAGGTTGAACGGGTAGTTTTTGTTTTAACCCGTGAATACTAGTGTCTTTTTTGCGTTCATATGTTTGATTTGACTTTTGGTTCTCCTCAGACCGACCCCCTCCATGCGGCGCTCTACGTGCGACTATGAGCAGCCCCACGTGGCCTCAGGTCATGTGTCATCATCTTGATCGGGTGCCTCGTTTTGCATGCCTCTTGTTTTAGTTTTCTGGATTGGATCTAGATTGGGTGTTCTGGTGAATAAAGAATAAAAGACTGGATCTTGAAGTTGGTGTATTTGGTGATTTAGCTATCGAGCAAAGCCGTTCGTTGATCCATTGTGCAAGTTTTGGTATTCGTCAAGGTAAACCCCCTATAGTTGCGGTTGTTATTATTATTTTATTTGATATGTATTTGGATCATTGGTTTCGGGAATAAATACGTTTTATTGTTTACATGCTTCAACCTAAATATATATTAATAAGGTATTACTATATATATTAATTGTTAACAGTCGGTGGAACAGCCGACACTTGTGTTTTCCAACATTTCACTGCCAAGTCTAAGTCTTTCAGTTTTGGCCACAGGTTTGGTTCACACCTTCTCTTCTTCCTCTTAAAGCTTCTTCTCCTAAAGCCTTCCTCCTGTAAAAAGTCACCAATCGACTCATCAGGTTCCACTGTGTAACAGGTTACCGATCGCCTTCAAAGACTGGCCCCCGTGGATGTCAGGCACCATCGCTACCGCGACCACCTAACAGCCAACTACGACGGTGGCGGAGACGGTTTTGGCACCGTTCCCGTCAAAACTCCGGTAGGCTGTTCTCCCCTGCATGTTCAGATCTGAGACATCTGCGCACGTCAACTTGGTCCACCGGTTGTGGCGGCGTTAATGGTGATTTGATTGAGGCCTGCGCGTCGGCGGTGGTTGATGGTGGTGCTGGGTAGGTGGTTATGGTTGCGGTGGTGATTTTCCACAAAAGTTAAAGAGTGTTTCTTGCAAGGTGTGTTTGTATGTGTATTACATCTTGGACCTTGTGTCTTGTGTCTTGTGTTTTGGGATGGGTACAATAATAATATAAAGTATGTCTTCCATGTTGGAGATTGTGTGTATGTTTGAAGCATGTGTTGGGATAGAGCACTCTACCTACTCTTCATTCACTTTGAAATGTAATGTATAGGAGAATAGAAAAGTAGAGTTGCTTTGACGATTACGATTCGAAAGCCGCGCAAAGCGCGGGTGTCTGGTGGCTTCCGGGTGGGGTACAGGTCAAGGATGGTGATGATGAAGGTTGATGCATAGGTATTGGATTGGATGTGGTACAATAGAGGCTGTTGTGAATAATAGTAGTATAGTAGCAATAATAATAATAATAATAATAAGCAGAAGCAGTAGTAGTGGGGGTCTTTCTGATGAATCTGGAAAAATGTTATTGGGTCTCCTCTGTTATTTGGGGGTTTTGTCTTTTATATTGGTGCAATTTTACAAGTGCAAAACACCAAAGGAATTAGTCACAACCAATTTTGTTGCATCCGGTAAGGACATATATATATATAATATGATTGAGTATGTATGATTTACATTCTTGGTTTAATAAGTTTGTAATTCTTTCAGGATTAGGAGAGAGATACTATTAATAAGTTATGGATCTTATGTTTTGTCTCCTTTTGTTTTGTTGATGGTAATGGTAATGGAGTTTTGAATCCGCTAAGTTTGGATGACTTATGAAGGACATAACTTCAACTGCTTTTTTTTTTTTTTTTTTTGTCTTTCTTGTAAAACAAGTTATGCTTAGGCTTATAACAAAATCAGAATATTAAAAACAACCACCCATTTTATCCATCCGTGGTAGTAGGTGATGGTGTTAAATATGGTCTGGATGAGAGCTTTGTGACTGCATGTAAAACGTTCAAACGATAGCAATGGCCGCGCAACCGGCGTGCACACCACCACACTCCAGCGCAGAAAGAGACGGCGTGCACACCACCACACTCCAGCGCGGAAAGAGACGAGGGACTCTGACGTTGTGGTGACCAAGAGGATGGTGAGGTGTCACGGCGATCGTTTAGCGATGCAAGATCGAAGGTGGGTTTTAATGTTCGGCGCAAAGCGCCGGGGATTCCACTAGTTATTAATATTTGACAAAATATATAAAATAGATATTTCATAGTAAACTTTGATAAACGGATTCGGGTCATGAGTTTGACCGATTCCCAACAGTTCCAAAACGAATATGTGTTATACAAACGTATTGTCCAGATAACATACGACACACACGTTTTGTCTAGAAATATTTTGGAGATCGTATATAGCGCGTCATCAGTATGGATAATCAGGGGCTTACGTAGATAGTGGGCTACGGGTTCGGCCGAACCTGTCCCAAAAAAAAAAGACTTCTAATGTTATATATACATGTATTTCGACATCGCACCCGTAGAAATTTCAACATCGCACCCGTAGAAATTTCAACATCGAACCCGTAAAAGCCTTTACATAAAACCCTTAAAAAACTTGACACGAAAACTTTAGAAAAGTTTGAAACACGCCTTAACCCACACTTTAATTGAAAAATAAAATATCTTATAAGCCCACGTTCCGTTTAATTGAAAAATAAAAAAAAGAACTCATTAAGCTCATAAGTCATAAACCATTTGAAGATACTATGATTAGACGATATATATCCTTATGATTTTGAAGAGAAATATAGAAAAATACTTCGTACTTACAGAACTCAAAGTCTATAATTGATAATCTGAAAGAAAATACAAGGTTTGTGAACTTGAACAGTAAATCTAGTCTTGTGCAATTGATGGTTGAAACAAGGGAAAACACATGAATTTTACTTTGGTTTACTGATTACTGTAGTAATGAAGTACGTGAAGCCATCACGACGTATGTGAAGCCATCACGACTGGACTGTTGATCAGAGATGCTTTTCAGTAATGAAGTACGTGAAGCCAATTTACATAATAGGATTGGTGATGAACATTTAAGTGATAATTACATTCGCTTTATTGGAAAATATTTGCTCAGAAAGGTTTCAATAGATTAAGTAATAGAAAGGTTTCAAAATATAAAACCCCGTAAATGATAACTTTAATGAATTTCTATTATTCACTTTTGATATCGATTGATATATTTTTATTAACTATTTATATTTTAATTTGATTTTTTGCTATTTATTGTTATGTTGCTAGGCCCGAATTGCTAAACCGGACCGAACAGAAAAAGTCAAAACTTAATAATAGATAATCCGTTGTTCGTCCCTCGAAAAATTACAAACCTGAATAAAAAAAAATTGGCTACGGCACGTACTGTGGACAATGTAATCATTTATGCATCATGAGTAAAACCAGGGGCGGATCTACGGTGGCACGTGGGGTTTCCGGGAACCCCCTCGGTTTAAAATTTTTAGTGTTATTATATATAGAAAATTCTGTAGAAACCCCTAAATATATTTGAAATGTACCCTTAACCAAATCATGTGAGTGTTCCAATCGTTATTTCCTCACTTTCTTTTGTTATTCTGGTCTTTTTTATTAATTATGGTACGTGGAACATATTCTATTGATGTGTTTTTCATTTAATTGGTGAAAAGGTAATTCAAGTCAAGGTGTGAAGACTTGACTTTTTCATGAATAAGGTAACACTATAAAAAAGTCATGGCTGAAAGATGACATCAAAGTTAAAGATTAACAACATAAAGTTTATTCGAATCAACGGGATATTGTAATGACCAAATATTCTCTAGAAGCAGTTGTGTTGGGCTGCCAAAACAGGCAGTAGCGATGTATGTTCGGTGCTTATTCGGGATCAAATCGTGGTTGTGAGATGTGTACGGGTTGCCAGTTAATGACAACAACATTTTGATGGTGTTTAGCAGCTGGCCAGCTGATGAGAGAAGGATTAGTGGCGTTCTTTTTCGGGGGATTTTAGAGTCGATCAACAACGGATCTCCTTGGAATAGCATGTTTGTGGAATAGCATGTTTGATCAACACTAAAAAAAACAATGGACATGTTGTGAAAGAAACGAAAGAGCGAGGAGCTACATATTCGTTTGATGACAGAAAAAACGAAATAGCGAGGTTTATTGTCTTTGTTGGTGGTTGATATTAGTGTGCGGTAAATAGTTGATTCACAATGGTTCAGCGGCGAACCATTGAAGGTGGGGGTTGTTTATGGAGAACGGTGTGTAACATGCAATCTCTGACAGTACAGATTAATGTAACGTCTTTACTTGACTCTTTGACTTGTTTAAAATACCCCTTTTTATGTTCGGTTGTTGACGGTTGTTTACCCGAACCATCAAGCCGAACCGACTTTTTTATGTTCGGTTATATAGAATTAGAGCATAAAAAAAGGAACCCCTGAAAAGAATTTCTGAATCCGCCACTCAGTAAAACATGTCAAACTAACTTGTTTATATTAAGTTTCTTATTATTATTTAAAACACAAGTTAAACTTAAGTGGTAAATACTGAGTATATTTTCTATGTTGCCATTTTAAGATTTTTATCCAAAATCAATGATATTTAACCTGAGGTCTAAGTAGGTTATTACATTTTTTTTTTATAATAATAATTTTCATTTCAACAAAATGTGCGAATTACAAAAGACTAGCAGGCGCGGGCAACAAGCTACGCCGCCAACCCTTCTGGATAGAGAACCCTAATCTAGAGAAAACAAATCATCGCTCCTGGGGAGTCGAGAAGTTGTTGTGGACCACCCGCTAGACTCTCGTCAGAAACCTGATCGCTTCCGGTGCCAATGAGCCAAAAGTGACAAAAGCATGTTGGTTATCCTCGCACGCTTTAGCGTGCTTAGCCACCTTGTTCGACTCTGCTCTAAGTACCACTTGCCCTACCACGAACCCACTATCCCTGAATCCCGCTAAAGGTGACACACCCGTAAGGTCCACACATGCGTGTTTCCCACCTTCCCAACCAAACACTAGTAGGTCAGTCGGACATAAAGTGAACCTCCCTTCTGCCGGGTCTGTAAGAAAGTTAATCGGGGCATGTTTCTTTGCCGAGATCCCTGCTCGTCTAAGAATATTCATTAAAACGTCCCGAACGAAATCGTGCCTGTACGTAAACCCCGGTAACTCTCTACAATGGAGGGCATGCCCCCCATATTTATCCAAACACGCTTTACGGCAAACCGGACATGTTTCGTCATCCGGAAAAATGGAAATCATCGAACGATATTTAAGGATTGCTCTATATTCCACCACTGACATTCGTTTGCCCATCCCTTCGATAGGGATAATTGTTAGGAAATCTTGGGCGTGGGACCTCTGTAAGTATTCCATGACGGTTTTCTGGTGTGGAGTCAAGAAAAAATCTTCCCCCAGACTTCGTGCGATTCGACAATGTTGGATCAGTAATGCTCTTGATGTTTTGCTTGCTTGTGAACACTTATGTGTTTAGCAAGTTCAATCAGATTTGCACAGCGGAATAAGTAAGTAAAGTTACACTATCAACAGGAGTTATTACTCCCCCTGGATGTTTGAAAACTAAAGACAAGTTTAATGAGGATCTAAGTATTGAATGTGAATGACAATAAATACTCAAACAAATTCTTAGTAAATGAAATGGAAATAACAATAATGAGCTTTGAAGGATTTCAGTTTCAATTAAAATCAATGTCTAAAACAGAGGGATGAACCTATCTATTTATAGACTTACAAATACATGAACCTTGCCAAAAAGCAAGTCTGCAACAAGTTGCAACAAGTTGCATTCTTGGAACTTGTACAAAAATATAAAGTAATAATAAACAATTAAACTACTGAATCATAGGGGCGGTGGAAAGATTCTATTACAAGTGCTGATGAATGACAAACTACTGATGAGTAGTTTGTTTTCAGTAGTTCTTCAGTAGACTTGTCTGGTTTGACTTCAGAACTTCTGATCTATCTTCTTCAGTACTTGTTGAGTCCTTCTTTAGTACTTTTGTTTTCTTTCTTCATTAGTTCTATACATAGAATCATTTACATAAGTATGAATTAGACTAAGGTTTGCAAAAGTGGTGTCCTCAATCCTTTTTGTCCTAACAATCTCCCCCTGGATTGATGAAGCCAAAACCTTATCTAATTCCTTATTGTTGTTTTCTTCTGTCATTGACTATCTTCTATATTTCTTTGAACATGGAATTCTTCAGTTGATTTAGCTGTTCATCAGTGAGAGATCCTTTTTGAGGTTCTAGATGTTGAATTGTAAGCAAGTCTAGTGTTGATAGATTCTTCAGTTCATTCATGGATTTGTAGGCCTTGCTTGTAAGATCTCTTCTTGTCACCAATACTTAGTTGGAATCAGTAAAGGACCATTTGATGATCAGCACTTTAGATCTATCAAAATCTGAAGTATAGGGAACCATGCTGGATCCCTGGGATGTTCCTGAGTGCTAGATGTTCTCTATTTCAGTGACTCTTAGGTGGGATTCACTTCTGTCTTCTGTTTGCACCACATCAGGTAATTTAAAAGTAGGTAAATGATGTTCAGTAACTACCTTTGTGTGCAGTTTGTCAGTGATAGTCTTCTGGATTTGGTAAGCAAATGTTGAAGGATCCCTAAACTGTGTTATCAGAGGTTTTCTTCAATATCAAAGTCTCCTTGTACAACTATGTTGCCTTCTAGCAACACCATCTTGAAATCAGTCTTTGTATTGTCCTCTGGCTTTCTCTTGGTAGCTAGTCTTTGTTTGACACCAGAAGTTTTAACTACTGAAGTTGACACTTCAGAAGTTTTGTACTTCCCGGGATTTGCAGCCTTGTCAGCCTTGTATCTTTTGTATGTGTCCAGTAGTTTGTCTTCCCTCCACTTTGACACTGAGGCTTTTGAACCATAGTCATTGGCTACCAGTTCGTCAATTATCTCTACTCTCTTGGCTTTTCTATCCTTCTCTGTTGCATTCTTGTCAGCAACAAGTTGAGCTCTTCTGGTTAGCTCACCCATTGAGAGCCCTTTGAGTGAATAGGCTTTTGTTTTGTTGTTCTTTGTTATAAAAGACACCAGTTGTTGTCTTTTGTCTTCTTCAGCAATTCTTTCTGTTTCAGCTTGCCTATTCAACTCTGCTTCATAAGCTTGAAGCTTTTCATTTAAGCTCAAGTCTTCCCTTGCTTCCAGGTTGTTCCAGATCTTTTCTTCCTTAGCCTTTCTTTAGGCTACAAGTAAGCTCTTCTCTAGTAATTTTTTGGACATTGAAATTGGAGAAGGGCTTAGCACAGTCATTTGAGTTGTTGTAGGCCTTGGAATAGGAGTTGGTTATTGTTGTGTTTGTTTGGAAGGCTCTTCAGTCGTTTGTATGTTGGAAGTGTTAACTGCTGAAGTGTTGACAGAAGTGTCAACTACTGAAGGATTGTCTTCAGTACTTTCAGAGTCTTCAGCAGTTTCTTCATTATGGCCTTGGGAAGTTTCAGCTTCAACTTCAGTTCTAGAAACAAGCCTTTGTTGATCTTCTTTTTGTATTTGGGCTTTTTCTAGCAGTTGTTGTTGTTGTAGAGCCACTCTTGCCTTTATCCTGGCTTCCAGTGACTCCTTTGGTTCCTTAGTCTTCTCCCCCTTTTTGGCTTCATCCACTTCTGGAAGACTGCCAAGTTTAGAAGTTCTACCAGTGAGTTCAGCAAGCTGTCTTGAGTTGTTGTCAATCTTGTTGGACAGCTCACCAAGTTTCTTGTTAATCACCTCAAATTGAGTTGTGGTTTTCAACTCCCAAGCAGTTGTGTAAGATTTGAGGTGATTGGCAATGAGGGTGTTCATCATCTGGTATAGGGCACCATCTGGGCTGCATAGTTGGTTTAGATCTATGCTTGATGACCCAGGGAATTGGGTAGGCATTTTTAGTGAGGGGTGTGTTTTTGAGTGATCTTCAGGATGTACTGAAGATGCCACTTTAGGGGAATCAGGGATCAAGTGGACTTTAACCTGATCTTGTGTGACCAGCTCTTTGAGCTTAGAGACACCAGGTGCAGGACCTTCACTAGCAGTCGTTAATTCATGTTTAGTGGAGTGTGAATCATCATCCAAATCAATGGAATCATCTGAATCCCTGATAACATCCTCAATGAGGAAAGTATCAGTTATATCATGAGGATTTCCTACCTCAGGCATTAAGCCTTCATCAGTAGTTGTCACAAATGAGGTCTTAGCAATGTTACTTCTATCCTCAGATCCACCACTGGGTGGTAAATGAGTAGTAGCAGCCTCAAATGTACCTAAGGTCTCTAAGTTTGGGCTTAGAAACCCTAGTTCATCCTCATCTCTTGGGTTAGGGTTATGGATATCCACATTCATGTCATACTTTGATGGTATGTCCCCTGTTTGATGTGGTTGTTGGGGATTGACATGTTCTAATAGGATAGTCTCTTTTAGCCCAGAGAGAAGTTTGGCAATTTCTATGGTTTCAGGTTCAGAAGTTTGTGGTAAAGGTTCAGCAGTTTAGGGTAAAGGTTCAGCGATTTCAAAAGAAGGGTCAATTGGTATGGTTTTCTTGAATTTCTTTCTTTTGAAGAGAATTGTGATTGGTGCTCTTGTGGGGGGTTTGAGATGGATGAGACTGAGAGGATGTTTCAGTCACATCTTTGTCAAGTGCAGATTGCACATTGGCAAGTTCAGGCATCTCAACTTCCTGAACTGCCTTTCTTTTAAGGCTGGTGGGTTTTGGTTTTTGTTTTTTAGTTTTCATGGCCTTTTTGGGTGAGGGTTTGGAAGATGAGGGTTCCATGGGGACTGTTGTTTGTTCCCCTTGGTCATCTTCTGGCCAGGCAGCCGGTTTATTATGCCTAGAGTATGCTTGTGAGGTTAATGGGTTTAAAACAGTTGTTTTACCCACAAGCACCTCTTTTCCAAGTTCTTTAATTATGCATTGCATAATGAACCGTGGATACAACAAAAACTTCTTCTTAGAGTTTTGGTGATGCAACACCAACTCATTAAAGAAAAGTGTTGATGCCCTGAATTTTGTTTCATTCACAATGGAAGGAAAAATAGGTTGAAAAGTAGAGGGCAGCTGATCATAAGATCCAGTTTTTGGACTCAAACACATGATGATGTAATGAAACAAAAGTTTGTACTTAGGTTCAAGAAATTTCTTAAAAATAGTAGCATGTGAGAGACTCACCTTGGTAACCACACTCTGTCATGATCAGATGAATTTCAGAGTTTGAAAATTGATCTGGGGCATCCACATCATCTAGACCCAGTCTAATCCCCAAAGTTGCTGGTGTGATTGCCATTGTTCTCCCTTGGATGGTTGATTTGAGGGAGATCACTTGATCATTCACTGTCACCGTCTCCGCGTTTGCCCAGAACTCATTTAGAGTTTCAGTGTGGATTGGAGGATCAATGGTGAGGGCAGTGAAGTATTGGGATTTAACGACTAAATCAATGATTTCGTCGTATTGGGACCAGGCTTCATGTTTCTCAAAGTAGCCTCTTTGATTGTGTCCTTGTTTCAGTGTTAGAGCCATGTGGTTTGTGTGTGTGTGGATCGAACAGTGTTTTGAGAGAGAAGGGGAATTTCGCTTTTTGAAAGGATAAGAGTTGGAAAAGGTGTTTATCAGAAGTTTGTAACCGCCCTAGGTCAAACTTCTGAAGTGGGAAATGTCTGATTTGCCCTTAATGACAAAACTGCTGATGAAGAACAACTATCATCAGTAGTTCCCATTTTCTCTTCAGTAGTTTGTTAACAACTGATGAGAAAGTTTTATAGACACTTTATTCATAACTTCTGAAAATTATTTTATCAGAAGTTAATCATTTTTCAGAAGATATTCCCATACTGATGTTTTGTTCATCAGTAGTTTCTCTCCTTTTGTTTTTCAGAAGTTTTGGACTAAAAACAGATGTGAGTGAAAAGTAAAATATGTGCAGAAAAGTAAAAGAAACACATACAAATTTAGCATCCCAAGCATGGATACTAACTTCTGAAATGTTGATGTGTCAAGGGGTTTAGTGAATATGTCAGCTATTTGATTAGTTGTTGTCACATGCTTCACTTCAATCTTGCTTTTTTTCATAGAAATCCCTTATGAAATGATACCTGATTTAAGTATGTTTAGTTTTTGAGAACTGAACAGGATTTTGAATTCTGCTAATGGCAGATTTACTGTCTACAAGCAATGGTGTCTTGGTCTCTTTGCTTCCATAATCAAGAAGTTGATATTGGAGCCATTGTATATGTGATGTACAACTTGCAGCTGCAATGTATTCAGCTTCAGCAGTTGAAGTTGCAACAGATGTTTGCTTCTTTGATTGCCAGGACACTAGACAGTTTCCCAAGAATTGACAACCACCAGATGTTGATTTTCTTGACATTTTGCACCCTGAATAGTCACTATCTAAAAAAGCTGATAACTTGGTATTGCTAGAAGCAGGATACCAAATTCCAAGTGTAGGAGTTCCTTTCAGATATCTGAAGATTCTTTTGACTGCAATTAGGTGTGATTCCCTAGGAGCTGATTGATATCAAGCACAGACACATGTTGAAAACATAATATCTGGTCTAGAAGCAGTTAGATATAAAAGGGAACCTATCATACATCTATACATGGTTTGATCAACCTGTTTTCCTTGATCATCTGGTTCAACTTGTGTGGTAGGTGTCATGGGAGTGGAACATGATTTACAGTCTTGTAAAGAAAATTTGTTCAATAATTCTTTAACGTATTTAGATTGATGTATAAAAGTTCCATTTGTTTGTTGTTTAATCCGCAGTCCTAAAAAGTACTGCAGTTCTCCCATTGTACTCATCTCAAATTTTGATTGCATGAGTTTCTTAAATTCATCACACAGTTTTGTGTTTGTTGAACCAAATATGATATCATCAACATAGATTTGAACAAGTAAGACATGATTTCCAACATTTTTAATGAAAAGAGTTTTATCAATGGAGCCTCTTGTAAAGTTATTTTTGAGCAAAAAGTTGGAAAGTGTTTCATACCAGGCTCTTGGAGCCTGTTTTACCCCTTAGAGAGCTTTGTCAAGCTTGTACACCCACTCAGGATGAGAAGGATCCTCAAACCCAGGTGACTGACAAACATACACTTCCTATTTGATCTTTCCATACAAAAATGCACTTTTAACATCCATTTGAAAAACTTTAATTTGTTGGAAATAGCATAGGCCAGAAATAACCTGATGGCTTCAAGTCTTGCAACTGGAGCAAAGGTTTCATCATAATCAATTCCTTCTTCTTGAGAGTAACCTTGTACCACCAGTCTTGCCTTGTTCTTAATAATCATACCAGCCTCATCTTGTTTGTTTCTGAAAACCCATCTTGTGCCAATTGGTAGCTTGTTTGGTGGTAAGGGACAGATTTCCCAAACCTGTTGCTTCTTGAATTGAAGCAACTCATCTTGCATAGCTTCCACCCAATTGTTGTCTTTGAGGGATTCTTGGTATTTCTTAGGTTCCAACTGAGAAATGAATGCTGAGAAGAAGCAAAAGTTGGAAAGCTGGTTTCTTGTGAGAACACCTGATGCAATATCACCCATGATTTGTTCCAAAGGATGATATTTGTGTTCAATCAGTTGTTGTAAACCACTGACAGGTGTAGGTGGCTCTTGTACTTCATCAAACAAACCACTGAGGTTTATAATGTCTGGTTCAGCTGTTTGAACATCTTCAGTAGTTGTAGGAGCTGAAACAGATGTTTGAGTTTGTACATCAACAGTTGTTGAATCAGAAGTTTGTGAAACTTCTGAAGGTTTGAAAGTTGACTTAATGACTGTTTTAGGAGTCCATGGTGCTGGGTCCTCATCATCAAACCTCTGATCACCATAATAAGTAGGTTTAGATGAAGTGACAGTCTTTTCAGGTCCGAAATGGAAGCTGTCAAGGTCAAAGAGTTCAGCAGGATGTGCTGGAATAAGAGTGTGCTTTGATTCATTGAACTTGACATTCAATGTTTCTTCTACTATCTTGGTTCTTGAGTTAAAAACCTTGTAGGCTTTTCTAGTGGAAGAATAACCAAGAAAATAACCTGAATCAACTTTAGCAGCAATCTTTGAAATAGAGTCTTTAATGTTTAGAATGAAACATTGACATCCAAAAGCCCTGAAAAAGGAGATAAGGGGCTTCATGCCATGAAGAACTTCATAGGCAGTTTTGGAGTGTCTCTTGTTGACAAGGACTCTATTTTGAACATAACATGCAGTGTTAACTGCTTCAGCCCAGAAATACAATGGTAGGCCTGAATCAACTAACATAGTTCTTGCTGCTTCAATTAATGTCCTGATCTTCCTTTCTACCACACCATTTTGTTCAGGAGTTCTGGGAACACTGAATTGTCTAATAATCCCTTTAGACAAGCAGAATTCATCCAGAGTTTTGTTCCTGAACTCTGTCCCATTATTACTTCTAATGGCTTTGACAGATAGAGAATATTGTTTCTCTACTTGTAGAATGAAGAACTTGATGATTTCAGTTGCCTCATCCTTGGAAAAATAAGAAGAATACCCATGTGAATCTTGAATAGTCATCAATGATGACCAAACAGTACTTCTTCTTACCAAGGCTCATGATATTTACTGGCCCAAATAAGTCCATATGGAGTAGTTGAAGACATGCAGTTGTTTTTTTATTTTTCAATAGACTTATAGGAGGACTTATGCTGTTTTCCCTTTAAACAGGATACACAGTGTTCTTGACACTGCTATACTTTCGAGGGTAGACCTCTGACCAAGCCCATTTTTGTGACTTTATTTATGGTTTTAAAGTTCACATGGCCAAGTCTCCTGTGCCAGAGATCAGTCTCTGAAGTTGATGCCTTTGAGAAGAAACAGGCAGTGTTGTTCAGTACTTTGTCCTTTTCAATGTCCACTGCATAGACATTGCCACATCTTTTGGCTATTAACAAAGTATGATCTTCAATGATCTTCTCTATCAACTTCTGGCCTTCTGGTGATATGATCTTGCATGCTGTCTTTGTGAAAAAGGAAGAATATCCTTTATCACACATTTGTGACACACTCAGCAAGTTGTACTCAAGGTTTCAACCAGATTGACCTTGTCAAACTGTATTTTGCCAGAAGAGACATTGCCATGTCCTAGCACATATCCCTTGGCATTGTTCCCAAAGGATACAGATCCTTCTCTTTTACTGATAAAATTGTTTATCAGGTATCTGCATCCTGTCATGTGCATTGAGCCTCCACTGTCAACATACCAAATGCTATTTAAGCCTCTGGAGACCCTCTTCACAAAGTAGCAAATTAGTTAGATTTGGGAACCCAAGCCAGTTTGGCTTTGGGTTTGCTCTTGGGAACATTAACAGTTTGTTCTTGACCAGGTTGAGGAATCCATGTCTTTTTGGCAATGGATTTTTCATTAAAAGCAATGGTGGTATCCTTTTGAGAACCACCATCAACCTTGGTCATCAGTAGTTATACCATATACATGAGATCTTTAATCTCAGCAGTTTGTGAAACTGCTGATGATGTAGGTCTAACTACTGAAAGAGAATTTTGATAAAAAGACCTTTGTTGAGATTTCATCTTTTTCTGAGAAAAGGTGTTGACTGGTTGTTGTTTCTTGGGAGAAAAAGTTTCTTCAAAATCATTTTTGAGTTGTTTTCCCACAACCAGTTGTGAAATTTTCTTGTTATACTGAATTCCTTTTCTGTATCTACAAAATTCTGTCTTGTGGTTAAACAAACCACAAATTTCACATTCTTTTGCCTTTTCTTTTTCATTCGAAGGCAAATTTCTGACTATTTTGATTTGTTTTAGGTCATCAGTAGTTTTTAGGTTCTCAACTTCTGATGTAGATGAAACTACTGATGGCTTAAAGTCAGATTTTATCAATACTTCTGAAGAACTTTCTTTGTGAGTTTTTAGAAAGTTTTCATGAAAAGATGTGCATTCTTTCTCTTCAGAAGTTTCATCTGAAACAAGTTTTCTCCCATCTTCAGTAGTTTTGGGGGAAAAATCAATTGGTGTTTCAGTGTGATTGTACCCTATGCCAAACCTAACATTTGATGCACTCTGTTTGTTAAGCAGCAGTTGGTACCCTTTACAAGATTCTACCCATTTTTCACAAACAACCTTGGTGTCAGCAAGCTCTTTTCTGACATTTCCTAGGTCTTCTTTCATGATTTTAAGTTGTGCTTGGGTTTCAATAGCATTGTTAGTCAATTTAGAATTTTCTTTTGCCTTTGCAGCAAGTTTTCTTTCTAAATCACATTTCATCTGAGTAAATTTTCTCTCAGAGTCATTTGCTTTGCCTTATAAATGCACATTGGTCTCTCTTATAAGAGCAAAAGATTCTTTACATGAAGTTGAACAAAGTTTTGTTAAAGATTCTTTTGATACCTGAGACAGGGCAGATTTTGAGGTGCAGCCCTCAAATGCCATTAAGGCAAAATTCTTTCTGCCATTGTCAGGTTCTCCCCAGTTGATGTCAAACATTCTGTTGTCTGCATCAGGATTGCACTCAGTAGTGTCAAAAGGAAGACTTCTCCAGTCATCATACCCTGAGGTGAACAAACTTTGTTGTGAGGGTTGCTGAGTCTATGGAGGTTGTTGAGCAGCTGGAATGGAAGGGATTGATTGTTGGCTCTGCATCTGTTGAGCACGCAATCGTACATATTGTACTTGTGGCACATATTGGATTTGTGGAGCTTGTGCCTGTACAAAATGTGCACTTCCCTGTGTTCCATTATTCCTATTATAACTAGGGTTAAACTGATTTCCAAACTGAGATTGGTTGTAGCTAGAGCTTCTACACTCTCTAGCAAAGTGTCCCAACTTCTGAGACTTATGACATCTAAGTTTAGACTTGTCAAAACCAATTTTTATATAACTGTTTAGTCCTGGAAATTTCCTTCCTGACCATTTATAAAATTTGTTTGTTTTTATACTTAACATGGCCAGTTGATGTAAGATGTCCATTTCTTCTAAGTCATCACTGCTAAAAAATTTTAAATCATCCATGATAAAACACATGTTATTAGCAGTTTGACTATATTCATCATTGTCATAACCTGGGAATGATCTTTCTGATGAGATCCCAGCAGTTATGTCAATGTGGTCAAAAGATCCAAAACTATTTGAACAAGTAGGTGAGTCTTGTCCCAATAGTGTTGTACTACCTGGTAGATAGTCATCAGCAGTATTACCAGAACTTTGCAATTTCTTCTTTTGATCGATTTCTCTTTCAAAAGTTAGCAATCTCCCATGTAATTTTGTAAGAGTGAGGGAGCTAAAGTCTGGTGAAGATCTGAGGACTATAGAATATGTTTCCCATTTTTTAGGTAAAGACCTTAAAAAACTATGAAGCATAGATACAGTTGTATAGGTCTGACCATTTAATTTTAGCTTAGATATTAATGAGGAGAATCTTTCAAATTGTTGAGTTAAAGTTTCCCCATTTATGTGAGCAAATGTTTCATATTGTTGAGCCAGGATTTCTCTAGTGTTGGCAATCACCTCTTCAGTTCCTCCAAACTGTTCTTTTAGGCAGTCCCAAAGCTCTTTGGCACTATCACAATGTAATAGTCCAGAGTAGATTTCATTTGGGAGTGCCATTGCCAACATAGAGAAAGCTTTAGCATCAAGCTCAAGTTTTAGGAAATCATCTTCTGTATAGTCCTTTGGGTCTTTTGATATTTCTACTTTAGTTTCAAGATTAATGTTTACTGGTTTGTGAGGACCATATATCACAGATTTCCAGCAACCGATGTTGGTCTGAGATAATGTATGTGCCATTCTCCTTTGCCAGATATTGTATTCATTTCTAAATAGCATATCAGGTTTATTGGCAGAACCAGTATTATGTGGATCCATTTTAAAAAGTATTGATTTGTCAAATATCTCTTAAAGTGATGGATGTTGAAAAAGTGAACTTTTAATCCTTTATTGAATATCAATAAGAGCCTGTGTCTGATTCTCAATGTGTTAGATTGATATGTGATCAGATAAACCAGTGCTCTGATACCAATTGTTGGATCAGTAATGCTCTTGATGTTTTGCTTGCTTGTGAACACTTACGTGTTTAGCAAGTTCAATCAGATTTGCACAGCGGAATAAGTAAGTAAAGTTACACTATCAACAGGAGTTATTACTCTCCTTGGATGTTTGAAAACTAAAGACAAGTTTAATGAGAACCTAAGTATTGAATGTGAATGACAATAAATACTCAAACAGATTCTCAGTAAATGAAATGGAAATAACAATAATGAGCTTTGAAGGTTTTCAATTTCAATTAAAATCAATGTCTAAAACAGAGGGATGAACCCATCTATTTATAGACTTACAAATACATGAACCTTGCCAAAAAGCAAGTCTGCAACAAGTTGCATTCTTGGAACTTGTACAAAAAGATAAAGTAATAATAAACAATTAAACTACTGAAACATAAGGGCGGTGAAAAGATTCTATTACAAGTGCTGATGAATGACAAACTACTAATGAGTAGTTCGTCTTCAGTAGTTCTTCAGTAGACTTGTCTGGTTTGACTTCAGAACTTCTGATCTATCTTCTTCAGTACTTGTTGAGTCCTTCTTTAGTACTTTTGTCTTCTTTCTTCAGTAGTTCTATACTTAGAATAATTTGCAGAAGTATGAATTAGACTAAGGTTTACAAAAGTGGTTTCCTCAATCCTTTTTGTCCTAACACATTACACATCGTTTGTAAAGATCCTTGCACGCAGAATGTAGTCAACTTTTCATTATCCTCTCACACGTTACACATCGTTTGTAAAGATCCTTGCACACAGAATGTGGCCTCGGATGCTAGTAACTTCTTTTCACCTCTCTATTTCACCTCAGGTCAAATTACCCTCATTGCATAGTTTCTAATCTCTATAGCTTGTTGGAGTTGATGAAAGGTTTGATTTCATGCAGAAGAGTAATGGTGGAATGGAGTTGGGCCAGATAATAAATGTGAATTTAAAGGAGTGAAAAAGTTAAAAAATGCATTACAAGATTGACTTAATGACTGTGTAATAATAGAACGACTGGGCTCTATGTTTAGGCTTTTATTAATTTCAGCAAAAGTAAGAAACAGAGGCCCTATACTGGATCTACACCTGCTTGCACACTCTATCTGCACATATTAAATGAAAATTTTATTTTATTTTACGTTTTTAGTGAAAAGATAAGGTTCTTTATTTACCTTTTATAAACATGGATGTTTTATAATCATTTTATATTAATAAAATCATAAAAAGCGAACACATTGGGTGTACATATTACTGTAGATAATAATATATTTTACCATCCCTTAAAACCTTCATGACTTGTGATACATTTGGTTTTCGAAGTCTTTTAGTTAAAGGGGATGGGGGCACGGGGCACTCTTGGTAAGGCGGGTTACCGTTGCCGAACGACAACGCTGTCACCATCTTATCGGTAACGGCCCAAACTAAAACTTCTCTATTGCTATGTTTATTTTGATAAATTTCATGTGAATTTGACCGTTGGCAATGGTCAAATAAATGCCAACAATCATATTTGTTTTTTTAAACCTATATATACAAATTAAATGTTTACATTTCAATCATCTATTTACCATTTCATTCAAAATCTTCACCATTCACTCCACCTATATATATATATATAATATATACAATGTCTCTTTTCAATTTTTCCGACAATGATCTCGGGATTTTTTTTACCGGGCAATATTCCGAAGATGACGTTTTTACAACTGATAGTAGCATGATTTTTTTAAAGATATCATCAACCAAGACGAAAAGGAAGATACCGCTATATCCTCGCGCGTTCCTAAGAAAAGTCAAACATGATCGCGTAAAAGGTAACGAAACTCTTATGAACGATTATTTTGTTGATGAACCAAAGTACAATGAGGAACATTTTCGTTACCGCTTTCATATGTTGAAAAAGTTGTTTTAAAAATTGTTGGTGATGTGGAGGCACAATATCTTTGGTTTCAAGAGGGGTATGACAGGAGGTATAAAAAAGAATTTACGGCGATACAAAAAGTTACCTCCATTGTGAAACAACTCACGTCCGGTAATACTCCTGACGAGAATGACAAGTATCTACAAGTGTCCGAAAGGTCTTTGTGAGAATGTCTACAATTTTTTAGCAACGCCGTAAAAGCATCACATTCCCGGGATGTTAGGTAGTATCAATTGTACATATAGTTTGGAGGATGTGTCCGAAACATTTGAGAGGCCAATTTATGAGAGAGGTGATCATGAATACCCAGTAGTGATGTTCGAAACGGTTGTCTCGCAAGATTTATGATTTTAGCATGCCCATCTTCATATAATAGTTAAACTTGTATATGATAAACTATTTAAGAATGTGTAGACATTTTATTCCAACTATTTTAAATCTCTTTTTCACTTTTGGTGCTCCTATTATTATTTTATGTACAATAAATTGTAATAAATAGCTAGTTTTGTTTTACCAGAGAGCTAATTAACGTGCTATGACATAAACGTTTTATGAACAAATTTTAGTAACATGTTTCTTAATAACCCTTAAATTATAGTTTAGTGAAAGTGTGAAACGATTTTTAATTACAAAATGAAATTAAAGAAAATAATGAAAAGAGTCGACAGAGGCGTCTCTGCCGCTGGTACATCACTTCTTGCACAGTATAAGCACATTGATATATCGTAAAACTCCTACAATAAAATATTAAATTATTAACTTAATAACTGCTAATTATTTATTAACTTGTTTTTAAATAATTTAATAATTAACGGTCCCATGTGATGGGCCCTGATTAACCCAATTAGTTTTGTGGGATCCCCTCGTAAAATTGTCTACCACGTGGTAAGCATTGGGCCCATACATTCGCATTTTTAAGCTAATTTAGAAATTGACAAGAAAACATATAAAATATATTATTCTTTCCATCTCAAGATTTTAGTATTTTTCCTTCCAACTATGTTGAAACTTGAAACAAACAAATCTTCTATTGCATTTTGTTAGCATGATATAACATTAAATTAAATAGTTACAAAAACGCAACCTGTAGTAATAATAACTTTGTACTAATATTTTATGAGCAACTTTGTTGTATATTTTGGAAAAATAATTGTTTATATTTGATTAAGATACTAACCAATCAAATAATACGTTATCGCGCTAAAAAAACAAAAAGAAAAAAAAAACTTAATTTGTAAGAATTTTATTTAGTCTAAAATATGTTTAGTAAGTTACATGCTCTTAAGTGCAAAATTTTGTAAAACCCACCGTACTAAAGTCTTTTGGAAAACTAGTGTGTGGCATCCAATGCGTACTCTGTTCCTATGGTTTCGAATCACAAAAATCGACTTAATTTGGATTTTCTACATGGAACTAGCGGATTTATATTTGGATTAACTAGACAAACACAAATGCATCAGGAAAAAAAAAATAGAACTTCAAATAATAGGCAAAACTTTGGCTACGTCCAGAGTTACAAGGCTATACGGTATGGAGACGGGGTGCCACCCCCGTTCCATCTTTTTTGCCCCGTCCGAGACACAAACACCGACCCCTGCCCCTGCCCCATCCCAACCCTCCCCCGTCCTCCGTCCTCCCTGTAACATTAGAGACGGACCAATCACATATTTTATTTTATTTTATTTTATTTATTTATTTTTTTAACGTTGGGCAACGTCTTTTAACTGCTAGTTTATTTAAATTTTTTTAAACCAAATCATTTAACCTTTATATATTAAACCTTTTCACACTAATTTTTATACCACTACCACTATAATCTTCTACTTTTCCTCTCATACTTTTTATAAACCCACCAAATTTTATAGAAAACTTCAAGGATCCATTCAACCAATTCAACCAAAACCCGAATCAACCTAACCCGAATAATCCTTTCACCACACCGGGTTACACGCCGGTAGTCGAGCCACCCATATCGCAATTCGTTCCTCCAATTCCGGCGGTAGCCCAAATGCATCAAAACCTAGTAGCTTTCGCCCAATTACACCCGATACAATACATGCAAATGCAACACTATATCCAACAAATGCAACAAATGCAATCGTTTCAAACTACCCGACAATTTTCTCCACAACCACAACCCACTACACCTATCGGACCATCTCAACCCGTAGAGAAGGAGAACGAAACCGATGATGAAATAATTCCCGAAACCCAAGCCACGCCACCCACCGAAAAATCTACCGGCAAACACAAAGGAAAACCTAGAGAGAAAGGACCGGGACGTGGTAAACCAAAAGATGGAATAGCTAGGCCATGGTCCGATGTTGAAGAGGAGGCGTTAGCTAAAGCGTGGGTCGCTTCTTCAAAACGTGCCGCAGTCGGTAAATACCATTGCCATCGAAACCCAAGGTGCTACTCGTAGAGTACACCTGCAACACACGCCCACACCTCCCCCTCTCCACAACACACACGTCTTGCTTCATCGGCAAACACCACTTTAGAAGGATACTCGAACACCCCTACCTGAGTAACTGACGACGATGTTATTATAAAATATAGACAATAATTTTGCTAACCGTTCGATTTCGAGTCACCTGAAATTAAAAAAAATATATATCTATACATATAATAAACCAAAGTCATTTTGATGACATGTCATAATATTATGCAATCTCTCTTTTGAGAGATGCCACATAGGATGTGATGTGGCAACTCTAGACCAATTAAAAAAAGGAATAAATATGGTTTAAATATTATTTAATATAATCTATTAAATACCTAATCTACTAAATTTAAATATTAAAACTTTATTATTTTTTCTCTCATGTTTCCTCTCATAACTTTTAAACTTCAATATCTTTCATATTCGAGATTTTTTAAAGAAAAAAAGTACACTAAATTAACGAGCGTTTTATTATCTTTCCAACGAGTACCATAGTGCTATATAAAAAACGGAGAAAAAAAACGACTATTTTTTGTAACCCGACAGGCATTATGTCAGATTTGGAATTAGTTTAAAAAAAATTGTGGGTTTGGGTCGGGCCTGGGATTAGGTGATACTCAACCCAATTACCTTTTTTTATATTAGAATATGATAACATATGGCATAGATTTGTTTAAAATAATAATAATAATAATAATAATAATATTTATTAATCATATATTGGCAAGTCATTAATTATGTTGTCATATTAGATATTTTATTATGTCATATTAGATATTTCAACACGGGACGCTCTCCAACAGGTAATTGCTATATAGATGCCATTTTTATAGTTTAGATACTTCTAATTTTATTCACTTTACTTAGATTTCTCAACCCGGGACGCTCCCGGGGTATAAGCTAGTAAAAATAATAAAAAAGAAGAAGAAGAGAAAAAGGAGTTTATAAAAAAATCTACTAAATTATGTTTATATTAAACATTTCATTTAATTTTTAACAGAATAAATATATTTTATTCATATACGATCTACCCAATAATGCCTTGCCTAGAGAGTTGATTATTTTTATACTTTCGTGAAATAAAACCACATCTGCCATGGGCACGTGATAGAGTTATTTGCATAATATTTATTTACTTATTTTTCTAAACCCACTACCTCACTCAATTATAAATCGATGATTGAATTTTCATGGAAATTTGATCACGATTTGTTGCTTCAATTGTTAATTATATATCATGACGATCGAGCGTTCAGGTGTTTAATTTTTTCACTAACACTTACGTTTCGAATATACGGAAGTATCAAATGCATGATATCTAACTTTGAATTAAAACATTATAGTTTCAAATGAAATGAAACAAATATTTCTATAACTTAACATATCCAATAAGGCAAGAGGGTCACCCTAGACTAGGGGTGTAAACGAGCCGAGCCGAGCCCGAGCCTGACTGGGCTCGAGCTCGGCTTGTTATGGTTTTATGAAGCTCGAGCTCGGCTCGCAAGTGTTATTAAATGGGCCTATGAAATAAGGACTTAGGCTTTGGAGATGTGAGCTATAAATTATAAGAGATATATAAATAACTTATAATTATATTTGGGCTCGTTTAGGCTCGTGAGCCCAATCGAGCTTTATATCTAGGGCTCGAGCTCGGGCTCGATAACTAAACGAGCCATATTTTAGGCTCGGCTCGTTCAGGCTTTTTACCGAGCCGATCCCGGGTAGCTCTCGAGCCGCTACGTGTCATTTACACCCCTACCCTAGACTACTCTGATCTCCTCAAATTCTACACTATCACCTTACTACATTTAAACAGTCATGTTGAGCCATTGGGGTTGTGGCCTAAAAGTAGAAGCAAAGCTTCTAGAAACACTTAAGAGGGGGTCATGGGTTCAAGTCTTATAAGGAGTAAAAATTTGCCGTTCAAAAAAAAAAACATTCATGTTGACCAAATATCAAAGCATACCGGATATGGCTATAGTGTCCATGATTCCGTACCCGGAAACCCCTATCGGGACACCGTAGGGTTACCCGGAATGAAAACAGGGAGCGCCGGGGTGGCCTAAGATGGAAGTGTTTATGAAGTCAGATACAATAAGAGTATGTTTAGCAAAGAGCTTTCATGAGTTTCAAGCTTCAAACTTTTAAGAAAAAATTCATACTTAATAAAAAGTTTTGTTTAGTTGAAGAAGTTTGAAGCTTTTAGGTTGGGATAAAAACTCTATAGTGAAAAGCTACTAATAATAGCGTTTAAGAAAAAACTCCTACTAGCTACAAGCTTTTAATTAGTTAATGCCTATTTTGGTTATTTTATTAAAAGCTCTAACTATTTTGCCAAACACCAAAATATATTTAAAAATCTACAGCTACAGTTACCCGCTACCAGCTAGTTTTGTCAAATATACCCTAACTATAAGTGTTATATTTTGAAACTGTTGTACACAACATATCCCTAATTACGTATATGAAATAGCTTTTAACTGTACTCATAAATTTTTAATTGGATAACTTAAAAGGAAAACAAAACGAGTATGTTTGCCAATAGAGAAAATTGCTCGAATAGTCCCTGTGGTTTGCACAATTTTCACCTGTAGTCCCTAAGTTTATAAAATTACAGGTATAGTCCTCAACTTTTGGTGTTTCTTAACTCGGATAGTCCTTGGAATGGCTGTGAAATTACTAAATTACCCTTACCCTAATAAAAATAAAAAAAATCAATTAATTAATAAAATATAAAGAGGACCCACTTAACCCCTTAACCAATTATTTTTCTCCACCTATTTTAGTGGGCCCCACCAACTTCATCTTCCCCACCCTATCACCACCACCACCCACCGCCACCACCACCCATCCCAAACCACCCATTTCTCGTACCTGCACTACACCAATCAGAGAAAAAGAAAGAAGAGTGAGAGAGAGAAAGAAGAGTCTGAGAGAGAGAGGAATCAGGATCACCATCTCCGGCTCTGATGACCGGAAGTTAATTGGCTGGCGACCCATCAAACACAACACTATCCCCTTCCTTTCCTTTACAGTCGACTCCTTATCACCACCATATTCAACCCACTATAAAACCCAACACTTTAACTCCAACAACACAACGACCCAACAACCATATCACCGGTCGTCTTCTCCGGTCACCCTCCATCACCGGTGACCGATCTCAATCGTGCCTCCACAACCGTCACCCACTCCCCTCTCCGACTACAACCATCAACGATTGGGAACTCACACCGACACCTTCTTCCTTACATCCGGTCACGTGTTATAACCCTTCATATGCCGAAGATGAGATCTGGTGGGGGGATGAGTGATGAATAATAATAACAACAACAATAATAATAATAATAAAAAAGATTAATTATAAAAAAACAGAAATTGAAGTAAGCACTGGGTATGTTAACATTCAGGGGAGATCGTATTGTTATGTGTGTAAAAATTCGTAGATTGGCTCTTGGATTTATGAGGGATGCTTCGATTAGGTAACAGATAACGATTAAGTTCCCACAGTAGTTGAACGTGAGAAAGTTCTGTCCATTTATGTAGAAGGAGATCTGAAGAAGGGAGTGAAAGAGATGGGTGGTTTGGGATGGGTGGTGGTGGTGGTGATAGGGTGTGGAAGATGAAGTTGGTGGGGCCCACTAAAATAGGTGAAGAAAAATAATTGGCTAAGGGGTTAAGTGGGCCCTCTTTATATTTTATTAATTAATTGATTTTTTTATTGGGGTAAGGGTAATTTAGTAATTTTACATTCACTTAACTGGATTATTTAACCTCCATCCATCAAAAGGGTAATTTAGTAATTTCACAGCCACTCCAAGGACTATCCAAGTTAAGAAACACCAAAAGTTGAGGACTATATGTGTAATTTTAAAAACTTGGGGACTATAGGTGAAAATTGTGCAAATCACAGGGACTATTCGAGCAATTTTCTCTTTCCAATATGAAAATTGTGTACAAAAATGTGTGTAAAACATTCCAAATACCTCCTTATATAGGTACGGAACCATCACAATTTTTGTTGAAGTGAGAAAACCCTTCCTGAAAAAAGCATGTCAATCGACGGTTGACAGTAAGATTGTTCACGAGCCGATCAAACCTTTGCTCGTGCTTGGTTAGTTTACAAACCAAACTTTTTTTTCAACTGAGCCAAAGTCGAACGAGCTTCTTTCGATCCGAGCATTTTCCGATCAAACGTCAACTGAGTATCAAGAGTCGAAGAACAAAAAAAGAAAGTGTTAGGACAAAGAGGATTGGTGAAACCACTTTTGGAAACCTTAGTCTAATTCACTTCTGTCATTTTGGCTAAGTATAGAAGTACTGAAGAGAAGACAAGAAACTGCTGAAGAGAAGATATGAGAAGTGCTGAAGAAGAAACTTCATCAGAAGTTTTGAAGTCCAAACCAGACAAGTTCACTTCAGAAGTACTGAAGACAAACTACTCATCAGTAGTTTGTCATTCATCAGCACTTAGCATCAGATATTTTCCACCGCCTTTTGTATCAGTAGTTTTATTGTTTATTATTACTTTTAGCCGTATTTGTTAGTTTCAATGTTGCAACTTGTGCAACTTGTTTCTGATGTTTCTGTACTTGCTTTTTGGGCAAGATACATGTATGTAAACGTCTATAAATAGGAGGCTTCAACCTTCTATTTTAGACATTGATTTTTACAGAAAAATCCTTCAAACACTTTCACTGTTCTATTCCATTTCAGTATTTATTGTGAATCTGTCTAAGTATCTAATTCTCATTTACTGCTTAGATTCATAATAAATACTTGTCATTATTAGTTTCAATCATCTAGGGGGAGTAATAACTCTTCCTAAGTATAAAAAGTGTTGCTTTAACTTATACATTCCGCTGTGCTTACAATCTGATATACAAGAGCTTGCTAAACACTTAAGTGTCAAAGATAGCAAGTTCTTACTTAAACAAAAAGAGCAAACTGATCCAACAATTGGTATCAGAGCTTTGGTTTATCTGATCACATATCAATCTAACAAATTGAGAATCAGACACAAAGCTCTTATTGATACTCAATAAAAGATCAAAAGTTCACTTTTTATCAAACATCCATCACTTAAAAGAGTCATCTGACAAATCAATACTCTTTAAAATGGATACACATAATACTGGTTCTGCTACTAAACCTGCCATGCTTGTAAGAAATGAATACAACATATGGCAAAAGAGAATGGCACATACCTTGTCACAAACCAACACAGGTTGTTGGAGATCTGTGATATATGGTCCTCACAAACCAGTAAATGTCAATCTTGAAACTAATGTTGAGGTCCCTAAGGACCCAAAAGAATATACAGATGATGATTTCCTAAAACTTGAGCTAGATGCAAAAGCATTCTCTATGTTGGCAATGGCTCTCCCAAATGAGATATACTCTGGCCTTTTACATTGTGAAAGTGCCAAAGAACTCTGGGATTGTCTTAAAGAACAGTTTGGAGGAACTGAAGAGGTGATTGCCAACACCAGAGAGATTTTAGCTCAACAATATGAGACATTTGCTCATATTAATGGGGAAACTTTAACTCAACAATTTGAAAGATTCTCCTCATTAATATCTGAGCTAAAGTTAAATGGTCAGACCTATACAACAGTGTCTATGCTACATAGATTTTTAAGGTCTTTACCAGACAAATGGGAAACATACTCCATTGTTTTAAGATCCTCACCAGATTTTAGCTCCCTCACTCTTACAAAACTCCATGGGAGATTACTTACTTTTGAGAGAGAAATTGATCAAAAGAAGAAATTGCAATCATCTGGTAAAACTGCTGATGACTACCTTCCAGGTAATACAACACTTTTGGGACAAGACTCACCAACTTGTTCCTATGGATCTTATGACAACATTGACATAACAACTGGGATCTCATCAGAAAGATCTTTCCCAGGTTATGACAATGATGACCAAAGTCAAACTGCTGATAATCTATGTTTTATCATGGATGATTTGAAAAACTTTAGCAGTGATGACTTAGAAGAAATGGACATTTTACACCAACTGGCCATGCTAAGCATTAAAACTAACAAGTTTTATAAAAGGTCAGGAAGGAAATTTCCAGGATTGACCAGTAATACAAAAATTGGTTTTGACAAATCTAAACTGAGATGTCACAAGTGTCAGAAGTTGGGACACTTTGCTAGAGAGTGTAGAAACTCTAGCTTTAACCAATCACAATCTGGAAATAACTATAACCCCAATTATAATAGGAATAATGGAACTCAAGGGAGTGCTCATTTTGTACAGGCACAAGCTCCTCAACAGCAATACATGCCACAAGTACAATATGTTCAAATGCCTGCTCAACAGATGCAGAGCCAACAATCAATCCCTCCCTTTCCAGCTGCTCAACATCCTCCACAGCCTCAACAACCCTCTCAACAAAGTCTTTTCACCTCAGGGTATGTTGACTGGAGCAGTCTCCCTTTTGACACCACAGAGTGCAATCCTGATGCAGACAACAAGGTGTTTGACATCAACTGGGGAGAACCAGACAATGGCAGAAATAACTTTGCCTTAATGGCATTTGAAGGCTGTACTTCAAAATCTGCATTGTCACAGGTATCAAAAGAATCTTTGACAAAACTTTGCTCAAATTCTTGCAAAGAAACTTTTGCTCTCATAAGAGAGACAAATGTGCACTTACAAGGAAAAGCCAATGATTTAGAAAGAAAATACACACAGATGAAATGTGATTTAGAAAGAAAACTGTGTGCTAAAACAAAAGAAGTTTCTAAATTAACTGACTCGGCTATTGAAACCCAAGCACAAATTAAAATCATGCTAAATGACCTGGGAGATGTCAGACAAGAGCTTGCTGACACCAGGATCACATGTGAAAAATGGGTGGAATCTTGTAAGGGGTATCAATTATTGCTAAACAAACAAAGTGCTTCAAATGTTAAGTTTGGCATAGGGTACCATCATGTTGAAACACCAACAGATTTCTCTCCCAAAACTACTGAAGATGGGAGAAAAATTGTTACAAATGAAACTTCTGAAGGGAAAGACTGCACATCTTTCCATGAAAACTTTCTAAACAGAAATCCTGGTATTTTCAAAGAAAGTACTTCAGAAGTATTAACAAAATCTGACAAAAAGCCATCAGTAGTTTCATCTACATCAGGAGTTGAGATCCTGAAAACTACTGATGAGCAAAATCTTTACACTAATGTCAGAAATTTGCCTTTAGATAAAAAACAAAAGGCAAAAGAGTGTGAAATTTGTGGTCTGTTCAACCACAAAACTGAATTTTGTAGATACAGAAAAGGAATTCAGTTCAATCAAAAAATTAAACAACAGGTTGTGGGAAATCAAATCAGAAATGATTATGAAAGAATCTTTAAACCCAAGAAACAATAACCTGAAAACACCTTTTCTCAGAAAAAGATAAAATCTCAACTAAAATATTTTTCTCAAAATTCTTTGTCAGTAGTTAGACCTGAATCATCAGCAGTTTCACAAACTGCTGAGATACAAAATCTAATGAACATGGTACAACTACTGATGACCAAGGTTGATGGTGGTCCTGAAAAGGATACCACCATGGTTCTTAATGAAAAATCCATTGCCAAAAAGACATGGATTTCTCAACCTGTTCAAGAACAAACTGTAACTGTTCTCAAGAGCAAACCCAAAGCCAAACAGGCTTGGGTTCCTAAATCTAACTAATTTGCTTTTATGTGCAGAGAGTTTCCAGGGGCTTAAACAGCATATGGTATGTTGATAGTGGAGGCTCTATGCACATGACTGGATGCAGATACCTGATAAACAATTTTATCAGCCAAAGAGAAGGATCTGTATCCTTTGGGAACAATGCTAAGGGATATGTGCTAGGACATGGCAATGTCTCCTCTGGCAAAATACAGTTTGACAAAGTCAATCTGGTGGAAAACCTTGAATACAACTTGCTGAGTGTGTCACAAATGTGTGATAAAGGATATTCTTCCTTTTTCACAAAGACAGCATGCAAGATCATCTCACCAGAAGGCCAGAAGTTGATAGAGAAGATCATTGAAGATCATACTTTGCTGATTGCCAAAAGATGTGGCAATGTCTATGCAGTGGACATTGAGAAAGACAAAGTATTGAACAACACTGCCTGTTTCTTCTCAAGGGCATAAACTTCAGAAACTGATCTCTGGCACAGGAGACTTGGCCATGTGAACTTTAAAACCATAAATAAAGTCACAAAAATGGGCTTGGTCAGAGGTCTACCTTTGAAAGTATACCAGTGTCAAGAACACTGTGTATCCTGTTTAAAGGGAAAACAGCATAAGTCCTCCTATAAGTCTATTGAAGAATCAAAAACAACTGCATGTCTTCAACTACTCCATATGGACTTATTTGGACCTGTCAAGATTATGAGCCTTGGTAAGAAGAAGTACTGCTTAGTCATCATTGATGACTACTCAAGATTCACATGGGTATTCTTCTTATTCTCCAAGGATGAGGCTGCTGAAATCATCAAGTTCTTCATTCTACAAGTAGAGAAACAATATTCTCTACCTGTCAAAACCATTAGAAGTGATAATGGGACAGTGTTCAGGAACAAAACTCTGGATGAATTCTGTTTGTCTAAAGGGATTATTAGACAATTCAGTGTTCCCAGAACTCCTGAACAAAATGGTGTAGTAGAAAGGAAGAACAAAACATTAATAGAGGGAGCAAGAACAATGTTAGCTGATTCTGGACTGCCCTTGTACTTTTGGGCAGAAGCAGTTAACACATCATGTTATGTTCAGAATAGAGTTCTTGTGGTCAAGAGACATTCCAAGACTGCCTATGAAGTTCTTCATGGCATGAAGCCCCTTATCTCCTTTTTCAGGGCTTTTGGGTGTCAATGTTTCATCTTGAACATAAAAGAATCTATTTCAAAGTTTGCTGCCAAAGTTGACTCAGGTTACTTTCTTGGTTACTCTTCAACTAGAAAAGCCTACAAGGTTTTTAATTCTCACACCAGGATAGTAGAAGAAACATTGAATGTCAAGTTCAATGAGTCAAAACACACTCTTATTCCAGCACATCCTGCTGAACTTTTTGACCTTGACAACTTCCACTTTGGACCTGAAAAGACTATCACTTCATCCAAACCTACTTATTATGGTGATCAAAGGTTTGATGATGAAGATCCTACACCATGGACTCCTCAAACAGTCATTAAGTCAACTTCAAGACCATCAGAAGTTTCACAAACTTCTGATTCAACAAATACTGAAGGCCAAACTCAAACATCTGCTTCAGCACCTGCAACTACTGAAGACACTAAAACTGCTGAACCAGATATTATAGACCTCAGTAGTTTGTTTGAAGAACATGAGCCACCTACACCTGTCAGTGGTTTACAACAACTGATTGAACACAGAGATCATCCACTTGATCAAATCATGGGTGATATAGCTTCAGGTGTTCTTACCAGAAACCAGCTCTCCAACTTTTGCCTATTTTCAGCCTTTATCTCACAGTTGGAACCAAAGAAGTACCAGGAAGCCCTCAAAGACAATAATTGGGTGCAAGCTATGCAAGATGAACTGCTTCAGTTCAACAAGCAACAGGTCTGGGAAATCTGTCCCTTACCTCCAAACAAGCAACCAATTGGCACAAGATGGGTTTTCAGGAACAAACAAGATGAAGCTGGTATGATAATCAAGAACAAGGCAAGACTGGTAGTTCAAGGGTACTCTCAAGAAGATGGAATTGACTATGATGAAACCTTTGCTCCAGTTGCAAGGCTTGAGGCCATCAGGTTATTTCTGGCCTATGCCATTTCCAACAAAATTAAAGTTTATCAAATGGATGTGAAAAGTGCATTTTTGTATGGAAAAATAAAAGAGGAGGTGTATATCTGTCAGCCACCTGGGTTTGAGGATCCTTCTCATCCTGAGTGGGTGTACAGACTGGACAAAGCTCTTTATGGGCTCAAACAGGCTCCAAGAGCCTGGTATGATACACTCTCCACCTTTTTACTCAAAAATAACTTTACAAGAGGTGCCATTGATAAAACTCTTTTCATTAAACATGTTGGAAATCATGTCCTACTTGTTCAAATTTATGTTGATGATATCATTTTTGGTTCAACAAACACAAAACTGTGTGATGATTTTAAGAAACTCATGCAATCAAAATTTGAGATGAGTACCATGGGAGAACTGCAGTACTTTCTGGGACTGCAGATCAAGCAACAAACAAATGGAACTTTTATACATCAATCAAAATATGTTAAAGAATTATTAAACAAATTTTCTTTAAAAGACTGTAAATCATGTTCCACTCCCATGACACCAATCACACAAGTTGAACCTGATGATCAAGGAAAACAGGTTGATCAAACCATGTACAGATGCATGATAGGTTCCCTTTTATATCTAACTGCTTCTAGACCAGATATTATGTTTTCAACATGTGTCTGTGCTAGATATCAATCAGCACCAAGGGAATCACACCTTATTGCAGTCAAAAGAATTTTCAGATATCTGAAAGGAACTCCAACACTTGGAATTTGGTATCCTGCTTCAAGCAATACCAAGTTATCAGCTTTTTCAGATAGTGACTATGCAGGGTGTAAGATGACAAGAAAGTCAACATCTGGTGGTTGTCAATTCTTGGGTAACTGTCTAGTGTCATGGCAATCAAAGAAGCAAACATCTGTTGCAACTTCAACTGCTGAAGCTGAATACATTGCAGTTGCAAGTTTTACATCACAGATACAATGGCTCCAATATCAACTTCTTGATTATGGAATCAAAGAAACCAAGACACCTTTGTTTGTAGACAGCAAATCTGCCATTAGCATCATTCAAAATCCGGTACAGTTCTCAAAAACCAAACATATTGAGATCAGGTACCATTTCATAAGAGATTGCTATGAAAAAGGCAAGATTGAGGTGAAGCATGTAGCAACAGCTAATCAAATAGCTGACATCTTCACAAAACCCCTTGACACATCAACATTTCAGAAGTTAGTATCCATGCTTGGGATGCTAAATTTGTAAGTGTTTATTTTTATTATTCTGCAATTTTTCATTTTTCACTTACAAAAAGACAAAAAGTCTGAAACAAAAACTTCTGAAAAGAGAGAAACTACTGATGAACAAAACATCAGTATGGGGATAATTTCTGAAAAGTGTATAACTTCTGATAAAATAACCTTCAGAAGTTATGAATAAAAGTATTTATAAAACATTTCTCATCAGCTTTTAAAGAATACTGAAGAGGAAATGGGAACTACTGATGAAATAATCCTTCATCAGCAGTTTAGTCAAAAAGGGCAAATCTGACTTTTCCCATCATCAGAGGTTTTGACCTAGTCGGTTTAAAACTTCTGATAAAAAGATTTTTAACCAAGGCGGTTTAAAAACTTCTAATAAAAAAGATTCAAGCGGTTAAAAACTTCTGATAAATACCTTTTTTCAACACTTATCATTTCAAACTCAAAAATATCCCTCTTTCTCTCTCTCAAAAACTCTCTCAATAACCTAAACCTGCAAATCAACTGTTCGATCAAAACCCAAACCACATGGCTCTCGTTCTAAAACAGGGACACAATCAAAGAGCCTTTCTTGAAAAACAAGAAAGCTGGTCCCAATACGATGAGATCATTGATCTTGTCGTAAAATCCCAATATTTTACTGCTCTCACAATAAACCCACCAATTCATACTGAAACTCTAAATGAGTTCTGGGCAAATGCTGAGACGGTGACGGCTGATGATGAAGTTATTTCCCTCAACTCAAGAATCAAAAGGAAACCACTGACCATCACACCGGCCACACTAGCAACAAGACTGGGCTTAGATGATGTAACTGCCCCTGATCAAGTTGCTAACTCTGATATTCACCTAACCATGACAGAGTGTGGTTATCAAGGTACTCTCTCCCATGCTACTATCTTCAAAAAATATTTTGAACCAAAATACAAGCTTTTGTTTCATTATATTATTATGTGTTTGAGTCCAAAAACAGGGTCTTATGACCAGATGCCCTCCACTTTTCAACCAATATTTCATTCCATTGTGAATGAAACTAAATTCAGGGCATCAAAACTATTTTTCAATGAGTTGGTGTTACATCATAATAATACCAAGAAAAAGTTTTTGTTGTACCCAAGGTTCATTATGCAATGCATAATAGGGGAACTGGATAATGAGGTGCTTGTGGGAAAAGTTTCAACTTTAAATCCATTAACCTCACAAGCATACTCTAGGCATAACAAACCGGCTACCTGGCCAGAAGATGATCAGGGAGAACAACAACAAGTCCCCCTGAAACCCACATCTTCCAAACTCACACCACCAAAAGCCAAACAGCCCAAGCCAACAAAGACAAAAACCCACCAACCCAAAAGAAAAGCTGTTCAGGAGGTTGAGATGCCTGAACATGCTCATGAGCAGTCTGCTCTTCAAATAGGTGAGACTGAAACACCCTCTCAGTCTCATCCATCTCAAACCCCACCAAGAGCACCCATAACTATCTTATTCAAAAGAAAAAGACTTAGAAAAACTATTGAAACTCACTCTTCTTTTGAAACTGCTGACCAACCAATTTCACCTATTGCCCAAACTACTGAACCAACCCCTCAAATTTCTGAACCAGAGGCAATAGAAATTGCCAAACTTCTCTCTGGGCTAAAAGAGAAAGTCCCATCTGATTATGTCAGTCCCCTACAACCACAACAAACAGGGGACATAACCACAACATCTGACATGGATGTGGACATCACTAGCCCTAACCCAAGAGATGAGGGTGGACCAGAGTCTTTAAGCCCAATTTTAGAGACTCTTGGGGCATCTGAGGCTGCTACTACTCAGTTACCACCCAGTGGTGGATCTGAGGATAGAAGTAAAATAGCTAAGGCCTCAGATGTGGCAACTACTGATGAAGGCTTAATGCCTGAAGTAGGAAATCCTCATAACCAAGAACAAGAGGTTCATGAGAGAACTGAGTTGGGCTCAGCTCATGATTTAACTGAGACAGTCCTCAATGAGGACAACATCAGGGATACAGATGATTCCATTAATTTGGATGATGTTTCAAAAACCAAAACTACTGAATTGACGGCACTTTATGAAGGTCCTGTTTCAGGGGTATCCAAGCTCAAGAAGCTAGTCACCCCTGCACAGGTTAAAGTCCACTCAATCCCTAAAACCCCTAGAGTGGCATCCTCTGTACAACATGAGGATCTCCCAAAAACACACCCTTCACAACAAATGCCTACCCAATTCCCTGGGCAAACAAGCATAGACTTGAACCAGCTATGCAGCCCAGAGGGTCCCCTGTACCACATGATGAACACTCTCATCAAGAATCACTTCCAAACATACACAGCTAACTTGGAGCTGTCTATCAAGAATCAATTTGGAGTGATCAAGACAAAGATGAATGATCTGTCCAACAAGATAGAATTCAACAGCAAACAGATTGCTCATCTTCAAGGTCAATTCTCCCAACCCTCAACCTCTAAACTTAAACTTGATGAATCCAAAAAGGGGGAGAAAATCAGGGAACCTAAGGAGTCATTCCAAGCCAGGATAAGGGCAAGAGTGGCCATCCTTGAAAGAGATCAGAAGGATCAAGCCAGAAAAGAAAAACTGGCCAAACAGTTTGGTGTCTCAGTGGAAGAAATTGAAGCCACAGAAAAAGAAGATGAGACCCAAACCTCTGAAGAATCCCTAAGGCATAATGAAGAAACTTCTGATGGCAAAAGTTCTGATGAAGAATCAGAAAGTACTGAAGACAATCCTTCAGTAGTTGACAAACCATCAGCAGTTGTCAACCCATCAGAGGTTAACACTTCCAAACCTCAAACTGCTGACCCTTCCAGAACAACTGCTCCCATTCAACCAACATCTGATCCTATCAGGCCTACTACAACAGTTACAACAATGACTGTACTAAACCCTTCTCCTATCTCTCAATCAGCTGAATTACTAGAGAAGAGCTTAGTTGCAGCCAACAAGAAGGCCAGAGAAGATCTGATCTGGAAAACTATGGAAGAAAGGGATGATCTAGATTTAAGCCATGAAGAAAAACTTCAGGCCTATGAAGCTGAACTACAAAGACAGGCTAGCCTTGATGAGATTGCTGAACAAGACAAAAGACAACAACTGATGTCTTACATCACAAAGAACAGCAAGACTAAAGCCTACACACTCAAGGGACTCTCTATGCAAGAGCTAACAAGAAGAGCACAAATCATTGCAGACAAACTGGCCACAAGCAAAGAAGGAAAGGCCAAGAGAGCCCAGATGATAGATGAATTAGTAGCAGAGGGCTATGGTTCAAAAGCCTCAGTATCCAGATGGAAAGAAGAAAGACTGATGGATACTTATAGAAAATACAAGGCTGCCAAGGCTCCAAATCCAGAGAAGTTTCAAACTGCTGATCCTTCAAGATCAGTAGTTAGAACTTCTGGTGTATCAACAAGAAGGCCTGCTACTCAAAGAAAGAAAGCAGAGGACAATGTCAAAACTGATTTCAAAATGGTACTACTTGAAGGAAGTTCAATAGTCCATTCAGATTTTGACATTGAGGAGAAACCTCTGTTAACACAATTCAGGGATCCTTCCACTTTTGCCTACCAAATTCAAAAGACCATCAAAGAAAAGATGCATACCAAGGTAGTGACTGAACACCATCTCCCAACTATTCAGATGCCTGATATGCAACAACAACAACAAGGAAGAGACTCCCACCTGAGGTTAACTGAAACAGAAAGCATCCAACACTCAGGATCATCAACCCAAGGGACAAGTCTGGTTCCCTATTCCTCTGACTTTAACAAGTCAAAGGTACCTATCATCAGATGGTCACTTACTGATAACAACTCAGTATTGTTGACAAGAAGAGACCTTTCAAGCAGGGCTTACAAGAAGATCAATGATCTAAAGAAACTGTCAACACAAGACCTGCTCACAATTCAACATCTGGAACCACAGAGAGGATCTCTATCTGATGGACAGTTAAACCAGCTCAAGAACACCATGTACAAAGAGATATGGAAGATTGTTCAAGACAGAAGAAAATCATAAGGAATTAGTAAGGTTTTGGCTTCATCAATCCAGGGGGAGATTGTTAGGACAAAGAGGATTGGTGAAACCACTTTTGGAAACCTTAGTCTAATTCACTTCTGTCATTTTGGCTAAGTATAGAAGTACTGAAGAGAAGACAAGAAACTGCTGAAGAGAAGATATGAGAAGTGCTGAAGAAGAAACTTCATCAGAAGTTCTGAAGTCCAAACCAGACAAGTTCACTTCAGAAGTACTGAAGACAAACTACTCATCAGTAGTTTGTCATTCATCAGCACTTAGCATCAGATATTTTCCACCGCCTTTTGTATCAGTAGTTTTATTGTTTATTATTACTTTTAGCTGTATTTGTTAGTTTCAATGTTGCAACTTGTGCAACTTGTTTCTGATGTTTCTGTACTTGCTTTTTGGGCAAGATACATGTATGTAAACGTCTATAAATAGGAGGCTTCAACCTTCTATTTTAGACATTGATTTTTACAGAAAAATCCTTCAAGCACTTTCACTGTTCTATTCCATTTCAGTATTTATTGTGAATCTGTCTAAGTATCTAATTCTCATTTACTGCTTAGATTCATAATAAATACTTGTCATTATTAGTTTCAATCATCTAGGGGGAGTAATAACTCTTCCTAAGTATAAAAAGTGTTGCTTTAACTTATACATTCCGCTGTGCTTACAATCTGATATACAAGAGCTTGCTAAACACTTAAGTGTCAAAGATAGCAAGTTCTTACTTAAACAAAAAGAGCAAACTGATCCAACAGAAAGGGACGACGGGAGGGGGCGTACTTAGTTTTTAGAGTATAGTGCATTTTTCTTCCCTAGGGTTTCGTCTAATTAGAACATAAGTATAAATTTAGCAAACAACAAGGAATAAGTAAAACACTCAACTGATTCTATCGAGATTAATTAAGAAGGAAGATGAATCGTTGATCGATTAAAACATACCCTTGTTGTACCGGAAGTACGAAATTGAATTATTCGATTGAAGCAAAACCCTAGCAAATGGTGATGGAGAAATCGAATAATGATGTCTGATGGGGAGTTTTGAATAGGATTTTGTACTTCTTAATCAAATGATGTATTGAGACTTAAGTGTCAATCGACACTACACATTTAATATTTGACATTTTGACTCAATTACTCAAATGGACATTGGAGTGTTGGACATGGACTAATGGTATTGTACTTCAATTCTAATTATTCAAATGGACTCCACTTGGATCTTAGACCATACAATATTAATGTGGGTCCTTAGTCATTTTATTAAGGGGTTGTTTGGTTGATTAAGTGCTGAATCAATAAGAGGTCTGAATGATTAAGATGTCTGAATAGTTAAGTGCTGAATCATTAAGTTGGACCTCGTAACGGTTAATATTCTTGTCCCACATTGGTATGAGAGCCTCATTAAGGTTCAGTCTAGTTCAGTGCTTAATGGTTCAGCAATATCTCAAATCTTAATGATTCAGCATTAACCATTCCATTCAGAAGCTGAAACAAACGCGCTGAATGTTGAATCATTCAACGCTGAATGCTTAAGAGTCTCATTAAGAGGCTTACCAAATAGCCCCTAAGAGTTATATATTCATAGGAGAAGATTATTTTGAGAACCTAAATATTGCGAAAACCATGAGAAGGTGAAAAGCAAAATTAATAAAAATAAGAATGTATTAAATCACTGGCGAAGCTTTATTGGGGCGGGCGGGGGCGGCCGACCCCCCCGAATTTTCGTGCAGAAGTTCCGACTATATAGTATTCGTATAGAAAATTTTGGAAATATAGGGTTTCGACCCCCCGAAACTGATTTTCGACCCCCCGAAACTAGTGACTTCCGACCCTCCGGCGACTTCCGACCCTCCGAACCTTCGGGTCAAGCTTCGCCACTGTATTAAATGTAATATTAAAAAGAAAATATGGTAAATTTGAAACGGGCAATGACACGGGTTAAATGAGTATACGGTTTAGACGAAGAAATAAAAATGAAGTATGTGTCTAAAATTGTGTCATCTATATGTCCCCTAAAGTTTTATTTATTATATAAAACGGAAGATAGGGATTATATAACTCAAATAAACTTGAATTTATTTGCGATCAACTTGATAAATTATGGTGATTTAAGAGTTGAAGTAATTTTTCAATAATTATGATCTGAGATATGAATGAGAGTGAATACTTATTATTATTTAAAAAGTATGTTTAAAAAACATTACTTAATAATTCAAACTAATAATTAATCTATATCTATACTACTGTATAATGGGAGCTTTTTTTTTTTTAAAAGAGAACTTCATTAACCACTCAACTCAAAGAGTCCTCAAAGCAAGGACCTAAGAGCGAAAAAAACCAACAAATCAGTCCAAAGGACAAATACACCATACTTTCTAATCGACTTCTTTGTACCTTGACCTATGTCGAAACTAGAAAAACGTAGTATATTTAACTTGCTCAACTAATTCTGCAGGTCTTCGGCTTTTGTTATTAAACACCTGGTTATTTCGCTCGTTCCAAATCACCCACATGGTTGTGTAAACAACACCTCTCAAAACAGATCTCGATCTTTTTGAACTTGTATTATGTTCCGGAACCTGCAAAATATCCGCAATATCAAACGCATAACTGTGAGGCAATCGGCACCACGACTCTATACGAAACCAAACTTCCTGCATAAACATGCAAGCCGTGTACAGGTGCATCGCTGATTCCATCTCCGTCTGACAGAACCTGCAATCCTGATTAGGAATGTTAACGCCCCGCTTGATGAGCTCGGAAATAGTGGAGAGACCATTAAGAGCAAGCCTCCACACCATGATTTTACACTTCAAAGGGACCCAACTCTTCCAATTAATCATCGATCTAGAATTGACATGAGAGCTTTGCGTAAGTAGCTTCTTAGCCGAGGCCACAGAGAAAAGCCCCTCCTTATCGAACTTCCATTTCCACAAATCCTTCCCTTCTCTCCACGACATGTCATGAATATCGTTGAGGAGAAGGAACAATTCAGAAACCTCCTCTTCCAAAGATGGCTGAGATCTCCATTCCCAATTCATAACCTTGGAGTTACTGACCCGCAAAATCCTTTGTGAAACCGTAACCCATTTATGTTTTTCGAGTCTGAAGAGATTCGGATAAAGAACTCGGAGCGGGGTATCTCTCAACCAAACGTCACCCCAAAAACTGATCGAGTTCTCGTCTCCTAAGACGCTAACAAAGAACAAATTAAGAGGCAAGCCATTAGACAGTTTTTTCTCCCCGACTTTAACTATAGATTTCCAACACCCATTCAACGACACATTACAAGGAAGCATAGCCCAAGGCCTACTCAACCCATGACAACCCGTGATGATTTTCTTCCATAAACTATTGCCATCGTTTTTAAACCTCCAAGTCCATTTTAATAATAAATCGTCATTCACTTCTTCTAATTTAGCAACGCCCAAGCCCCCATTTTGTTTCAGAGAAGTGACGACTTCCCAAGCCAAAATAGTTATTTCATATTTATTTATATGGACAAAGTTGTAATTTCATTAAATTAACAAGACAAATTTAATACAACATTTAATTAACACACCCAAATGAATAAATGCATCTTCACTCTTAATTAAAGCATCCTCATCCTTATTCGCCCCACCCCTTTGATGTGGTGGTAACTAACTTGGTGTACTGACATGGGGGTCATGGGTTCGATACCCACTAACAACTAACATGGGAGAAATTTGGTCGTTCAAAAAAAATATGCACATATTATTTTTCTTTTTGCTAAAAATAAATGTATAACACGATATAAGTATTTATATATGAGTTAATTGTATGTTTATGTCATACATTTTTTTAAACATAAACGACAAGTGTATAAAATATAAAAAAATTAAAAAGACAATTGATAGAAAGAAAGAGAATAATTGATTGACGTTCCAAAACTAAGTGTTATCTACCACATTATTATTCTAACTAGGTAACTAATTCACCTTACCTTCGATCGAAATTTCTACAAACGTGTTACCCAAAATTGAAAACCAAATAAAACTTGAGATAGATCAGTAATAATAATTATTAGAAATGGCCATTTACCATTTCTCAAGTGGGAAAGAATTGTAATATAAGTAATTTCTATTACCCTAAAATAAAAAATATTAATTTACTATGTCGAATTTTTAATTTACACATGAAGAAAACTTTTTGTTTGTTTTCTTCTTCCGAAACTCAGGCGAAACCTACGGGAAATAAACAAAGAAGTAATAGCTACTTTTAAAGCCAATTATTTTGAGAAACAAGAACAATCTATTTACTTGTGATCGTAGATCAAAAGTTGTACCGATTGTAACTCAAGACTGTATATACAAAGATCGCGTGTTATACACTTTCCACTCTTTAAACCTTCAACATCTCATTAGTGTTTCGCATTACCATAATTTTTCGGTAACTTGAAACTTCTGTCAACTACGTTGCAAAATAATGGTTATTAAAAGGATTAAATACCAGTGCCGTAAAAGAAAGTAATTTGTCAGTGAATTGAAACTTCTATCATATGTGTCTCAACATACTATACAACAGTTGACAAAAACAAACACAAACACTCTATATGGAGTTACTATGTCCGTTTATTATGATTTTCCTGTCCAATTTGGCTCATATGCAAATTACAACATGTTTATACGGGTACAGTTTTAAAAGGATTAAAAATAAATATTTATGGTGTTCTATGTATCTAGATGGTACTTTTGGGATATCAATGTGTTGAATTTTGTTGTAATGAATAGATTGTGTATCAAGTTTTAATTCTATAAGAACAAATGTATGTGTTTAGAAGAAAAAAACAAAAGTACTAAAAGTATAATTAAAATGTTTTAGTATTCACAAGAAGTATCCAATAAATCTGAACCAAGCAATTGTATTAAACATGTCCATTCATTAAGTGACAGTTCTATAGATGACATAAATTGTTTGTAAAAGCAAAACGTAAACTAAATGATAATAATAGTAAGAAAATAATTGTGTTGGGCTAAAGCTAGGGGTCGGTATGTTGGTGCCTTTCATTGTTTATGATGTTTCTTCTGTATTTGAACATAGTTGATGGGTTCATTTTAGTACTTTACCGGTGCTCCTAACATTTTTATGTGTATTTGACCACTTTATCATTTTCACTGTAATGTATGCCAACTCGTTTGAAAAACCAACTGTCCTTCGCACGTACTAACAATTTATGTGCTTTACAACGTTATACATATGCAAACGTTCTAATTTAATAATACACTCTTCCACTCGTGGCCACACACCGTAATTACGTATAATGCCATCTCATTTGACAGCCACACCCCATACATACGTACAACATGACATCCGATCATGAATCCCACCTTCCTCTTGACATGGATATGCCCCCTCTAGCCATTGATTTCGATGGCTTCAGTTAGAGTATTTAACTACTTTTTTTTACCGGAGACTGAATCTTTTCTTCTACTTCAAATTTTTAATGTTCTCCTGTAACAATTTATATTTTCACACGTGCTTTCGACACCAGATGTCTTCCCTTACACACACACACACACACATATATATATATATATATATGTATTGTATTCAAAAGTAATTCTTTAAATCATTATTCTTCACTTATGTTTTTTTGTATTTAGGGTAGGCAGGGTGCAAACAGTGAATGACTCTGGTACCCCACAAACGCCACAGGTACACCACCGGTGTGGTCGCAGGTAGTGGGGTTTTGGTAGTCCCGTGATGAGTTTCCGTGGGCTACCTCACATGTGCAGAGAGGGAGATGCAGAGGAGACAGGGAACCAGACAACTCACTGGTGGTGCTGCCGGTGGGAGGTTTCACGGGTGGTGGTCCAAGTGGCGAGCTGCGATTGTGCAGTGGAGGTGCTCCACGGATGCTCCCCTGGTGGCGCCCCTCCTTCCCTTAGAAAACTCTACGACGTCATCTATTGTTTTACACTTTAGGTTACTTTTACACTACATGATATTTATTACAAACTAAACTGCTTACTCTACTACAATGTCTACCCCTATTTTCTACTAAAATTGTACACCCTCTAATCATATATTACACATTATTAGTATGTTTGTACAATGTACAACACCGCAACGTGGTTAACCAAACGGAACCGCCAAACACAGCGCAACTTCGCCGTAACGCGCGGGTTCCTGCTAGTAATTAACAGAAAATAGTTTAAAAGATAGATGTGAGATAATTTCATGGAATGGGAGAAGGACTTCCCATTCCTCATATGAAAATATATGTGGCCATGAAGGTGAAGGAAGGTTGGAACGCCAACCAACGTCTATTATTGAATTCACCCACCCGACAGTACCCATTTGGGGAACATCCAACACCAAAATCACTGAATGGGTAAGTCGCATATCCCTATAACGGACTATGTAATGTACTTTATCTTTTAGGTTACGGGCGGCCATTTTACAATTTAACTAGACGTTTCTAATCTACCCTTATGTGATTCATATTATCAAAATTCCATCATTGCAATATCTATAAGATTTTCTTTAATGGATATTGAGCCAACCAATATTTTTTAATTTGATATGGATGAATATAAATAACTGACAAATTCAAAATAATTTGGGATAAACACAATGTCCACAATATGGATGAATATAAATAACTGACAAATTCAAAAGAATTTTGGTTGAACTATCTAGTTTCCTTTTTGTGGGGCGTGTGTCCTTTCAAAATTCATCGATTAGAATCATATTTTTAGTACATAGCTTTTGGTTTTTTAGTTGTAGTTAAAATTACGATTGCTCTTATCTGAATTCTCTTGTTTTCATCTAAATCTTACCGAGAATTCTCTCTAAAGAAAGGAGATTCTAAATAGAATTCCCATTTTTTGTCCGAGTTTTGAATTATATTTATAGTTGTTAGAAATGATTAGTTATTAAAATCGATTTGTATTATCCTTTCTATTTTATTATCTTTATATAATATATTGAATTTCATTTTTATGAATATGTTTATTTTTCTCTTTTTATTTTTATTAGTGGTTTAGAATAGAGCATATAGTCACAAGTAGTCAGATGTAAAATATGATATCTAGGAAATTTCTTTAGAATAGATGTGACACCCGGCAAACTCAGGTTAATACTTTTATCAAACACATAAGTCTAGTTTAGCGAAACATTCATAAACCATATTTAACAGGGTTAGTTGAATTGGTTCGATGATTTGGGGAAACATCGGGAGTCAGTTCTCGATTTACACGTTCGATGATCTAGGAGATCATTGGTAGTCGGTTACACACATATTGTCCATGGGTTGGTGATTCGGAGAATCACTGGGTAAAATGCACATACACGAGTCTCAAGTCCCGGAGGTTGGTGAAATAACATAAAACTATAAGTTGTCAGACATTAAATGTTTTACGATCATTATATAACTTGCTGATATGTGAATACGTGAATTAATGTGTTAAATTAGCGATTAACGTGCCGAAAAACCCAATCGCCCGAATTGGGGCGACTGGCTAGCCAGTCACCTGCCATAGGGATGACTGGCAAAGCCAGTCGCTTGTGGGAGGGGTGACTAGTAGATCCTAGTCACCCAGAATCAGGGGCATGTCTGATAACAGCTAAAAATACCATACTTGACTTGTTTTTCATCAACTCACCCCAAAATGCTCTCTCACAACCCTTAACCTATGTACACCCGTTTTTACCCCTAAAATCACCATTTCGAAGCTAAAACAACCTTTACAAGTGAAGATCTTAGGTGTGTGGTTCATCCAAATCATTTTTCAAACATTGTTATGTTATTATTATGAACCCTAAAGGTCCAGATCTGATCTTTGTATGATTTCATCAATAAAAACCTTTGAAAACTCTTTCTAAACTAAGTCTAAACATATCCTATGATTTTGTATAAAAATGCAAACTTTAAATGGTGTTGGTGATCTAAAATATGGGGTTTCTTGTGTGTTTGTTATTAGAATGATTCTATGGAGTTGTTATGATGATTATCAAGGTATTAGAAGCTTATTTTATGTGTTATGTGGTTTTTAGGAGTTTTGACCCGTTTAAGGATTTTGGTAGAATCTAGGATGTAATATGATCATTTGATGCTTGTAACTTAATAGGATTTATGTTAGAATGATAATACTATTGCTTGATGATGATTGGAACGTGATTATGTGATTAAATCAAGTTATTTGCCATTTAGGGTAAATTTTGCATGCTATTGATGTGACTTACCCATAATATTATTTATTTTGGGAATAACTTACAATTTGCGTGATAAATGAGATGAAATTGGGGCATAATGATGGGTTGGGTTGGATAATGATTGTGGATTGATTGGGGGTGTTCCAATACGTTTCGGATCTGATTTGGAGGGTTTCGCGCGCCAAAAAGCCTAACAGCCTGCAGTGCAGTCACCTGTCAGGAAGCGACTAGCTAGCTAGTTGTGTGCCTGAAGGGGCAAAGCTAGTCGTGTGTTTTTATGGCAGTCGAGCGTTTTGATAGCAAGTTGGGTGTTTTGAAGCCAGTAGTGTGTTTTGGAAACCAGTAGCGTGTCTTGACACCCAGTAACATATTTTAAACCTCGTAACGTGTTTGGAAACCCCTTAACACGTTTTATGACTCATACAGTGTTACATGATCTATATGCTAGGTTTTGCGATATATTCGTTATATGATGTGCGTATTTACATGTTATTGCTTATAAACTTGTACTTGGTTAATAAACGGATATGACGGGTTGCTAACGGGAGGTCAAGTCTTGTATGGTCGTGTCAAACATCAAACACGTTTACAAACATACAAAGTCACGGTTTGGACAACCAAGGGTTATTGGACAAACGTATCATCGGGAAAACACTTATAGGCGTCTTATGATAGGTTTTCCATAGTGAAGACTATCGCATAAACTTTTGGTTATTTTTACCAAAGACGCAAGCCAAGATGAGTTTCATGGCCCCACTTTTACTGCTTTTACTTTCTCGGGAGAAACATGCTACAATACTCTAAACTTTTGGATTACATAAACACTATCATATCACTTATACACTGGCAATCCTTATAACCATTCAAACTATTAAACGAGTGTGTTAGTGGGGGATAAGGCAAACCAAGGGCGACCGAGGAAAACTGTAGGGCAGACCGTGGGTTATCAGCAATGGTCGGAACACTCGAGTAATGAATAAAGCGTCTAACTGATTTCAATCACTTTAGTGTGTTATGTGAATCCGATTTTTCTGAAAGTTTTTTAACGTCAAAATCTGTGAACTCACCAGCATTTTATGTTGACACATTTTAGCATGTTTTCTTAGGTTGCTAAGGTAGCAAGATCAGACTAGGCGCACGGAGTCTCATTGCGTCTCATCATGGCCGGCCCTTGGGTGGGCCGGGGAGGCCAACCGGCCAAGGTCCAGAAATATCAGGGGCACATTTAAAAAAAAATCCTATACATATGTGTGTGTTTTTTTAAATACATCTTTAAATAATTAAACTTGGTCCTATTAAACACATTTTTTAAATTATAAAATAACCCAAGTACTAGTAACCCATAACAAGTTTAAAAGCCCACAATCCATTTAATTGTTACATTTATTGCTATATCATTCATCGTATATAAAATTTAGTTTAAATTATTTAATTCCTTAAAGCCTGGGGGGCTTAAGAGGCATATTTTTAACAACTCGGACAGGGTACGTAAATCCTCAAGAATGCCTCTGCGTCTCATGCATGTCTTTTGAACATTATTTCGAATCGTTTTACATTGTTGTTACTATATCTGGGTTGTAAAACTTGATTTCGTTTCCGCTAGACTTTGAAACTTGGTTTTATTTAAATGTTACCTTATTCATATAGAGGTTGTTTGTTATGACCGTTGACTTGAATCCTGGTGTGTTACGCCCCTCGCGGTAAAACCCCGCACGTGAAATTTGTGGGTGTGACAATAGATGACTCTTGGTATATTACTTTTCTTAGGAGTCCAACAGAGAAAAAAGCCCTTTATTCATACTTCGCTCGCTCCTTTTCGTAGCGTAGATCGAAGAAAAGGGAGATCAAAATATGGTGTCTTACTCTCTATTCCCTCTTAAAGCTTTATAAGTTACGGTCAACAAATAAGCCCCGCTCTAATACTAGATTTTTTATTGAAAGAGTAGACTAAGTTTAAGTAAGGTTATTTTAGTAGGGCAGAGATGATATAAAATATGTAAATAATATTTTGAACTTTAATTTCTGTCTAATTGAAACCAGACATAGATATCCATCCATCTATCTACCTAGGGCTGGCAAATCGTGTATACTCGACCTGTTAAGACACGAACCTGTTAAGACACGAACACGAAACATGTATACCCGAACACAACACGATAACTTATCATGTACTTTTTTCAACACCTAAACACGAACCTGTTTATACCTGGTTTACACGATAAATGATAATACCAGTTTATACCAAGTTAACACGATAAGACACGATAATACCTGTTTATACTAGGTTAATACGATAATACACGAACATGTTATCCAAATCCGACACGTTCAATGGGTATCATCAAGCATTAAAAAGATAGAATTCCACCTATAAAAACATATAACTCCAATACTCTACCCCCACAACCTATATTTTATTAAAAAAAATCCTTAACATGTCTTAACGGGTACTAAACAAGTAAATAAGTATTTAACCTGTTTAGACACGAAAATTAACAGGTATATTTTGTGTCTACCTGTTTAGGACACGAAACCTGTTAAGGTCATACCTGTTGTTAAAATCATGTAGGTTTGTGTCGGGTGTTCGTGTCTGAAATTGTCAGCCCTAATCCTACCTCTAGATGTAAGTTGTTAGATGCTTTTAATAGGGTAAAAATAAAATCTATACTATATTATAAAGCATGAGGGAAGGATACCAATCAAAGTTAAGTAAATACTACATTTTATGCTTATAGTACAATACTTGATGAGCTTAGTTAAGGGGTAAGTTTGTCTTTTTTTTCACCATCATATAGTATACATAAAAATTAAAGCCACCAATTAATAACACACTTAAATTCCCCATGTAACTCTTATGGCTCAATTATAATCAAACCACTCAAGTGGTGAACCTTTGAATTTCCTCAAACCAAATTGGTTTCAATCCTATATCACCTACAATATATTATGAACTCAATAACAATCTTTGTGGTTGCTCTGCGAAAACAATGATCCGGAAGAATTGCGTGGAAGCACTATCACGGGTAATGTTTTCACCCATTCATTCGATTAAGAATATTGGGTATGATGTTAACGTGAATAAAGTTCAAACATAGTAGGTTTCTATCTTAGTGGTGTGATGCGATCCAAAGACTAAAAGAGGTTACAAACCCCAGGTAATTCTGTTCTTGATGTTTGTTATTATTTCAATAAAATGTTATTTTTGTGAGATCTCAGGTAATGATTTCACCCATTCATTCGATTAAGAATATTGTGTATGATGTTAAGGTGAATAAAGTTCGAACATAGTAGGTTTCTATCTCGGTGGTGTGATACGATCCGAAGACTGAAAGAGGTTACAAACTCTAGGTAATTATGTTCTTGATGTTTGTTATTATTTCAATAAAATGCTATTTTTGTGAGTTTGTTATATACCATCGACTATAAATCTTTGACTTCCACATCAAGTGCCCTTTGACGCCACTAGCCTCATGTGCATTGCCGATAGGGGAAAAGGTTTAACTATTTTAAGTAGCAAATGATGTTTAGTGATCTAAAAGAAAGTATTTATGTTGATCTTAATACTCACTTTTTGGCAGTTCAACAAATGAATTTTTAATTAGATTTGAAGGCATGCTTAAAGGGTCTATGCTAATTACACGTATAACTGACTACTCATTGTGTTCCTGTGGGTGGTGGATACCGGTCTAATGCCGACATATATAGTGTTTTTCAACATTTCTTTCCTATGGGGTATGTATTATTCATATTTTGAGATGGTTCAATTTTTACCTTGGTCTCTCTACATACTTTATGAAACATGTTGCATTTAAAAAAATAAACTCCTATTTATGTGTACATGTATTTGCTAACTAAAGTTGTTCAATGAAAGTTCATGGTTTTAAATTTCTTTTTCTCCGTGAACTTTCGACTGTTATTATTTTGTTGTTTATGTCCTTGTTTACTGATGCCAAATTAGTCTTCCAACCGCATACAGTAATACACACCACATTTGATGACATGGATGACATGCCAAATTACTTATGTAACGGGGATTGGTCCAAGAAAGTTTGTTCGTTTCATTGCTCATACATATTTATCAAATTCTAATTCTAAATTGTCTTTGTTGATATGCTCTTATTTGCTATGAGTCTATGACTTAGAAATCAAAGTCATGACTTAGGAGTGGATTATTGTGTTTATGTTGTTGATGTCCTCTTATTTCCCCTCATAGTATTTACATAGTTTAAAAGGAGATTTGTCGTTATGATTAAGCGATAATAGATGAGCTATGGGTGTTAATAGTCGGTCACATTTTAGAAATTCTCACCCCGCAGCAACGCGCGGGTTCCCCACTAGTATAAGGTAATACAAATTGACTCGTATGTTCCCCACTAGTATAAGGTAATACAAATTGACTCGTATGTATACCCTTCATTCTCGTATGTATACACTTACATTGAAATTTATTTTTATCGGACTATGAAAGTCAAAGAGTTGACTTTGTAAGGTAAATTATATGGCATTATAAAATATTCCCCGTTGACATCTGATGGCATATATTCTCTGTAGCCATAAGCACATCAAAGAACATGGCACGATATATGTTCATGTGATGCATGAGGGTGACATGTGATATTGTGGCTCAATAATACTTTCACAACATTTGGCCCACTCAAATAGTATAACTATTTGTATATTGGGCCCTGTCTTTTAAATGTGGGCTTTCTCGTCGCTCCTCTTTTTTCACATTGATTAACATGATTAGAAATTGTCAATTTATTTTTGTAGGTATTATTGGTTTCACATAATAAAATGGAATTGAGATTTAGATTTCATTTTTTATGTTGTTTGTTCAATAAAAAAGAAATTAGAATTTCAATTCCATTATTAATCATGTTTGGTTGGTAAAAGAATTAAAATTGAAATGGAAATAACTTTTTTTAAATTCTTTTATCCGAGCTGAGGGGCCGAATCTAGACCATACGCTTAATATTAAGAAATGTGAAAATTTTTGGCCATCGTGCAATGGGGAAAAAGTGAAGCCTGGTTTATTTTCGAACGATATCGGGAGACCAGAGGGAGCTGTGAAGCTCCTGGGGGTGCCGTTCGTCGGGACGAGGTATATATTAGATCTTTGGGTACTAAAAGGGCCCACAGTGGATCTGATGGTTTCTCTGCAGAAATTGGGGGACCTCCAAAGTGAACTTTTGTTGCTCCGTTCTTGTATGGGTGTTGCCAAATTGTTGTTTGGCCTTCGGACATGTCAACCAGCTTTTGCTGATGAGGCTGTATCCATTTTCGTCAAAGGGCTTCGTGAAGCGGTTGAGGATATTGTAGTTTGTGGGGGGCATTCTTTGGGATTTTCAATGGCAGCTAGCGTCTCTACCAATACGGTTGGAAGGTCTTGGCCTGTGTTCGGCGGAGGACGTGTCTGCGTATGCTTTTGTGGCCTCTAGAGTGCAGTCCTAAGGACTGCAAGACCACATCGTACGAAATAGCAGGATAGTGGGGATAGACTTGGATTATGAGCTTGCCTTGGACAACGTTCGCAGCTCCCTTCCTGATTTAGATTTGGGTGGTTTTATAGATAAGGACACCGCCCTCAAAAAAACCTCAAAAGTTCTAGGTGAGTGCGTTTAACTGTAAAACCCTTCAGACTATGGGATAGAAGTTTGCCATGTCTCCGCGTCAGAAAGCGGTTTTTGAATGCCTCAAAGTAGCGCATGCTCAAGACTTCTTGGCTGTCCTTCCTATTGGGGGGGCTCGGGCAACACGTGTCAGTTGTGGAATACAGGCTATCCTTAAATAAAGGCTCATGATTCTCATGTTCCCAGTTAATCTCACAGGTGTGTCTCCGTTGGTGGGACTTCGAGATTTGGGGTTTGTGGCACGGCAAGCAGCCTTGAGAGCAGAATCCCATAAAGTTGTCAAACATGAAGCTGCCCGTCTGGAAAACCAACACGTCTTTGTGCCATTTGCTTTTGACACATTTGGAGGTCTAGCCACCGAAGCAATCCGGTTCTTAAAAAGAGTTCAAAAGGTGGTGCAGAGTAACTTCCTGGCGACGAACGACCTAAGTTTTATTTTTAATAGAGTAGGTTTTCTATTCAAAAGGGGGTAGCGACGCAACTTGTGGCCTGTTTACCCGTCTCCCACTTGTAAGAGTTGTCGGTTTTAATACTAAAAACATTAAATTTAACTTACCTAAAGAAATTCAAAATCCTTTAATATTGAAGGAAGTCAAGTAACATATTGGTCTAGTAGTATGACCCCCCCCCCCTCTCTCCCTTTATAAATGTGAGGTTATAGTTTAAATCATTGCAAGTGCAAGATAAATGTGGAACTAAGGGTTGTTAAAAAAAATTGTCGTTCATAAAAAAAGTTTCCTCTTGAAGTTGAGAACTCGAGTCGTGAGAAGATATATTATTTACAAGTGTCTGCGTGTATGATTGTTTTTATTTAGGGACAACTTTGTTAAATAGTAACTATATTCACGAGTCTTGAAATAAAAATCAAGACAAGTTAGGTCTGTTAAATTTTAATGTTTAAGTTGGGGTTATTGTCTTCCAACCCAACAAAGTTCGATTATTTAATTCCAATTCCCTTTAAATTAATATTAACTAGATTTTTACTGCGCTTCGTGGCGAAAGTTTAGTCTTTTTTCTTACCCATGCAACATGACAGGAAGTCAGGAATTTGGTTATGGGAAAATGACCAATATAGCCCGTTGACCGGGCATTTTGCACAAATAGCCCCCTCCACCGTCTTTGGAGAGACGGGACACGGCTCTCAACCCGCCTGAACCGTCTCCCGAGAGGCTTCCCATTTCAGCCAACAGAGGACCGCCACGTGGCGTCTCTGATCCCGAGATGTACCGTCTCTCTCCAGACGGGTCAGAACCCTCTCCCAGACGGTTCACGTTTCCCAAGACGGCTGACCCTTCGGTTCAACCGTCTCCCAGACGGTTCACGTCTATCAATGCCGGCTGACACTTCGGGTCAACCGTCTCAAAAAGACGGGTCACCTTTCCCAAGACGGCTGACCCTTCGGTTCAACCGTCTCTCAAGACGGTACACATTTACCGACGCGGTGGTTCCCGATGAGCGGCGACGCTTCGGTTGTCCGGCTCAGCCCTATAAATACCCGTCTCCCGTCCATTTCCCGTCATCCAACCCCGTCTGAACACAATCCACCACCGTACAACTCCGTCCAAACACCATCTACTACCCGACGACCACCGTCCAACACCGTCCAAACCACCGTCCAACACCGTCCAAACCACCGTCCAACACCGTCCAAACCACCGTCCAACACCGTCCAAACCACCGTCCAAACCACCGTCCAACACCAATGGCACCCCAAAGATGGACGGAAGAACAAGAGATTGCGTTGATTGCGGCATGGCTGCATGTTGAAGAGAGTACACACCTCAACAACAAATGGTTCCGGATCCTGAATGAATACAACCGGCTCGTTGGGGGCTCACAACGTACCACCGAGTCCCTTAGCCGCAAGTTGAATGATTTGACGACAAAGTGTCAAATATTCAACGGCCACCACAACCGGACCCTTTACGACGTACCCGCAAACTTTCCTGAAGACGTGGCCATTAGACACAGTCTAAGGCAGTATAAAAACAGGGAGGGTAAAGAGTTTAAACATGTGTCCGTGTGGCAAATGATTAAACATCGTCTTATGTAATTTTTAATTATATTTTTATTTATTTGTAATGGTTTTATTTTTAATGCAATAGTTGGTTATATTTTTAATTTGTCGTTTTGTTTTTATATTTAAACGTACTATACTATTACAATCACAAATAAACAATAAATATTATTACAATAACAATTAAAAAACTACACTATTACAACAAACTTCCCGAGAATAAAGAAGCAACAAGAGAAAATTAAAAAGCAACAAGTAAAAAACTACACTATTACAACAAACTTCCCAAATTTACTTCCAGAACTAGGAACTTTGTTTGAAGTAATAGTAATGTCTAACCAACTATTGAGGACTACATCTTAGTGTTAGATGTTTTGTCCTCCACAGCGGCGGTAGTAGCAGTGGTCTACATAGACGTTGTTTCGAATGGTGTATGTGCTCTACACAGACAAGTCCGAAACATTTCCTCGTTTTATGTAACAATAGTTCTCAGTGAGCACACGTCGAACATCGAGACATAAATTCGGAAAGCGAACGAACTTGCCTAAAATGTAGACCACCACATCATCGATCCATTACATGGGTTGCAAACCACGCGCAGATGGAACAACAATCCAAGTAGCCGTACGCAGATGAAACAACAATCCAAGTAACGGGACATATTTTCCGAAGCCGGTAGGCTTCGGCTGGGAAAGTCAAAAAGGCTTCGGCTGGGAAAGTAAAAAAACGTCATTGGATTGGAAGATGAAAGCTTAGAGGAGACGGGTGGGTGCATGGAAGATGAAAGCTTAGAGGAGAGCGGTGGGTGCAAATTTCGTTAAGTTAATTGGGGTATTTATATACACTCGTGAGACGGTTCAGACGGTTCAGACGGTTCACAAATTTCGTTAAGACGTATTGGGAAAGGTGACCCGTCTGTTTGAGACGGTTGATCCGAAGGGACAGCCGGCATTGATAGACGTGAACCGTCTTTGGAGACGGTTGAACCGAAGGGTCAGCCGTCTTGGTAAACGTGAACCGTCTGGGAGAGATCTCTGACCCGTCTGGAGAGAGACGGTACAGCCTCGGGATCAGAGACGCCACGTGGCGGTTGGGGGGGGTCACAACGTGTCCCGTCTATCCAAAGACGGTTCAGGCGGGTTGGGAGCCGTGTCCCGTCTCTCCAAAGACGGTGGAGGGGGCTATTTGTGCAAAATGCCCGGTCAACGGGCTATATTGGTCATTTTCCCTTTGGTTATTATCGGTTTGGTCAAAGTGAACACCAACACCGTTTTTGATAATGGGAAATCACCGACAATGATGTTGTTCCCTTATAAATGGTTGGGTTTGTCACGGCATCATAACGGTAACATTACTCCTTGTATCCTATACCAAAATAACGATTTTGAATACAACCCCGTCTACCAAAAGTATACACTAGAACGTTTAAAAAAATGTTTGGTTTTATGTACACTATATAATTTACATAATTACATGTTGTAGGAAAGAAAGATTTATTTCTAGATAAAGCCAAGTCAGAAAGTTAAAAGTCTTCAATTATGCTATTTTTATTATTATATTCTTTTACCCTTAAAAAATGATGTCACCATAAATCAATGTCTGGCCACCCAAGGAAACCATTTGGTGCCACACTGCCACCTATAAAAAAAGTCTCATGTGTCAAAAATGAAAGAAACTCAAAGCATAGGGCATGTTATGTTTTAATATATATAGATAATTAAGAGATAATTTAATTAATTCCTTTTACACTGTGTTCCCGAGTTTCATTAAAGGATGAAAGAGAAAGGATCTCCCTTCTCTTCCCTTCTCTCCAATTCTTTCCAAATTGGAAAGATTGGAAATCACACTAAAATCCTCTTTATTATCCCTCTCATTCCCTCCCTTTCCCTCCTACAAAAAACTCTGGAACACATTTTTTTCTCACTTCCTTCCCAATCCTTTCTCTTCCATCCTTTAATAAAACTCTGGAACAGAGTGTTACGGAGGGAGAAGTCTTAGAAGCTTGTTGGGATAATAAATATTTATGTTGGAAACCATTAAAAAAAAAGCGATTAAATAAATAATAAAAAAGACATTTAATTATGGATGCATATTAATATTCATGCACAAGAACAAAAGAGTGAGAAATAGAAAAAGTGGTTATATTTGAACATCCACTCTTTCATTTTCAAGGTGCAATGCATCCTTCCATTCTTTCACTACCTAATCTTATTCCTATTAAATGCTCCTTATCAATATGTAGTAATAAACTAATAATTAATAATAACAATAAAATTATTATTATTATTATTATTATTGTTATTATTATTATTATTATTAAACAATCGCACAAGCAAATTAAGGTAAAATAAAAGAATGTTCTCTCTTTCCCCTCTACCCTTTTGGTCTTTGTCCTCTCCCCACTTGTCTTTTTCTTAAAAAATACAACAAATTGTATGTTAACAAAAGAATATAACATCATTATATCAGTTTTTAAGGTGATTTACGTAGAATTTTCTTTATAATGCGTTTCAGGTATGACATTAGAGCATTTTAATGGAATGAAGAATGATGCATAATTCAAAGTAGATACACGATTATGGTGTTGCATAACTCGTGACTATAGATGCATAATTACATCCAAACTTGGCTACAAATTTATATTAGACTCGTACTAATCTAATTTAATCGATTTGGTACCTATAATGTTTAGTATAGTTATAAAGACTAAAAAGTTACCACAATTATTGTAAATGAATATACATTCGATTATGATTTTTAGAAATAAAATTTATTAGATGAGTATTTATTGAAAATATATCACTTGTAAAACTATAACTTGTGTGGCTTGGCAACTCCTAACCAACAATCATTATTAAGTTACCAACATAAATATTTTATTAAATAATAAGGTTAAGATTCCTGATTTTCAATCATATACTTATCAAAACAATAATTTAAGACCCACACACCCACCCTGACCCAGTTTGCAGTTAAGTTAGTTGCACTTATCTATGTTATTGAAAAACTAATTTGTTTAATATAAACATGTAGGAGCATGTGTCCAAGCTTCAGTTTGCATTATTTTTGTTGGCCAAAATAGAAAACAATCAAACAATAATACAACAACTTAACAATATTATTAATATGACATTATTACCACAAGTAAGTGTTTTGGTTTATTTTCTAGTGTTTGGGCTTCTAATTATGGGCTTGACACTTTGGACCTATATATTAAGCCCATGTTGAACCTAATTCACAGTTATAGTTAAGCAACAGGGGCGTCTTTAGGGAGGTCCGAGGAGGCCAACCGGATAGGGTCCATAAATCTTGAGGGTATAATTTAAAAAAAAAAAATCCTATATATATATATATATGTATATATATTTTTATATAACTCATTTAACACTTAAACTTGGGCCTAAGGGGCCTACTTTTTAACGGTTCGGATGGGATACGTAAATTTTTAGAGATTTTCAGGGACGACCCTGTTAAGCAACCTCATTGACATAAACAAAACTACATAAAATAAGTGACATACCAACTAAATCCAATAAATAATAATAATAATACATTAAACCTACCCAAACATTCTTAAAACTATGAATGTTAGTTTGGTTTTTGTTTCAAACAACCTATGAAACAGTTTTCAAAAACACTTAAAAATTCAACATCAACCAACACAAGTGTTCATTCAAGCAAGAATATAAATCAAATCCACCCAAACTATCTACATCTATAACTATATAAATAAACATGAAGATGCAACCATGCAAGTCAAAGTCCTCCTTTGCCAACATTCCATCTTCTTTCCTTTTCCATGCAGTTCTGTTGTTTTATTCTTCGTCCATTGGCGACGATCCTATGCGCTACACGCGCCCGTGAGCCAATAGACACCCTGACGCGATCCACCGCGACATTTAAACCACCTGCTCTTCGTATCTGATGCGGCTGCAATGGGGATTTTATTTGGTTTTTCTTGTTAAGGCTTCGTCTCAATGCGCTCATTAGTTTCTTCCCACCGCCATTGCTTCTTTTGGGACTGTCTGCAGCTGAAGGCTCCACACAACACTCGGATTGATCCAGGTACTCATTGCCACTTTCTATTGATGGCAATGGTGGCACAAATTTGGTTGGTGCAAAAGTAGTTGGTAGAGGGATCAAAGAGTTTCGTCGTGGTAACACTGATCTCACTGGGACACGTTGTGAAGTTGTGCAAATGGAAGCTCTACCAGTTCGTTTTGGAATCTTGAACGGTTCAGGCATATACGGGTTGTTTTCTTTTTCATTCTCGTTTTCATTTTCATTTTCCATATTGTCATCTAGATTGACCAAGTCTCTTGCTGGAGGAAAGGGTGCAGGTAGTTTGTAGGTAGTGTTCTTCTCAACAAGTGGTCGTTGTTGAATGATGTTTGATTGGTTTTCTTTGCTTTCGTCATTGATTTTCTGTGTGTTAAACGGTTTAGAAGCTAGAGGTTGTCTTGAAAGTGTGGAAACCGGATCATCCTTCTGTTGTTGTTTCATTTGTTGTTCTGCTATCTTTGTGTCAACATGTTGGCGCGCGAGTTTTCTCTCTACCAAAAGCTGCGATTCCAGTTCTTTAACCTGAAAAATAAAAAGAGTCGTTTATTTATCTTGATCGCGGCTAAACCAAGGTTGTTGATGATGATAAACATGATCTTGGTTTTAAAAAGTGTGAAGTGCACAAAAGCGACGGGGTCTAAAATCGAGACGCAAAGCGCAAAAGCCATGTGAGGCGCAAGTACGCGAGGTGTAAGACGACTATACAATTTTTTTATATATCCTATAGGTTTTTAGCATCCTTTAACCTAAGTGTGTGTATATATATATATATTTATATATATATATATATATATATATAAGCTTTATATATGATTTAACTTAAATGTACAACCCTTTTATATATAACATTTTGAAGCACAAAAAAACCCAGTGTACAATAAGCGCGCGCTTCAGGGGGATTTTTTTCCCAACAAAACGCGCTTTTTTGCGCTTCTTGTACACTGTTCGCCTTATGTCACACAAGGCGCAGGACTTTGCGCCTCATGCGCGCTTTTTAAAACCAAGAACATGATATGCATGTACCTTATCTTGCAAAATCTTGTTTTTCAACTCTTTTTCTTTCAACTTCATGTCTAAACCATGAAAGTTATCTTCCATTTTCTTGATCTGCAGATCTTTGTTCTTCATCTCGTTCTTGTACCTCTCGGCCTAACAAGATCACAAAAAAAAAAAAAAAAAACAATGAGGGCGTGTGGTCGATTCTATAAAACACAAATGACGGCAAGATTTAACAATCACCATTTGTTTATATTTTATAACTTCTGAGCTTTCGATTTGCTTCTTTGCAGGACCCAACTCTATTCCCCTCACTCTGCTTGCAAAGTTAAGAGAGCAAAGCGATTCACTTAAATCGTTCTCATTAGGACTAATCTGCACAAACATTAGTGTCTTCGAGTCTCCACCTAAAAAATCACCAATGCGCTTTATGTATGTGGTGTCGTAATATAATAAACATCATATTATGAAGTTTAAAAATGGTAACTTTTTTTGCATCCTAACTATACCTAGAGAATCTTGAAGCAAATGAGTGAGCTTTGAGTTTCTGCAAGATAATAAACAGAAACCGATTAACACACTAAAATGGTTTAAAACTTGCAGCTTTAAAAAGCCTCGGAAATATGAAATACCTAAAGGGGATGTGTGGGCTCTTAGTTGCTAAAGCAGATATAACATCTCCAAGCGCAGAAAGTGATCGGTTTATATTTTGTGTTTCTTTGAGTCTTTCTCCTTGTACCTCGGTTTTTGCGACCCGTTCACTTCCTGCTAAATCAACTAGCCAAAGCTTGCTCCTTGTGCATTCTCCACTCACCAAATTCTCCCCTTTAACCATCACACAGTGTATACTGCATATAAAATGCTATCACATTAACAAACACTAAAAGGCAGCAAATTGGGCGGACCGACCCGAATAGACCCATCATAAGTATCCATTCAAGAAACTAATGTAGGGCCAAGAAAACAAGAACTAAAACTCACCAATGAGATCGGCTACTATGCTCATTAGCATTGGTTGACCCAACCGCTCTTGAACTACTACCCGTTTTCAAAACCTCCCAAACCTCACCCATGTTGCTCACTGCAGCCTCAACCAGGCTGGAACATGGTGCAGCCCTTCACCAACTTGTCTAATTTCAAGCCTACACAAAACAACTTTTGTTATCACCACTTCAGAACTTAACAAACCTTAACAAGCACATCCAAATAATATTAATCCACCTCTTTGCAGCAACTCCTGGCTGTGAACTTGGAAGCAGTAAATCGCGAATCTGTTCATTGTAAACTTCCAGTACACTGACAGATATTTCATACCGGATTTGATTCTTACGTTCATTAATCACACGGAATAATTCTTCAAGAGTCCGGAAATTAACTCCTCGGTTTTCATTTGTACCCTCCATTGTAAAAGTCTTTCCGGTTCCAGTTTGTCCATAGGCAAATATGCACACATTGTACCCATCAAGAACCGAAGTTGCAAATGAAGAAGTGTCCTCGAAAACATCGACTATAAAGATTCATGTTAATAATTGTTAACCATCAAAAAAGAAAACTTTTTTTTTTGTAGTTAAATGTTAATTACCTTGGTTTGCTTCAGGGCCAAAAACTGAATCGAATTTAAAGTTCTTTTTAAACGCAATATTTGATTTTACTCTGAGTTCGCCGTCTTTAGAAGCTTCAAAATCAAACGCCACTGAAGCTCCTTCAGCAATCTCTTCCGAGTTCAAAGGCCTACACCGACAAAATACTCTAATATTCCCTACAATATTAACCATCATCATATTTGACACGGTTTTCTTGAGATCATAGAACCAACATGTTTCAGAACTAGAATCCAAAGTCTAACCTTTTAACTCTTGAATCTTGTTGTACAGTTCTTTCCTTTCTTTAGCTCCTTCATTGAATCTGATCTTAAGATCCTCATGTTGTGTAACTTGTTCATTGACTACCAAAAGCGAAGAAACTGAATTATGTTCATTTCATTCTTTAACTCGATATTGACAAAGCGTAAAACTTACTTTTTGATTGAATGATACAACTCATGTCATTCATATCAGCAGCATGTTTTTTGTAAGCCTCTGCCTCTTCTAGCAGCTTAATTTGATCCATTTTCATGATCTGTTCATAAGAAATAAAATCTTGTTTTATTATTTATTTTTTCTATAATAAAAAGAAAAAAACTTTAGAGTAAAATAGAATGATGTTATGTACCTTAAGTTTTCTTGACATGTCTCTTAAGGACGAAAACCATTTACTCTTTTCTTTCACTTGACCCTCGACTGCAAAAGCTGTCAAAAACAACAAATTTAAATAAAAAAATTTTATCCGGATTCTGAACTTTTAGCGAACAGTTTCAAAGAAAACGCTAATACCAAGTGATCCGACATGCATTGATTTTCTCATTAACTCGTTTTGAAGTTCTCTTAACGACTTCAAAGCTTCTTCGCATTCTTTACTCTTGCATTCGTTTTCCCTCTTCATCATCTCCAATTCCCTCTTTGCTTTCATTAGCTCATCGCACTCTTCTTCATTTTCCTGCAAATTAGATCAAAGCGTTTTAAAATTTAATCGAAGAATTTTCCGTCAAATGGATTGCTCTTTTAACTCAAAATTATATAAAATTTTATAAAATCATTACTTCACATGAAGCTAATGGAAGGAGCGCAAACGAAGCTTCTGAACTACCGAGATCTTCATCTGCATTGTTATTGTAATCCTTCATCATGGATCCCTCAGTAATACCATTTTCGAAAGAAAGCTCTAGGGATGACTGTTTTAACAACTTGGGTGAATCTTCATAAGTTCGGTTAGGGATATCAGGCGATCCGGAGCATATAACTAAATCAGGCGACGTTAAAGATAACCCTAACTTTGAATAACCTATAAATAAATAAAAAGTAGAAATATAATGTTCTAGTGATTAAGTTTATAAATCTTAAAAAAAAATTATATAAAATTGGTAAAAATTTGTACCTTTTTTCACATTTTCATCATCAAGAACAACTTCAGTCCCAATTTCTTCTGAGATTGAATTTCTCCATGAAATTTCTATTTAAAAAAAAAAAAAAAAACCCTAACTAATATAAAAGATCTAATTTCATCCAACAATACAAATTTATTAAAATATAATAACTAAAAAATTCATGAATCTTTAAATTAATATAAAATTTAGAAAATATTGAACCTTTTTTCACATTCCCATTTGTTCCTGAGCTTAAATCCCTCCAAGAAATTTCTATTTCAGGAAAACAAAAACCCTAATTAGCACATAATAATAATAATAATAATAATAATAATAATAATAATAATAATAATAATTCAAACACTAACCATCAAGAACATTATTACCAATAGGATCCATACAATCTTTATCCCTAACTGCTTGACATGACCCATTAAGCAAAGAAACATCTATTCAAAAAAAAAAAAAAAAACCAACTCAATTAAAATCCAAGATTTAAAAAAACCCAATAATAAAAATCAAATCTTGACAACAAACATTCTCTCACCTTCAATCTTCAGATCATGAGATTGAGCCATTACAGATGTGTTAAAGAAAGTATTATCGGATCGGGTTTCGGGTTTCGGTTGCAGTTGGTGCTGCTGTATGGGGACATCAGTTAGTAGAAGTGGGTCAAATCTGTTGTTGTTATCTTCCATTTGATGAAAAGAGGGAAGATTTATTATTATTATTAAAAGTTTGAATATTATTTGCAGTTTTCTTGGAGGAAGAGAAAGTAATGGATGGATGCTTTTTGGTATGTGTTTGTGTGTGTGATGATTTGGTTTGGAGATGATGAGTAGTTTACTTTCTGCCGTTACGTGTGTGAGATTGAAGAGGACCGTTGGGTGTTTGAAAATTTGAATGTTTCAACCCGGTTCAAGATTTGTAGTAAATAATAATAAAAGTAATGGGGGCAAAAGTTGTAAGGAATGGCTCAAGGATTAAATAGTTTGATTGGTATTTACTCACTATTTTAGTTACTATGCATTAATATTGAATGGATTACCATAAAACGCAGAGAATAAATATTGAATGGATTGATTGATGGTGGTGGTAAATAAAGAAATATCATAAATATGGGTTGAACCAATAAAAAAAGTTTTCTTTTAAATAATTTTTTTAATATTAACTTTCATTTAGAACAGGCATGATCTTAAAAAACAAAGGATATACACACCAATCCTTTTAAATAAGGGATTACTCGTAGACCGATGCTTTAACCGAAAGTAAGACAATGATTTCACCTTACTAAAAACCTCTATAACCTTAGTCTCTATGCCGTTAAACCTTTTATCATTTCTCGTCTTCCAAATTACTCAACAAGTGACCATCACAATGCCATGAATTCTTTTCTTTCCCATTTGTACCTCTATCAACTTGTTTATAAATCTCCAGAAGATCCCTGAAATGAAAAGCATAAATCGAAGCCAACCGACACCACGATCCAACTTGTGACCAAAGCTCGGCAACATACGAGCAAGCCGTGAACAAGTGACCCATATTTTCCACCTCAAACTCGCATAAGGAACATAGCTCATTCTCCACCTTGATTCCCCTACGCAACATACAATAGAATCATAATTTGTATTACTACTTTGACATCTTTCAAATTGTGTATTACACAAAGTATTACTTTTATCATATTATGTCATAAGAGGATTAACAATAAACATTTAAAATACTAACGGATAATTACTAGAATCGCATATGTATAAACAATATATTTAGTTATAGTTTAATTTGTACTATTGTTAGACATAATTCAATGGATACTCTGAGTTCAGACATAAACATTTTTTTGCCCCATTTAGGCATCACATTTATATGTCTACATTCATTACTTTGTTTATTGGTTACCACTAATAAATGCTTTCTTCATGAATTTATTTTGATATTTAACTATTTTTATCGGTTTTATCCGGATATATCTAAGCAATCAAATGGTCATTTTTATTTTCATGTAAAGTTCCTACGAATATTGACACTTAAAATTGTAAGATTGTTAATATTTTTATATTTTTTTATTATAAAAGATAAATTAAAATATTAAAGGGAATATGTATTACATGGATAGCTACAACAAGGTAACCACAATAAAAATATCCCTCTATCTATACTATATTATAGAGCATGAGGGAAGAATGATTCCAATCAAATTTAAGTAAATACAACATATAATGCATATGGTACAATGTCTTAATGAAGTTAGTAAGAGGGCAAAATAGTATTTTTATATGAATATTAAATTGTTCATGAAATAGGTGTAAATGAATAATGCATGTATTAAATTAAATGGAAGTCCATAAGTTTTCTACCAAATAATTTAATTGTTATAATATATATGTGTGTATAGGGTGGAGTTCCTGTACAAAGAGCATTTTTCGTACAAAGTGTGAGAAGTCCATATAGGCTTTGTGTTTTAATTTTTAGGCATGGTGTTTTATATTCTTTTGGCATAGTATTATATAGAAAAACACAAAACTTAACAATTTAAAACACTAATTAATGTATTCTAGACATGCAATCTAAAACACCATACGAAGAAAAGTAATTAGTGTGTTTTAAATTTCATGTCTAAAATAAATTTGATTGTGTTTTAAATTGTTACGTTTGGTGTTTTTTCTATATAATACAATGAAAAAGGAATCAAAAACATCATAGCCAAAATTTAAAACATAATGACTACATAGACTTCTCACACTTTGTACGAAAAATTTCCTTTGTACAGGAACCTAAACCTCTGTGTGTGTGTGTGTATATATATATATAGAGAGAGAGAGAGAATTATTGATCCCTACCAATTGCGCTACTGTAGTATGACGCGAACCACAACGAAAAAACCAGACGATCTATAAAGCTAACCGTTGCATAGCAACAAAGTCGGTTAGGGTTAAGTGAGGTTTATAATGATAATAAACACTCAATAGTAATAACGATAAACACTCAATAGTTTCTAAACTGATATAACATTAATCTTGAATTTCTTCTCATAAATTTGTATGTATAAAAATATGAATTAAAATAAAATACAAGTTTTATACTTTGAGTAATATTATGTTAAGAAATTATATATAATTTTCATTGAAATTTATAAATGTAATCCTAAAGAATTTAAAAAGACTAGAAAGTAAATATCAAAATAAAATTAAACTTATATGAGTTATAGACTTAATAATTATTTGGTTAAAACTTTTTGACTTCATAAAACCAAAAGCGTAGATAAATAAATAATACAACATTTCATGTACCGGTATATAATTAGCCTTAAATAGTCAGTTTTTTTTCGATCAAATAAATTGTAATGTCAAACAAGAGGAGGAAAAACCAATTATAGATTGTTGTTTAATTCCCTCCCAGTTTCATCATCCGTTGTCCCGTGGTATTTCCACAACCACCTCACATGGATTATCAAATCCTAAAAACATTAGTAGCTACCTACGGAAAACCAAAGTTGTACTAGACTTCCAAACCATCAAATCTTGTTGTGTGCCACCACAAAGACACGTCGGCAACCGCGATTGTTTTCTAGGTGCAAAAAAATAGAGTTGCGTCTGATTTCATTTGAGTCTAAAAGAAGTAATTTTGTTTGATGTTAAAGCGAGGTATAATTTTTAACTTTTGTATTTACTTGTAAATGTCATGGTACAGTGGAATGCAGATAATTTCCAACTACTTGATTTGCTAAGATCAAGCCTTAGGACTTAGTTGTCTAATGTCTATTATAGAGAGAAAATTTCAGTAACAACTATAACTTGTTTATAATTAATATGTAAATCTTAGTTCTTTTAATCATATAAACATAAGTTGTGGAAATCTTAGATATTTTGTAAAAATAAAGCTTTTGAAAAATTTAGAAATTTCAAGAATTTGAAGATATCTTTTATTTGGTTATGATAACAAAATTCCCCATATTGCCTATCCACATTAGATTTAAATAAATATTATCATGAAATTCGATTATGATAACAATATCCTTATACATCAATAATGTCTTTAAATAAAAACTATTTATGAGGTTGTGTACATAAATATAAATGACATGTAGGTTGTTTAACGACCTCTCATGACATCCTCACTTCATTGACCACTTGATTGTCTTAACCATTTTTTTTAATTGCGTATTGTTAACTCCGGTGCAACGCGCGGGCTCCACACTAGTATCTATATAAACAATATCTAAATATGATTACATAAAGGGGTGGGGTTCGTGTAAAAAATAGTGTTTTCCTAAGAAGTGTAAGAAGTGTTTTAGACCATTGGATTAGATTATTAATGGTCTAGATTAAATGAGTGGCATGATTGTAATTAGTGTTTTATAATTATTGTTTTATTATCACTTGTAGGGGTATAATAGTAAATGTTCATGTTTTAAAAAGAAAAAAAAAACAAACAATAAACGTTTGAAGACTTCCATCATTTAGGCAAACTTTCTCTCCCCAAAACTCTTTGTTAAAAGGAAACTATAATCATGAAAATCATGGTAAAAAAAAATATGGTGAAACCATTTTTGATGAACTATAATCATGGCGAGGTTTCTTTGACACTCTCCATACCTCACATGTATCCGAACATCGTTTAATGAATTAGTCGAATCGAACGGCTGCGTTTCGATTTTAAACGCCATTTTCTTCCTTGCCATTTTCTTTTGGATATCTCTGCAAGTTATTAACAAAACCCTAACCCTTCATCCTTTTACCTTCAAATCAGAATAAAACACCACAACCTTTTTTAGACAAATTGGGGTTTTTTTATACGGTTTGTTTTGGGTTCATATTATACAATTAATCAACATGTGGTGTTAGAATAAACATGGGATTGTAGTGTTTTGGGTTCATATTATAGTGTTTGTGTTTTGGGGGTTGTATTTGCTGGTTCTTGTATGTTCTTGTTGGTGTGTTTTAAGTTCATGTGATATTTCGATAAAAACACTGCGAATATGAATCTGGATCTGGATGTTCAAACAATAGTGTTTTAATTCTGGACGTTCAAACAATAGCGTTTTAAGTTCATGTGATATTTTGATAAAAACACTGCGAATATGATTCTAGATCTGGACGTGAATAGAGTGAATTAGTCATGAGAAAGGAAAGCAAAATATATAAAGATTGCTGGAAAGTTGAATATGAATATTGTTGGACGTTCAAACTATCTAATTAATATTATAAAATTGTTTTATATTATAAAATAAAACATTATTTGTTAATTAACAAGATACCTTTTTCAATTAAATTTATTAATGTCGCGTTTCATTATTGTGTGGCTTCTTACACTTCTTAGACAAATCCCACTTCTACACAACTCTTAACCTACATAAAGAATCTAACATCTTCTTAACAAAAGCGTTGTAGGAGCTTTTTATGAATTTGAATATACACTACGAACAACTTTCAACCCATTTCACATGTTCGACCCGTTTGATCCATTATTCCTTTGAGTTAAATGTTATAGCTTAGCTCATTTGACCCATTAAGGAAAACTATTACCCAAATCGACCCAATAGTAAGAATGAAGGATGAGGCATAAATATATTTAGTCATAGTTTAATTTGTACTGTTGTTAGAAATAACTCAATATATACTTTGAGTTCGGACATAAACATTTTTTTGCCCTATTTAGGCATCACATTTATCTTTTGCAATCAAATTACATTCATTACTTTGTTTATTGGTTATTACTAATGAATGTTTTCTTCATGAATTTATTTTGACATTTAACTATTTTTTTTAGTTTTATCCGGATATGCCTAAGCGATCAAATGGCCAGTTTTATTTTATTGTAAAGTTAAACTTAAAATGGTAAGATTGTTGATATTTTTACATTTTTTATTATAAGAGATATATTAAAATATTAAAGTATATCACGGTTAAAAAATTAAGTTATACTCATTTTTACTATAGTAACTATTTTCTAGTTGAGATGTACGTTATAATTAGAGTGGTATCTTATTATTCAAAAGATGATCTGTTGAACTTTGAAGTAACTATTGGGTCTGATGATTAATATTAATTGTTAGTACATTTTTTCTAATTTTCTTTGTCGTTAGTATGTCTCAACTGTGTTATGTTTTTTTTTTTCTCTTTTAAATTTTCAGAATCATCATTTATATTCTGGCCAAAGCTGTTTAGTATTATCCGAAAAGCCGACTTTCTACCCAATCTTCTTACCTTGTCAAGCGGAGAGATAGGCTAACAATGCCTGTGTGATGCGAAAAATGATGTCATTAGCCAGCTTAAAATATTCAGATAAATAAGTGGGCCACTTGAATTTACCACTGTTGAGGTTAAAAGCATCTGTTTGCTAGCCTCAATTTACGAATAGCTGTTCAAACGAATAATTGACCTTTTTTAAGCATTTGTTTGCTATAAGCAGTTGTTATGAACATCTGTTTAGTAATTATTCAACCCTTAACTTTGAAGTTTTAAGAGGGAATTTTGAATTAACATAGGGAAGTGTGATTTTTGCAGGTATATAATCATTACCGCAAATGCTTTCCTTATATACAACCATTAATCTTTCATAAAGTAATTCATAAAATCAGCTTTCAAATTATTTGTTAAAATCATCTCAATGGACGTTGATAACAAAATTTATAGTTTTGTTTGTGATCTGAACCCATCTGCCTCGACTTTAAAAGCACGAACAACGAGGCGGGATATGAAGCGTTGCTGGCAGGCCTCCGCATCGCGGAAAAAATGGGGGCTAGGCACGTGGAGGCACATGTGGACTCACTACTCGTCGCACGATAGATAAATGGGACCTACGATGCCAAGGACGAAACCATGGCCCTTTATTTAGAACAAGCCAAACGACTCATGCGCAAATTCGATTCATGCACCGTAGAACACATTAGGCGCAGTGAAAACAGACCAGCTGATGCGCTGAGCAAAATGGCTTCCACCGTTTTTGAACACATGGCAAAGGAAGTCCGTGTCAAGGTCCTCAACAATCCATTTGTTTCACTGCGACAAGTCAACGTCATCCAAACAGGCAACGCGTCCTGGATGACTCCCATCGGAGCCTATCTATCTTCCGACACCCTGCCTGACGATAAGTCAGAGGCTCGGAAGATACAACATAAGGCTCTCCACTATCAACTCACTGACGGCATACTTTATCGCCGTTCCTACCTAGGGCCACTTCTCCGCTGTGTAGACTCCGCAGACGCCTCCTTCCTCATCATAGATATTCATGAGGGAACTTGCGGACAACATGCGGGCCCAAGAATGGTAGTCGCCAAGCTTATGAACGCAGGGTACTATTGGCCAGGAATGCACACGGACGCAGTCAAAGAGCTGCGCAAGTGTGACAGCTGTCAACGCCACGCGCCGAACACCCTACGCCCAAAGAACGGCCTGGTTTCAGTCACGGCAGCATGGCCTTCTCAAAAATGGGCAATTGATCTAATTGGCTCATTCCCAACAACACCGGGCAACGTTAAGTTCCTCATCGTTGTCATCGACTACTTCACCAAATGGGTTGAGGCGAAACCCCTCGCCAAAATCGATGGGGCTCACGTCAAGAAATTCATTTGGGAATTCATCATTTGCAGATTCGGTTTGCCAATGCAACTTGTGAGTGATAACGGTACGCAATTCGCGGACTAAACATTACAAGCATGGTTGGCGCAGCTAGGCGTCCAACAAATTTTCACGTCAGTTGCATATCCACAAGGAAATGGCCAAGTCGAAAGAACAAATCGAAGTATAGTAGAGGACATCAAAGCGCGGTTGGGAACCAAACGCACAGGGTGGGTAGACGAACTTCCCCATGTGCTATGGGCCTACCGCACCTTGACCAAAACAAGTAACGGAGAAACACCGTTCAGCCTAACTTACGGCTCCGAGGCTGTAACCCCCGTGGAAATTGGATGCCCATCCGCAAGAGTACTACTGGCTAACAAGAGGGACAATGACGTAGAGCTCCGCCTAAACCTTGACTTACTCGACGAGCAGCGCGATCTCGCTGCCATCAAAGAGGCCAAGTACAAGACACAGCTGGAACGCTACTATAACAAACGCGTGAAACAATGCGCAGTCAAGATCGGTGACTATGTTTCCCGTAACAACGAGGCTTCCAACGCGGAACAACTGGGAAAACTCGCACCAACTTGGGAGGGACCATACAAGATCTGAGAAGTCTTATCATTCAGGCTTAAAGCGTCATATACACTAGCAATTCGGTGGTTACCTTGTTAAAACGGTTACCAATCTATTTGATTTGCATATCTAACATCGTGTTGAAATTTTCAACCTTGTAATAATGACGATTAGTGTCGTTAGTCTTTCTTCTTCTATATTTTGGGTCAATGGATTCAACATCCTTGTCGACCATTTCAATTTCATTTTCATCACAAAAAGATTCCACATTTTTCAATGTGAAACATTTAGAAAAAATTAATGTCAACATTGGTGTTGCTCGTAAAAAACAACAGCGTCACCTATAAAAAAACATTGGTCTCGCTCGTATTTTTCTATTACACGATACATATAATATAAAAATTTGAGTGGGGTCGGATGACACCGTTGTCAAGTATGTGGCTACACCGTTGTCAAGTATGTGGCTCCGCCAATGTTAGTTGGCACCAAAAAAATAAAAATAAATAAATAAAAAAAATAAAAAATACAACTTTGGAGAAACACTTATAGATTACTTGGGTAATATAACTCTGGGTAAGACAAACCCTACAAAACTTGAAGTTGTCTCAAGTTTCCAATTCCTAAGAATTTGAAACAATTATAAAAGGGTTGTTAAGGGTTTTAGCATTTCATCTAGCCTTTGACTAGAGGAGATTTCCTTTTTTTTTTTTAACGACAAATTTTATGACACCTTAATTCCATCATACCTTGCATTTGCAAGGATTTGAACTCACAACCTTACATTTGTAAGGGGGACACCATACCACTAGACCAAGAGATCATGGGTAGATGAGATTTCATAGCAACCCTGATACCAGCACTTCCTGATTCTTAAAAGAATTGGATTATAGAAACATATACATATTCAAAAGGATTGGTATCATACTAGTTCATGATCATCATCCAATAAAGTTACAATGTCGTTGAAAATAACACGCTATAAAATTACAAAATTATTTAAAATATATAAAAAAAATACATTTTATGGTTGCTCCCCACTTCTTTTCATGTTTTGAAAACAATTTATAACGTCTTCAATCGCATGATATCTGAGAGGCATGGTTGATAGTTCCTAGAGCAAATGTTATCGCTATTGAATGGTAATACATTACCAACTTGCACAAGCCTATGAGGCCCTTTCAAGCCTTGATCTATATGACTCCTCTTAGTTGGGTCCACCTAAACATAAAAAAGACTTTGTTTGGCTGGTTTAAAACCGTTTTCTTAAAAAAAAGCTTTGTTTGGCTGTTTTAAAACTGAATTCATAATTTGTTTGGCTGGTTTAAGCCTCCTTACGGCTGTGCGCATATATAAAGTTGCACTAATTTTAACATTATTTTACTAATTTCATGAAAATAACGTTAAAAATGATGGACGGTTAATCATGCATCATGTGGTGGCGTTGATAGCCAAAAGACAAGGGAGTATATGCACCAATTGGGTTTGTCTCAATTGCTAAGTATTATGTGTCTTATGTCTAAGGCTTGATACAAAACCACTATCGAGCCGGGGGTCTCACTAGAAGCAGCCTCTCTTCTCATAGGGTAGAGGTAAGGCTGTCTACATCTTACCCTCCTCAGACTCTACCTTAGCTTTTGCTGTTGGTGGGATTAACTGAGTACGATGATGTTGATTATTTTTAACCGAGAGATTTGTCTCATGAATATAAAACATACATAACTATATATGCCGAATAAATAAATATCAAATGTTAAACGGATGGTTCTTTGATTCATATTATTAATATATATGCCCCTCAAAGGGCAGCCGCAAAAAAGTGTATTTGGGATGATTTATCGGGATTTATTAGGGGATGTAACGGGATGTTTGTGTTGTTGGGAGATTTTAATGCGGTGAGATATCCGGAGGAGAGAAGAAACTCGGTGTTTAATCAATATGTCGCTTCAGATTTCAATGATTTTATTGAAGATTTGGGGCTGAAAGAGTATTACATGAGAGGTCACAAATTTACTTGTTTGTCAGGGCAGGGCCAAGACCATAAATTGAGTAAAATTGATAGATTTTTGGTTTGTGATTCGTTTTTTAATAGATGGCCTATGGCGTGCTTGAGGGCGTTAAATAGAGAATTTTCTGATCATTGTCCATTACTTCTTACAGTAGTGGATATTAATTTTGGGCCTAAACCATTTCGGTGGTTTAATTCGTGGCTAAATCGGGATGGGTGTGAAAGGGTGGTTGTGGATACGCTAGATGGTTTCATTGGTCAGGGGGCGCCAGATGAAATTCTCAATAATAAACTTCGGCGTTTGAAAGATGTTCTAAAAGGGTGGTGGAAAAATATTTTAACACAGGAAGGTGAAGAGATGAGCCGATTAAAAGATGAAATTGAAACTTTAGAGTTGGCCATGGAGTCTAGGAATCTTGAGGAGGAGGAGGAATGGATTTGGGAGGTGAAGAAACAATAAGTATATCGGAGATTAAGACTAACCTCCGGGTGGTTAATACTTATGTAACTACAGGTTTAATCCTTTACCCAAACCGTTATGACAACCCGAGAGTTTGTTAAGGTGAGTGTGGTATGTGTTGTGTGTGATATGAACAAGAGATTTAAGTGGTTCGGTCGTTAATGACCTACGTCCACTGTGAAGGCACCAGAATATTATTGCTAATAAGAGAGAATTACAAGTGATGGTTGTATATATGAATGCCTACATGAGTTGCATCTGATGCTATTTATAGGCTTAATAGTGGACCGCATGGAGAGGCCCACAAGTGACACCAATGGCTTAGGCCCAACCGGGGACCAAGCCCATGGTCTTTCTGGAAATGGCGGGAAAGGACGAGGCACTGTTGATGACGTCAGCCCACAGTGCGGTCGTTGTTGCAGTTGGACACGTGTCCGCCTTCTGGTGGTGCACAGTAACGTCGTACTTGCTACAGTGTCCAGGCTATCTCTGCTGTCTGATTTGACGCCTGACAGTGGAGGAAGTAATGCCTGCTGGTCACTGTTCACGACAGCGTGTACAGTGCAGCCGTTCCCCTTTTGTACTATCTGCCACATGTCCTTCTTCTGTTGGTGTATGCTCTGACACAGATCCTTATGAATCTTCCTTTTGTCGTCCCTTGTACCTCCTTCAACGTGCTAAGGGAATCTTCCGCGTGCGATGTCACGCGCGTATCAGGTATTAATTGTTGCTTATCATTTGTGCCGGCGCGCGAGGGTGTTGATTGGCTGTCCTCGCGCGAGTATGCTCCTGCGCCGTGACGTGGCGCAGGGTTGTTACTTAGTGGGGATAGGGACGCCTTTCAGATTAGGCTCCCTATCCCTTCAAGTCCCCCTAGTCTAGGGCTTCTCCTGCTCGCTGATGAGGAGGTGGAGTGCTAGACTCGAAAGGTAGAAGTCGCGGATGAAAGCTCATCTGCTTGCGTTGTAGCCTTTGGGGGTGTTATTCTGATTTGAGAAAATATAGGCGGGAAACGTATTTCTCCGTTTTTCGTCAAATTTGCGCCGTGGAGGACGTCCTCCGTCCCAACGTTGCAGTGGTTGAGCGGGGAACGTCTTTTGAAAATTTACGTCAACTTTCCGCTGGGAAGGGCGTTCTCCGCCCCAACGTTGCAGTGGTTGGGCGGGGAACGTCTTTTGAAAGTTTACGTCAACTTTCCGCTGGGAAGGGCGTTCTCCGTCCCAACGTTGCAGTGGTTGGGCGGGGAACGTCTTTTGAAAGTTTACGTCAACTTTCCGCTGGGAAGGGCGTTCTCCGTCCCAACGTTGCAGTGGTTGGGCGGGGAACGTCTTTTGAAAGTTTACGTCAACTTTCCGCTTAGACATTTACTGCTGCTGGGGTAATTTAATGCGGGTCTGGAGTTGTGATAAATTCTAAATCATTAGCATTGAATTTGTCTCTCATAAATTGGAATAAATGCGCCTGGAATTCGAATGATCAATTGCTTCTGAGCGAAGTTTGGTGGTTGCTGATGTGTCAGCGACTGTCTGGTTGTACAGACTGATACATGTCCCATCGTGGTTGCAATTATCAATATCTCGTCTGTGTCAGGAGCGTGGGGTTTCACGCGTCTGACATTTTTTCTGCATGGTTGAGATTGTGCCATGTGTCGAAGGGCACGTGTTGTCTGTCAGGCGCGTGGGTTGCCACGCGCTTGAATGGTTGATGTTGTGAGATCTGTTGACACGTGTCGATCATCCAGCGCCTTTGTAGTGTACAACTGTCATACACTTCCATCCTGGCCACTCGTTTTTATTGCGGACACGTGTCATCATCCTGTGAACGGAATTTGAAAAGTTGTGACGGTTTATACTCCTCCGGTGGGTCCCCCTGCCATAAATGCGATGAGTATATAAGGCCTGTTGTGGCTCATTTGAACGGTTATGCTCTCTAATCTTCTTCCACTTTTCTTTTTCTCTCTTCATTCTCCGGTCAATCTCCGTTTGAAGTTTCCGGTTAATCTTTGAAGATCTTGATCTTGAAGATTTATTTGAAACTTCATATTTCTTCTACGTTGGTGTCTTCTTTTCATCTTTGTGTTATATTCTGGTCGGTTAACTTCTTATCTCCCACTTTCGTTGAAGATTTCGTTTGATCTTCAAACTTTCCGGTGAGTTTTCCAGATTTTTCATTATCATGTCTGAAAGTGCTAGTGTTTCTGAGGAGGTTGTGGGGGAGCAGCCGGAGGAGGTGGTGCAGGAGACCACCGTGGAGGGTGGAAAAATCAAAGAGAGGAAACTGATGTCCAACACTTGCTGTGTTTGGAGTCAAGAAGCCTTCAACCGGTTTCTTGTTATGTATGGGATCTCGCCGGAGTGGGAGCCCACCCTTCCCACTCCGACCAGCACTGTCCTCTCGGCCGGTACCGGCCAGTTGGCGTTGTACGAGGCCCACTTTGCTAAGTGTGGGTTCCGCCTGCCGTGTACTCGGTTTCAGATCGACACCATGGTGGCTTATGGTGTTGGTCCTACACAACTAACCGCTTTTGGGATGTTGCGGTTAGTTCATTTCGAAGCTTCTTGCCGCGCCCTAGACATTGAACCTACTGTCGAACGGTTCAATGTTTTCTACTTTATGGCGCGGGATGAGATGTGGTTTTCCTTCAAGCCGCGTCCCAAGGTGCCGCCCATGGCCACCCATACTCCTAAGTCCTTGCATTGGGCTAAGGAGAAGTTTTTCTTCGTGAAGAGGGGTGTGATCCCCATTAGTCTCCCCTGGAAGGTGATAGGGGATGGGCAGCGGGTGGCGGACATTCCTGTGCCCAAGGACTTCAAGAAGCAAGAGTGGTTTCTTGCCCTTACCGCCAATGCCACTAAATTGGAATTCCAGAACCTGACGGAGGGTATTTTCTTTCTTCTGGGGATGAGTCGAAATGGCATCCGGGCGGGTAAAGAGCCATATATTGCGCAGGAGGGTAAGTATAATGTCATTATTATTATCATTATTAGTGCTTCCTGTGCTCCTTTTCCTTATTGTTTGTTAATGTTGCAGGTGTAAGTAAATTTGAGTTTTATGCCGCCCGTCAGGATAAAGGTATCAAGTGGAGGCCTCTGGCGGAGGGTCAAACTTCTTGTTTGGACGCGCTTGCTGACCGGTTTTACTACCCGGATTTAACTGCTGCGCCCAAACCTTATTACACAACTGGTGAGTCGCCCAGCCCTTTATTTGATAGTATTTTCGGAGATGATACTGTAGGGGAGACTCCGCCGGTAGGCTCGTCCGCGAGGCGTGGTCGCTGGAAGCACGCTCCGCGGAGGCACAGGTACCGAGCCATGATTACCCTTTCTGACTCGGGTTCTTCCGTTTCAGCAGGAGAAGCTGTAAAAGGGCGTCGACGGAGGAAGGATGGGCCCCCCTCTGAGGATGATGAGGAAGCGGAATCTTCTCAGCTGGAGAAGAGGAAAAGGTCGCGGACCGCTGGGCCGGTGAAGGAGACTCCAGTCGCGTCTGGCGTTGGAGGTGGTGAGGGATCGGTGCCTGGTCCGGACCCAGTGAATATTTCCAAGGGTCCTGTTGGAAGTGGTAGCGGTGGCGGGCCCGTTTTCAGCATGGGCATTGGTGCCGCCCCTGCGCGCCAGCCACTCTTCCAAAAGTTATTGAGGAAGAAGACTCCTGGTAAGTTCTGTTTTCCTCCCTTCTCTTCTTTTCTATTCTCATTGATTTATTACTAATGTTGTTGTTGACTTGCAGTGGCGCCGAAGATTGTGCCCTCTGCACCTTTGTCTTCTTCCGCCGAAGCGGGTGGAGGGGAGGAGGATGCTTTGTGGAGGGAGCAGGAGCTTGCACAGGAGCAGGCGCGAGCCGATGAAGCCTTGCAAAAGGCTGAGGCTGAGAAGGCCGCTGCTGCCAAGCAAGCGGCAGCCGATGAAGCCCGCCGCCGGGCTGAGGCGGAGAAGAAGGCTGCTGCCGATGAAGCCGCAAGAAAGGCTGAGGCAGACAAGGCTGAGGCGGACCGCCTTCGCCTCCAAGAGCAAAAGTTCTTGGAGGAAAAAGCCAAGCTTGCTGAGGAGCGCGCTGCAAGGGAGCGTGCCGAGGTTGAGAGCCAGGAGATGGCTCCCGATGGAGGGGATGCCTTTGAAAGGGCTTTGCTCCAGCAGGGCGCCGCTGGAGCTGGTGGGAGCGGCTCGCGCCGGGATCGGCGCGAGGCCTCCAGGGTTGGGGGGTCAGCAGGAGTCTATGACGGCTCTTGCTGGTCTGGTGGTGACGCCATCTGGCGCCCTCGCTGGGCGATAAGGGAAAACACATTGTTTTCCAACTCCTTGGCTGCCGAGGAGTTTGTCAGCGAGGTGGTGCCTCCCTATGAGCGCACTCACCAGGATACGTTGAGTCGTGAAGACCTGATAGCCGCCTTGTGCGTTAACCAGGCGACTCAACTATCCATGATGGACTCGTTACGGCGCCGTGACTCGGCGTTGTGGCGAGACATGGAGCAGGTGGAGGCGGAGAAGGCCAGTCTTGCTGAAAAAGAGGCTGCCTTCAAAGCCGAGATTGCCAAATACCGCCGCCGTGCTCATGATGCGGAGGCTAAGGTCGCCAAACTTGAAGAAGACGCGGTTGCTGAAAGGCGCCGTTGGTCAGAATCTTGGAAGAAGGCCAACACTGACATCTCCGATCTGAAGGAGCTTTTGTCAGTGGCGCGTGAAGAGCGGCGGACGGCGGTGAAGAGCCTTGAGGAGAAGAGCAGGGCCCTCACGGAGAGGACGGCGAAGTATGTAGAGATGCGCAAGGAGCTCGAGTCTAAGGACGAGGCTCTTGTTGCGGCTACTGAACGCGTCTCTTCGCTGGAGCGGGAGAGGGCCCAGGTCCTTAGTGCGAAGGAGGACCTGGAGCGAGACCTGGATTCTTGTGACCAGGCTCGCCTTGCTGCTGTGAAGGAGGGTGAGGCGGCCAAGTTGTTGCTGGATGAAGCTGTCACCGCCCAGTCCCAGATGCAAGACTCCATCAACTGGTTGATGACAGACGGGATGGCTGGGGTAAGTCTTCGCGCTTTCTCTGCTTTTGAGACTTGTCTTTTCCATATGCTAACTTTGTTTCCATGCGCAGGTTTTCAAGAGATTCTGGCAGGAGCCTTTGCTCGGAGACCAGATTGCCGCCATTGCTGCCAGTGCCCAAGCCTATGGTTATGGCGAGGGCTATGAAGACGGTTTCTTGCATGCGCAAAATGATGGGCGCATTGTGGACGCGGAACATTATGGCAAGCCACTGAAGGATGAGTATGAGGCGGAACTCCAAAAGTTCGAGAAGATAGAGTTCCCCATCCTCCAAGTGCTTGCGGACTGCAACAAGAACGCGGATCCACCTGCGGCCCTTAGATATTTCATAGAAACATCTGATGCGCTGGCGAAAGCTTCTGGCGAAGGGCCTTCCGGCGCAGCTGGCCAGTGATTAGGCTTTTTAGTATTTGTAACTTTTCTTTTCTTTGTAAATATAGAAGGGTTTTTAATTCCCTTTGTTAATGAAACTTTTGTTTGTTATATCGTGTTGTCTCGTCTCTAATTTACTTATTTAACCAAGTCGTCACCCGATGTGTAAGTAAGAGTTAGAGCGCGCGCTCGGCTAGACAATCCGACGTCTAAGTGTTCAACACTTTTTCGCCTTGAAGATTGTAGCGGAGGCGACTTGTGCCATTGAGTCCGACTTAGGTGCGTGATCGCCTCGCCTTGAAGACCTGTTTACCGCGTTTATGTGGCGCGCTACTCTGTCCGAGTTGCAATGACTCTAGAAGACAAGAGTTGAGGCGCATGTTGCGGTGTTGTAGGTCCGGCGAGTAAATCCGTCTTGAAGACTATGCTGCTTGAGTAGGCGCCCGACGTGCGCGTAGCGCGTCTTGAAGGCATGCCTTGCTAGCGTGTCCGACGTGATTTTGCCTAAGTCTTGAAGACCTTGGCGCGGAAAGTACAAGTAGAAACACAGATATAGGAAATGTTTTCATTAATAATATGGCGTGTGTAGCCATTTTGATTACAAATAACAACGCCGTAACTGGGCGCCATTCCATGATCTTGGAATAGGGGTGCCATCGAGTTTTTCTAATGCGTAGGCACCTTTCCCGAGCACTTCTTGAATTTTGTAGGGGCCTTCCCAAGTTGGGGCGAGCTTCCCAGGCTTTTCGGCGTTGGAAGCTTCGTTGTTGCGGAAGACGTAGTCCCCAATCTTGAAGGCTTGCTCCTTTACATGTTTGTTGTAATATTGCTCGAGTTGGGTCTTGTAACTTGCTTCTTTTATTGCTGCGAGGTTGCGGCGTTCTTCTAACAGATCGAGGTTCATGCGGAGTTCTTTATCATTGTCGGTTGTGTTTGCCATCAGTACCCTTGCCGTGGGGTAAGCTATTTCTGCAGGGATTACCGCCTCAGAGCCGTATGTTAGGCTGAACGGGGTTTCGCCATTGCTTGTTTTTGTGAGGGTACGGTAGGCCCATAAGACGTGCGGCAACTCGTCTACCCACCCCGTTCGCCTGGTTCCGAGTCTTGTCTTGATGCCTTCAACGATTGTGCGGTTGGCTCTTTCTACCTGGCCGTTGCCTTGCGGGTGCGCAACGGATGTGAAAATTTGCGTGACTCCCATTTGAGCCAGCCATTGTTGGAGGGCCTGGTCTTCAAATTGTGTTCCATTGTCACTGACCAGTTGCATCGGCAATCCAAACCGACAGATAATGAACTCCCAGATGAACTTCTTGACATGTGCGCCATCGATCTTTGCAAGAGGTTTCGCTTCGACCCACTTAGTGAAGTAGTCGATAGCGACGACCAAGTATCTGACATTGCCCGGCGCCGCCGGGAATGGTCCGACTAGATCAATAGCCCACTTTTGGAAGGGCCAAGCCGCGGTGACTGGTACGAGATTATTCTTTGGGCGCAAGGTGTTTGGAGCGTGGCGCTGGCAGCTATCACATTTGCGTATCTCGTTGACTGCGTCGACGTGCATGCCAGGCCAGTAATATCCTGCATTCATCAGCTTTGCCACTACCATTCTTGGGCCTGCGTGTAGCCCGCATGTTCCTTCATGTATATCTTTGAGGAGGAAGGAGGCTTCGGCCGGGTCAACACAGCGCAAGAGTGGCCCCAAGTAAGAGCGGCGGTACAGGATGTCATCGGTCAGTTGATATTGCAGGGCCTTGGTTTTTATCTTCCGTGCTTCGAGTTTGTCATTGGGCAAAACTCCCGATGATAAAAAGGCTTTGATCGGTGTCATCCATGACCCGTTGCCTGTTTGAGTAACGTTGACCTGGCGCATGGGGACCGATGGTTTGTCTCGTACTTCGACGCGGACCTCTTTTGCCATGTGCTCAAAAACCGTGGATGCCATTTTGCTGAGTGCGTCAGCGGGTTTGTTCTCGCTGCGCCGGATGTGTTCGACTGTGCATGTGTCGAACTTGCGCATGAGTTTCTTGGCTTGTTCCAGGTATAGAGCCATGGTTTCGTCTTTTGCATCGTATACCCCGTTGATCTGCCGTGCTACCAACAAAGAGTCTACATGTGCCTCTACGTGCCTGGCCCCCATTTTTTCCGCTTTGCGGAGGCCTGCCAGCAACGCTTCGTATTCCGCTTCGTTGTTTGTGCTTTTGAACTCGAGGCGGATGGCGTATGTGAACTCGTGTTTGTCTGGGCTGATGAGGCGCAAGCCGGCGCCAGCGCCGTCTCCGTTGGAGGCCCCATCGGTGTATAGGGACCACTTTTGCGATGGGTCGTGCACTGGCGCAGGTGATTCTTCTTCTCGGCACTCTTGAACTTTGTCGGCTGGGATCTCGGTTGCGAAGTCTGCTAGTACTTGGCCTTTGATTGCGGGTCGGGGTTTGTAGTTGATTGTATGCTCTCCGAGCTCAATGGCCCATTTCGCTAATCTTCCCGACAACTCGGGTTTCGCTAAGATGTCATTTATCCGATAATCTGTAAGTACGTTTATCGGGTGGCCTTGGAAGTATCTGCGCAGCCTTCGAGAAGCATGAATCAGAGCTAGGACCAGCTTTTCCATTATGGTGTACCGGGTCTCCGCATCTAACAGTGTGCGGCTGATGTAGTAGATCGGCGTTTGCACACCTTTACGATCAACCATCAGAACTGCGCCTATTGCCCGCTCCGTGACCGAGAGATAGAGCGTTAGTGGCTCTTTGGGGAGCGGGGCTGTCAGTGTAGGAAGATTCATCAAGCATTGCTTCATTTGTTGAAAAGCTGACTCTGCTTCAGGGGTCCAGCGGAAATTGCTCTTTTTTAGGCAGTTTTTCAAAGTATCCACAAATGGAAAAGATTTTGAAGCGTAATTGGATAGGAAGCGGTTTAGGGCAACCAAGCGGCCCATTAATGTTTGCACTTCTTTGACAGAGGCTGGTGACGGCATCCGCTCGATTGCCTGAACTTTTTCTGGGTTGGCGCGGAACCCATCCCGCGTAACGATAACGCCCAGAAATTTCCCCTCTTCCATCCCGAACGAGCATTTGCTTGGATTCAGCTTCATGCGGACCTTTCGCAGTTGTTTGAATGTCTGCTGGATGTCTCGCAACATGTCACTTTCTTCCTTGCTTTTGATCACCAAATCATCGACGTATACTTCGAGCCTTACGCCGATTTCTTCTACGAAAGCCGTGTCCATCAAACGCTGATACGTTGCGCCCGCATTTTTCAGGCCGAAAGGCATCTTTGTGTAGCAGAAGATGCCTGCGTCTGTGCGGAACGCTGTTTTGTCTTCATCCTCTTTGGCCATCTGTATTTGGTGGTATCCCTTGTAAGCATCCAAAAAACACTTGTATCGGTATGGGGCGAGGGAATCCACTTTCAGGTCGATCTCTGGTAGAGGGTAGCAATCCTTTGGACACGCTTTGTTGATGTCTTTGTAGTCTACACACATGCGCCATCCTCCATTTGCTTTGGCGACCATGACGGGGTTGGCCACCCACGTCTGGTATCTAATGGGGCGGAGGATGCCCGCGTTGAGCAGCTCGGTGACTTGTTCATTCATGGCCTTTGTTTTCTCCGGGCCCATACTTCTTTTCTTTTGTACAATTGGCTCTGCGGAGCGATAAACATTAAGCCTGTGTTCCGCTATTTCCCGTGGAACACCCACCATGTCTGCCGGTTGCCATGCAAAAATGTCCATGTTATTGATCAGCAGTTGCTTTAAATGGTTTCGTATGGACTCGGAGATTTCATGGCCGATGATCACCGTTTGCTCCGGAAATTTGGGATTGAGCGTCCATTTTTCCGGCTCTGTGCGGGCATTTGTTTTGACCATCTTTAACGGCTTGGCTGTATCTGTGGCGTGGCAGTCTTTGTTTCCTCGGATGAAGGCGACGCCCGTTTTGGTGGGGAACCCCACCATTGCGTGCGCCGTGGAGGCGTTGGCGTTGAAGCGGGCAATGCCTTCTCGCCCTAGAAGTATGTCGTGGTTTGATGTGGCTGGTAGGACCATGAAGTCACATATCTCTGTACGTTCGTGTGTACCGTCGGTCCAAGTTACAGGCAACGAAAGCATGCCGCGGGGCATGATGGTTTCATGGATGAAACCGGAAATTGGCTCATTGACGGGAATAAGCTTTGCTTTATCTTCTTCATCGAGTTGTTGGAAACACTGGTCATACATGATATCCGTGCTACTGCCGCCATCTAAAAACATATACCGCGTGCGGTAATGTCCGAAGACAGCGGTGATCACTAGTGGAGCTGTGCAGGAGGCGCCCCCTCTGACCCTTGGCATGAGGATATCAGCCTCTTTCCATGAGTCGTCTAGTGGCTGTACCCGGGTGCGCTTCCCATGTTGGGTGTTCTTGCCCCGCCATGTCATGTTGCACTGGTGGCGGGGGATTAGAGTTGCAGCGTGAGTGTTTAGGTCCCGGATTTTCTTCCGCGACCCTTCGCCTTGGGTTTCTTCGTTGCCTTGACCCTTGCCAGCTCGGTGAACATTTTTGACCAGGTGGCCGAGCTGGCCTGATTTCAGCGCTGCCTCTATCTCCATTTTTAAACTGTAGCAGTTGTCTGTGAGGTGACCGTAGTCATTATGGTACTCACAGAACTTGCTACGGTCCACATTTCGGCGCTTTCCCAGAGGGTTGGGCTCTTTCAGGGTGACCTGCTCGGTTTTCAGAACTTGAGATGGTGTTTTTGTTAACGGGGTCCAGTCATGGTTTTTCTTTGAGTGTCCGCGCTGGTCCCGCGTTTGTTTGGAGCTGATGATCTGTCGGGCATCACCGGCCGGGGAATATTTTCCCTCGTCGGTGGTGCCTGTGATGCGGTTCCAGACGGATTTGTTTTTGTGTCTATTATTATTATTATTATGGTGTTGTGGTTGGAAACCGTGTTGCTGGTTGAAGGATTTTTCGGAGGAGGCATATATTTTGGCTGAGCGTATGAGCTCATCCCAGGACTCTGGGATGCCATCCTTGCCGGTAAGGCATTTCATGAGGTCTGGGCTGCGCACATTGTGAATGAACGCGGCCCGTGTAAGCTCCTCCCCGCATCCGATTTGTAGTGCTTCTTTGTTAAACCGGACTATGTAATCTTCGATCGTTTCCCTGTCATACCGCCGGCATAGCAGGATGTCCGCCTTGTCTTTCTTATGCTTTCGTAGGTGCGAAAAGTGGCTGCCGAACTTTTCTGTGAGGTCGTCGAAATCCTTTACGCTTCCCGCTGGGAGGCTGTCAAACCATACCCTGGCGGCACCCGTGAGGGTTTGAGCGAAAAGGTGGCACCACACCTGAACAGGCCAATCCACGGACACACCTGCGCACTCAAAGTCGTGCACATGGTCGTCTGGGTCACGCAGGCCATCGTATCTACCGATGCTGCTTGGGAGTTTGGCCTTTCTTGGTACCTTGGCAGCCGCTATGCGAGCGACGAACTTGGACTTCTCAGCAAAAGCTTTTGGTCGGAATGGTTTGACCAGGTCATCGTCTATCTCACTGTCTCGCGACGTGTGAGTGTGTTTCTTTCTTCTGTGATCGGAATCACTGCTTGACGATTCGTAACCGTCCGGCTCTTCACGTGATTTGGCGTAGCCCCGAGCTCTGACGTTTCCGCCGAGCTCCCCGCTACGACCCTCACCGTGGTTGGCCGTATCTTTCTTCTTGTATCTTGCTTTCGACGGGGTGTCGAAAGCCAGTGTCTTACCCTTCTTTTTTGCTTGCTGCAATAGTTTGCGTTGGTAGATTGCAGCGCTCTTGGCATTCTGACGGAGTAGCCAGCGATCCGGGTCCTCTTCGGAGAGCTCTTGACTGTCGTCGTCGGATTCGACGTCACGGATTTCAACGGCTGACCCGTCGAGCCGAGACGTCGTCTGCTTGACGACAGTGTTGGGTGTGGTTTGGTTATCCGGCTGTCGGAGGTCTTCGTCTCCAGTTTGGTGCATGCCGGAGGTGTTAGGGTTGGGTTCAGCCATGGGTAGGGTTAAAAGATGAGTGAAAAGAGCTGTTCTAACCGTTGGATGGCGCCAATGAAGAAACAATAAGTATATCGGAGATTAAGACTAACCTCCGGGTGGTTAATACTTATGTAACTACAGGTTTAATCCTTTACCCAAACCGTTATGACAACCCGAGAGTTTGTTAAGGTGAGTGTGGTATGTGTTGTGTGTGATATGAACAAGAGATTTAAGTGGTTCGGTCGTTAATGACCTACGTCCACTGTGAAGGCACCAGAATATTATTGCTAATAAGAGAGAATTACAAGTGATGGTTGTATATATGAATGCCTACATGAGTTGCATCTGATGCTATTTATAGGCTTAATAGTGGACCGCATGGAGAGGCCCACAAGTGACACCAATGGCTTAGGCCCAACCGGGGCCCAAGCCCATGGTCTTTCTGGAAATGGCGGGAAAGGACGAGGCACTGTTGATGACGTCAGCCCACAGTGCGGTCGTTGTTGCAGTTGGACACGTGTCCGCCTTCTGGTGGCGCACAGTAACGTCGTACTTGCTACAGTGTCCAGGCTATCTCTGCTGTCTGATTTGACGCCTGACAGTGGAGGAAGTAATGCCTGCTGGTCACTGTTCACGACAGCGTGTACAGTGCAGCCGTTCCCCTTTTGTACTATCTGCCACATGTCCTTCTTCTGTTGGTGTATGCTCTGACACAGATCCTTATGAATCTTCCTTTTGTCGTCCCTTGTACCTCCTTCAACGTGCTAAGGGAATCTTCCGCGTGCGATGTCACGCGCGTATCAGGTATTAATTGTTGCTTATCATTTGTGCCGGCGCGCGAGGGTGTTGATTGGCTGTCCTCGCGCGAGTATGCTCCTGCGCCGTGACGTGGCGCAGGGTTGTTACTTAGTGGGGATAGGGACGCCTTTCAGATTAGGCTCCCTATCCCTTCAGGAGGAATGTAAAAAAGGGGTGGATAAATTGAATTTTTGTGCTAACAAAGATTTAAAACAGAAGTCGAGAATTAAATGGGCTATGGATGGAGACGAAAACTCCGCTTTTTTCCATGGTATTATTAATGGAAGAAAAGCGGCAAATGCTATTCCTGGTTTATTGGTGGACGGGGTTTGGATTTCTAAGCCCTCATTGGTCAAAAAAACTGTTTTGCAACATTTCCGTAGTCACTTTGCGGAACAAGAGAGTATTCGTCCAAGGCTTTGCTGCGATTCGTTGAAGACATTACAAGACAGCGAGAGGGATTCTTTGATTCGGAATTTTTCTAAGGAAGAAATTAAGGAGGCGGTTTTCAATTGTGGTCCGGATAAAGCTCCAGGTCCGGATGGGTTCAACTTCAGGTTTGTTAAATTCTTTTGGGCCTTACTTGAAGACGATTTTGTAAATGTGTTCAATAATTTTTTTGATCATGGTACCATTAGTAGAGGTTGTAGTTCATCTTTTATTACCTTAATCCCAAAGTCTAAGACGCCAGTGGGTTTAAAAGATTATAGACCCATTAATTTAATAGGGATTATAAGTAAAAGTATCTCAAAGGTGCTGGCGGAAAGAGTGAAGAAAGTGTTGGGTTCGGTTATCTCAAACTCACAATCGGCGTTCCTTAAAGGTAGATTTATTTTAGATGGTCCTTTGGTTATTAATGAATTGATTGGTTGGACCAAGAAATCTGGAAACAAGATATTTATGTTGAAGTTGGATTTTGAAAAGGCTTATGATAATGTTAATTGGAATTTTCTTTTGGATACTCTTGAACAAATGGGTTTCCATGAGAAGTGGTGTCGATGGGTAGAAGGCATCTTAAAATCGGCAAGATCATCTATTTTGGTAAACGGGTCACCCACTTTTGAGTTTCATTGTGAAAAGGGGGTTAGACAAGGAGATCCACTTTCTCCTTTTCTTTTTCTTGTTGTGATGGAGGTATTACATTGCATTATTGAGAAGGCGATTGGGTTAGGGGAGTTTAAAGGTATTCGGATTAATGAGAGTGGCCCTATTTTATCTCACATGTTTTACGCGGATGATGCATTGATAGTGGGGGAGTGGTCAAAGGATAATATGGATACTATGGCTCGGATTCTTCGAGTATTCCATATTTGTTCCGGTCTCAAAATTAATTTTAAGAAATCCTATTTATATGGGATTGGTGTGGAGGAAAATGAATTGGGGAATATGGCGAGTATTGTGGGTTGCCGGGTTGGGGTGTTACCTTTTGATTATTTGGGTATTCGGGTTGGGGCTAATATGGCTAAATGTTGTAATTGGTCGCTGGTGATCGAGACGGTTCAAGGTAGACTTTCGGCGTGGAAGGCTAAAACATTATCTATGGGTGGTAGGTTAACGCTAATTAAATCGGTGTTATCCAGCTTACCCATATATTATTTATCTATTTACAAGGCCCCTGTGAAGGTTATAGATAATATTGAAGCGATAATGAGGAAGTTTTTATGGTCCGGAACGGAAGAGGTCAATAAAATCCATTGGGTTTCTTGGGAAGTCGTCACGGCTCCTATTGACAAAGGCGGGTTGGGGATATCTCGGTTGAGAGATGTTAATCTTGCTCTTTTGGCGAAATAGGGGTGGCGGTTTAAGGTAGAGGTGGAATCGATGTGGAGAAAGTATATTATTCAAATTCATGGTGGAAGGGGATTATGGTACGGCCTCCCGGTCAAAAAATCACTCACCGGATGTTGGAAGACCCTTGTTTCAGCTTTGGAGGTCGAATGTTTCCAAGGTAAATCGGTTTTACAAATGCTTCGTGGGGTATCGGGTAATGGGGCAGGTCTTAGTTTTTGGTTCGATATTTGGTTTGGAGATGTTATTTTGAAGCAAAGATGGCCGCAATTGTATAAATTAGAAAGAAATAAGAGATGCAAAATTCAAGATAGAATTAAAGTGACAAGTGAAAGCGTGGTGTTTGAAGGAAGTTGGTATAGATATCCATATTCGGTTGAGGAGCTTTCAGAATACCAAGACCTGGAAAGGATGATCGCGGAGTGTAAGCTTTCGGATGCTATTGATACATGGGCTTGGGGGGATGGTTCGAGCGGCAATTTTTCGGTTGCTAATTGTAAGCGTATGTTAACAGAAGATAGATATGGGCAGGCGGGTTCTAGTCTGAAATGGGTGGGTTGGGTACCTCTTAAAGTGAACCTCAATGCATGGCGTGCCAATTTGGATAGACTTCCCACCCGGATGGCTTTGGCTAGAAGACATGTTCATATTCCAAATGGTATGTGCCCGATGTGTGACACAGTGAATGAAGATCTGAAACACTTAATGGTCGATTGTATTTTTGCCGTGGGGGTATGGAATGGAATTTGTAAGTGGTGTAGATTGGCTCCTTTTGTGGCTTATGATTTTAATGAGGTTCTCCTTCTTTACAAGAATGTTCATGGGGGAAAGTGGAGGAAAAAATCACAAGAGGTATTATCTTGATTGGGATATGGGCTATTTGGAATGCAAGAAACTCTAAAATTTTCTCAGATAAAGACATGACGGTCATGAAGGTTATTGCGGAAGTAAAATCAAAGGCGTTTTTATGGTTAAAATATAGAACAAAATTTGATTGTATTGTCTGGAAGGATTGGGCAAAGTTCCCATTGTATATGTGTAATTAGTGGCGACTCTCGTTTTTGGGTGCTCGCCGTTTTTAATGAAAGTAAATGTTCAAAAAAAAAAACGGTTGGTTCCAAAGTTTCAAACAATCACCCGAACCGTTAACCCATCAAAACTAAAACGTGTATCAATACCATACAAATCTCGAACTATCTGAACCTACTTATTTCCTTTAGACTTTATTTTAAATGATTCAACTAGTGTATAAACAACCATGCTTTGTATATAGTGGTCTTCGCAACTCCAATCTTGAGATCTCCTCCAAAACCAAAATTATAAGGACCAACCCGACCCGACAATCAAAGCTCACCCTAGGCATTTCTCTTTAAAAAAGCAGGACTTCTTGAAGAACATATGTTAACATCAACTAATTATCCGTAAGATAACGTTAGAGATGAAATCCTAAAATAAAATTTATATAAAACCAAATATATAAAACAAGTTGCCCCCACCCTTGTGGTGGAGTGGTATGAGAAGTGATGGATAAGGCTTAGGACTAAAATGTCTGAGGTTCAATTTTTGATCCCACCCGAGTTTTATCAATTTATCATTGTCATGTTTTTGGGCGGGTGAGGGATTGGATTTTCCCCGGTTTAGAAACCACGTGCGGGATCTAGCTCCCAATAGGAGTATGATTTGTAGAAAACGCTCTCATTAGAAGTCGGACATAATATGCTGTGTTGATCGTTCTAAAAATATATATATAAAACAAGTAAAAGACAAAAGTAGCAACGGAATAAAACAGCAACATAATAAGTGTGCACCTTCTAAAATTAAATTCACATTTTATTCAAACTTTAATGTGGACAGACACCTATAGTGATAGCTCTAATTTAAATACTAAATAAATAATAATAAAAAAAATAGAAACAGAAAAAGTAGTGTGAAATTAGTAACGCAAATATAGAGATCCGATCCCTGAAATATTATTACTCCAACCAAATCTGGTAGTAGTCCATCATCAGTCTTGTTCGTGGAAACCCTAACGACCCCTTACATATGGTCTCTCTCTCTCTCTCTCTCTCTCTCTCTCTCTCTCTCTCCCTCTCTCTCTCTCTCTATAGGCTTGTTGTTTATTGTGGAAATTACTTAGATCTGTTTATGTATATATGCTCAATCGTGTATTATGTGTGTTACTATGTTATTATATTTAATCTCCTTTTTTATGTGTAGACTTTGTTGATTTACTGTAACTATTTATGTGTAATATATTTGCTAATTTGTTTTTGTATTTAATCGTTTTTATGCTCTGAATTTTAATGCATGTAAGCTGTTTTTGTTTTAAATCTGAGAGAAGATGTAGATATTATCTGCAACTTGATTAAGATGTATCAATTGATGAATTGTTCGGTTAGCGGCGAGGAGTTTAATCACTTGTGAAATGATATAGTTCTGATATGAATTAGGTTTTAGAGTAATTTGTAGTATTTGCTTTGGCTGCTCAGTTACTAGTTTGTAATTGTTTAAGATATTGTCTGGTTTTCATTTTTTCGAATTGTTTGATTCGCGGAATAAAGGATGAAGGTATAGAGTTTTGAAACTAGAAGGCAGTGGTTCGTTCTTCGAGTTTGAGATGGCTTACTTAAGATTACATGATACTTTATTTGAGGAATATAATAAAAAAAGTGTTTGTGCGTAACATAAAGATAGAAATGGTGAATGAGATGTGAGACATAAATTTTGAAAAGTATGGTTTTAGTTAAAATTACAGGGTAGAAAATGGTTTAATATTGATCTTTCTTAATGTTGTCCGTGGCTAATGTGGCTAACTGGATTTACTCAGTTTCGAGGATTTATAAATTGAAAACTGAACATAAGTAGCAGGGGAAAATGTGTTCGATTATAAGTAAACATGTGGCTTGGGTATAACTCAGGAGCAGAGTACTAAAAACCTTTGAATTTCTATCTTGTAGGTTTGGTGATAAACATTGCAGCATTAGTGGTTTCGGTTGATTGAAGTTTGGGCGCCGTAACTGTTAGGTAGTTACATAGTTATACATTCTTAAGGTTAGACAATGGCTTTGATGCTTGTCTCTAAAAGGACTTATTTAGTCCTTTTTACATATGTGGTTTTCCTTGGGCATCTCTGCAATGGTTTCTATTTGCCTGGAAGCTATATGCATACATACTCAAATGGGGAGAAGATATTTTCCAAAGTCAATTCATTAACATCTATCGAAACGGAGCTTCCCTTTAGTTATTACAGTCTACCGTACTGCAAACCTTCCGGTGGAGTGAAAAAAAGTGCTGAAAATTTAGGAGAATTGCTTATGGGAGACCAAATCGACAACTCACCCTATCGTTTCCAAATGAACGTCAACGAATCTGTTTTCCTTTGCACTACACATCCATTGAGTGAGCATGAAGTAAAGCTTTTGAAACAAAGAACACATGATTTGTATCAAGTTAATATGATACTTGATAACCTGCCTGCAATGAGGTTTGCTAACCAGAATGGTGTTAAAATCCAATGGACGGGTTTCCAGTTGGATTTACACCTCCCGGCAGTAAGGATGATTACATTATTAATCATGTTAAGTTCAGGGTTTTTGTACACGAGTATGAAGGTACCGGTGTGCAGATAATTGGTACGGGTGAAGAAGGAATGGGTGTGATATCAACTTCTGATGATAAAAAGAAGGCTGCTGGATATGAGATTGTTGGTTTTGAAGTTTTTCCGTGCAGTGTTAAGTATGACCCTGAGAAAATGGCGAAACTCCATCAATATGATCAAGTGGATTCTGTAAACTGTCCGTTAGAGCTGGAAAAATCTCAAATAATAAGAGAACAAGAAAGAGTATCATTCACTTACGAAGTTGAGTTTGTGAAAAGTAATGTAAGATGGCCGTCCCGTTGGGATGCTTATTTGAAGATGGAAGGTGCTCGTGTGCATTGGTTCTCAATTCTTAACTCACTAATGGTGATCTTCTTTTTAGCTGGTATTGTTTTTGTTATATTTTTAAGAACCGTGAGACGTGATCTTACACGGTATGAAGAGTTAGACAAAGAATCTCAAGCACAAATGAACGAAGAGCTATCGGGATGGAAACTTGTTGTTGGTGATGTGTTTCGCGAGCCAAATCACTCCAAACTTTTATGCGTGATGATAGGAGATGGAGTACAAATCACAGGAATGACCGTTGTCACAATCTTATTCGCTGCATTTGGGTTCATGTCACCCGCTTCACGAGGTATGCTTTTAACCGGAATGATAATTCTTTATCTTTTCTTGGGGACTGGAGCTGGGTATGCTGGAGTTTATCTGTGGAGAACACTTAAAGGTACTTCAGAAGGATGGCGATCCGTTTCTTGGTCAATTGCGTTTTTCTTCCCGGGTATCGTTTTCGTGATTCTAACTGTGTTAAACTTCATTCTCTGGGGCAGTAACAGTACTGGTGCAATTCCCATTTCATTATACTTCATACTTTTATCACTTTTATTTTGCATCTCGGTCCCACTCACTCTGTTAGGAGGGTACTTAGGGACCCGGGCCGACCCAATTCAGTTCCCTGTTCGGACCAATCAAATTGCAAGAGAAATCCCGGCACAAAAATACCCTTCGTGGCTACTAGTAATTGGTGCTGGAACCCTTCCGTTCGGGACCCTTTTCATCGAACTCTTTTTCATTCTTTCTAGCATCTGGCTTGGAAGATTTTACTACGTGTTTGGGTTCTTGCTTGTGGTTCTTATGTTGTTGGTTGTTGTGTGTGCTGAGGTGTCGGTTGTTCTGACCTACATGCATCTATGTGTTGAGGACTGGCAGTGGTGGTGGAAAGCATTTTATGCTTCGGGTTCTGTCTCTCTTTACGTGTTCTTGTATTCCATGAAGTATTTGGTTTTTGACCTTCAGAGTTTAAGCGGGCCTGTGTCGGCTATACTCTATCTTGGGTACTCGCTGATTGTCGCGATTGCAATCATGTTGTCTACTGGCACCATTGGGTTCATTACGTCGTTCTACTTTGTTCACTATTTGTTCTCCTCAGTGAAGATCGATTAGAGGGTGTGTTGTGCAAATTCTTATAGGCAGGCAGGCAGGCTTCCATTTCGAATCTGACATGTTCATTTTAGAAGGCCTGGAAATTTTACGGCTTATCGAAGGTTAGACGAGTATATTTTGTCTTATGTTTTTGTTTTCTATGACTTGTTATAATTGTGAGGGCTTGTTTGTTCCAACATTCTAAGAAATAGCTGTTATATGATTCCTTAGTACTTTCTTTTTATTTTCTATTTAAGCCTGTCAAAACTGTTGGGTTGCGTTGGGTCAGGTAATATACTGTAACGGGTTCAGATTGAAACGGGTTCACTTTTAAAAAAAAATGTGAAATAAGTTCGGGTCAAAACAATTCTGAACAGGTAATATATTGTAACGGGTTGACTTCTAAAAAAAATGTCAAATAAGTTCGGGTCAAAACAATTCTGAACAAAATGGAGTCGGGTCGACATGGAACATACTTGAACTTACCCTTTTATGATTAGGAAATTTTATCACCCTTACAGCTTTTTGATTAGGAACACTGTTACTAAAACCCCATCTTGTTCAGAAGCTGATAGCATGGTTTAAAAGAACGGAATCGTGCGAGGCGGAATTAATAAGTAAATATAAAAATTTTATATCTTATAAAATATATAATACTAAGTTAATAATCAGATTCATCAAAAAAACATAGATAAAAGAATGTTTGAAACTGACACAAAAAGTCTAAAACATCATAATCCTTTGAAGCGCATCTTTTCTTAGTGCTTCAGTCCTACAAGGCGCACGGACCAAAAACCCTATGAGGCGCGCCTCATACTCGTTTTCTGAATTACGCCTTAAGTCACGCGTCTCGGCATTTTTTAAACTACGCAAAAGTTTCTAAATTTTTGTATCAACTTCAAACTTGTAACCCATGCAGCAAAACACCAAAAAAACACACAATTACATAAGGAAACACGTACTCCAATCATAGACTCATTTGTTGTATTAGAGTTGTATATGTTAAATTTTTTTTTTGTCTATGTTATGTTATTGGTTGATCGTCATAGATTAGATATTACATTATATGGAAACATAACCAAAGTCTGTTTCATCAAAAGATAAAAATAATAGTTAGTTGTATACAAATATACTAACAGTTTGAAACAACTTTATTATGTCAACCCACTAAAATGACAAACAAGAACTAAATGACAATATGACAATTTACTCTTTTTTTTTTCTTTCTATTTTCATAGCTATATAGGTCTCCAACCACATACCCATATATGTCACTCATGAGTCACCTGTGTGTAAATTTGACTGTCCAATTGTACCGGTGTCCAATGCCTGCGTGCTAGCTGGTTGAAAATCGAAATGATATCATAAATCAATTGAAGTCGACACGAACTTCAAATTGTTTTACGTTTAACTCGCAAAAATTAGACCGAACATAAAACATATAAACTAATTAACCAAGACGTGCTCCTCTGGCTTCAAGACCTTTCTAGCGAGTTTTTCATGGTGTTTAGTTTACAACCTCATTACAAGATGGAGAACATGATTTGTGATTAGTTCATCTCCTCAACCAATGCAACAATCCATGTATCCATCTCGCTGAACCCTTGTAGGCTGTAGCAACACATGGGTTACAAATATAAATATGAAATAGCATAGGGTAAATGTTAACGCACCAATCTATTAACAGTCCGTTGTGCGAGTCGGCAGAAGAATCAGCTGAACACTTGCTCACTTCCTGCATTTTTGCGACTGTTCTGTGGGCTCACATCAGCACTTGGTGCAAGGTGCAGAACCTATTCGTTTTTTCAGTCAAAGACCTCCTGTGCATGCGCGATTTCTCTGGCTTGGATGGGATTCAGAGGGAGATCTTTCATGGGCTGATTATTATAGGGTGTTGGTCTACCTGGAGGACACGGAATAAGCTCAAGTTTGAGAACCAAAAGGCGCGAATGGAAGACCTCATATGCGAAGTGAAAGCGGTTGGGTATCTATGGGCCAAAAATAGAACTAGACTTAAATCTTTATCATGGTCGAATTGGTGTAATTTTATCTTGATGTAATTGTTTGTTGTGTGGCCGCCACGCCTTGTGGTGTTTGGCCGTTTTTATGAAGTTTTTCTTTCAAAAAAAATGTATGTTTTAAATCGTATTAAAAAGGATTAACTAATAAAAACCAATAATTTTCTTGACTTAAATCCAAAATGTGTGTTTTAATAATCTTATAATTTTTTTAATGAAAATGGCGGGCATTTTATATTCTTAAAAACAATTTACATTTGGACAGTGGGTAAGCAGGCAACAAATTTGAATGAACAAGTATCATTATCGAAATCTTAATAGATATGTTTTTTATATTAGACGTTCAAGTAAGAAATATTTTTATTAGAGATTTTAAAAATTAACAATAGTAAAAAAAAAAAAAAAAAAGCCATATATATCATATTATCATAAAAGCATTTCTAGTGGAGATGCATTATGACACGATACCAACTAGCAAAAGTAATATTCCGGAGACGAGCTCCGTTTTGTGAATTGTGATGGTATCCACACCCCAAAGCTCTGTTATAATATTAAAAAAAAAATCCCCTAAAAAGTTATAAAATATACAAATTTAGTTTTTTTTTTTTTTTTTTTTAACTAGAATTAAGCCCCCGCGTTGCTACGGAAAGCATAAAACGATGAACCATGCACGCCCGCTGCGGCGTGATAATGCGCAAAATTAGACTCAAAATTTGCGATTTTCATACGTAAAGGGCCAGGGGTGGCCCTGGCTCCCCTGTTTTTTGGCGCAGTGCTGGAAATTTGCGATTTTCATACGTAAATTGAGTCCGGGTTGAGTCTGGCCCCCGCCGATTTGCCACTACCGATCGAAAAAAATTGAGTCCCCCCCGCGATTCGAGAACCAAGCTTCGCCCCTAGGTATAATAATACCGACTATTTACTTTACTGATAGAATAATCGATTTCACTAATCGAATTTGAATCCGTTTTGATTTCAGTTATCAAATTTTCGAATAGAATATGAATTTATGATTTTTAACTTGATTCAATATTCGAGTCAAATTATATATTTTTCAATTGTGTTAGGCCGCCATAAAGTTGGAAATAAATCATTTGGACTTTTGATGGTTAAAAAAAATAATCTTTTGATCACTTGTTATCAAGTATAAACTTGTAATTTGGATGTGGCACTAAAGATTTTGGATTTTTTTTATTATTTGAGAAGAGATAACGTATAAAGCTTCTTAACGTAAAAAGCGTAAGAAGTAATCTCAGCCATTAGATTAACAAAATGGTTGGGTGCAGATTAAAAACCCTAATCATACTTGGGTCAAACTAACCAAGGGTAAATTATGAAAAACCAAATTTTCAACAATTGAAATCGATTAAACCAATCTGAATGATTACACAATCAAAATAACAAAAAACATTCGATTACAAATGAACGAAAACAAAAAAAATAAAAAAAACAGAGATTTACACTGGGATGATTTAATCATACGAAAAAACATACAATTATGAATAAACGCTCGTAATAGTTGTCAAATACTTTCGATTTTGTTTCAATAAGTAGGATTAAACATAAAAATTAGGTTAAAAAAATGTTGCAGACGAAGAAGATGAAATTGGTGAAAACAGAGCCTTTTAAACACACTAAGAAAATTTAAACGCACTCATTGTACAAAATTTAAACTCACATCCAAAATTTAAACGCACTCATTAAAAAGTTTGGAAACACTCATTAAAAATTTAGAAGCACTCATTAAAAAGTTTGGAAGCACTCATTAAAAAGTTTGGAAGCACTCATTGAAAACTTAGAAGCACTCATTAAAAAGTTTGGAAGCACTCATTGAAAATTTAGAAGCACTCATTAAAAAGTTTGGAAGCACTCATTGAAAATTTGGACGCACTCATTAAAAAGTTTGGAAGCACTCATTGAAAATTTGGAAGCATTGATTGAAAATTTGGACGCACTCATTAAAAAATTTTAAACTCACCTTTTACAAATTTTAAACGCAATATGCTCATCTTTTCTTACACACAATCTGTTTCGTTTGATGATGGTGGCTGGTGCATCGATTCTTGATTATGAATCTTATCATTCAAAGAGATGCTCTTTTTCATGCAAATCTTGAGATAATCTGTTATTTTGAGTTATTTTGTTTCAGCAGGGAAAAAAAAAGAAACAGGGCCCTGGTTGATAAGGAGCAAGGGTCTGGTGCAGGGGAGCAGGGCCCCTGGTTGATAAAGACCAAGGCCTGGTTTGTGAAGAAGTCTGGTTTGTACAATATCACTATCTTTAGAGTTATTTGAACAGCGATCTGCAATCTTGACAAAATCCTTCAAACATTTGGGAGAAATTTTTGTTGTAATATGAGAACTAACAATCTATTCTATTCGTTGTTCTTTGATACGCTTTTTAGCCCAACTTGCCAAATTAATCCCTTCACCTACAAACAGTGAATCGGCGGTAAGTGATGGTGGTGGTGGTGGTGGTGGTCAGATCTCGATCGATGAAGTTAAACAAGGGGGATGAGTTAGGTTTATATTCTGAAAGTTTAGATCAGGGAAGAAGAAAAATAGGTTAATCGTGTTTTAACTATGGTTAGGTTAAATTGACAGGTGGCAAGTTCCAGTGACTTCCTACACTTTTTTATGTTAAGCATACTTTGTACCATATACTTTCTCCTATTAGTTTTATAAACTTATGTTTTTTAGGTTATAATTTCAAGTTTGCAGAAATTTCGAAAATAAAATACGTTGACTTTTGGTTAAAATCAAACCAAATTAAATCAATTCGAATCAAATTATGAATTGTATGCAAATTCAAATTTCCCAAATCTAATTCGAATCAAATACGAATCCATGATCAAAAGTTCAAAAATTCAAATACTCGAAATTTGATTCGTTAAACACCCCAACTTGATTCTTTAATTCTCTAGATAATAGATAGTTATCAATACTCTATACATATAGAATAAAAAAAAACAAATTACAAGGTTTATGAAAATATGAAAGGAAATATGAAAATATGAAATTACAAGGTAGAAATCTAGAAGGGTTTTTAAGAGGAGGCTTAACCTATTCAACAAAAGGTATAAAAATGGGAAGGGTGAGAAATATATAAAAAAGACACAATCGATAAAAAAATATAATATAACGATGAGGAAAAAGACACAATAAATCGCAAAAAAAAAAAAAAAAAAAAAAAATACACAATGATATAAAAAAGACACAATGCCAAATAAAAAGACATAATGATGTACCAAAAATTTTAAAATCTACAAGCTAAAAATTCAAAAGCAAAATGCTAAAATCTAAGATCGTAAAGTTCAATGAGTTTAATACTATTCATACAACTTCTTTATTGTGACATAGAGTGATATCAAGCGACGATTAGCGGGTGGACGACTAATAACATAAAGAAGTCAAGACTGTCACATTATGGGTATGTTTGACAAGGAGCTTTTAAGAGCTTTTAGGAGCTTCAAGCTTTTAAGAAAAAACTTATACTCAATAAAAAGTCTTGTTCGGTTGAAGAGCTGGGAGCTTTTAGGTTAGGAGAAAAAGTTCTATAGTGAAAAGCTACTAACTAGCTTTTAATAAAAAGCTCTACTAGCTACAAACTTTTAATTAGTATATGACACAAATACCCATTCTATTTTAAAAAATAAAATAAAAACTTTCTTTACAAGCTTTTAATTATACCTATTTTGATCATTTTATACATTTTATTAAAAGCCCCAGCTACTCTGTCAAACACCAAAATAGATTTAAAAAGCTTTCAGCTCCAGCTACCAGCTTGCAGCTAGTTTTGCCAAACATACCCTATGACTTATGTTTTACTATTAAACTCAGTGTTAAATATTTTAAAGCTATAAATATTGAGCCAAATCCAATAGAATGTTATATATAAAGCTATATATATATATATGTAAATTGTGTGTATATTTATGATTAAATATATAATATTTAATAAAAATGTAAAAAAGACACAATGCCAAATAAAAAGACACAATGATGTAACAAAAATTTTAAAATCTACAAGCTAAAAATCTAAAAGCGAAATGCTAATATCTTTTTATCGTAAAGTTTGATGAGTTTAATACTATTCATACAACTTCTTATTGTGACGTAGGGTGATATCAAACGACGATTAGCGGTGGACGACTAATAACATAAGAAAGTCAAGACTGTCACATCATAACTTATGCTTTTACTATTAAACTTAGTGTTAAATTTTTTAAAGCTATAAATATTAAGCCAAATCTAATATAATATTACATATAAAGCTATAAATATATATGTAAATTGTGTGTATATTTATGATTAAATATATAATAGTAAATAAAAATGTATTCGATGTCGAGTGGACTTTTGCTTATGCTTAGCTCGTTTATAAACCAAACTAAGCTGATCGACTCATTTACAATCAAATGAAAAATCGAACTAACATTTTTCAAACGATCGACGAGCGATTTAAACAAAACACCCTATTCTCTTTCTCCCTGGGTCCCATATTAAAAGATGGTACAGAAAAGAGGGATGTCGGTAACATATTCAGAAAGTAGGGGTAATAACGTAATTTCCAGCTTTTAAGCATTAAACAACTGGTCTAGTTTAAGCATGAAGTAATGTTATTCAAACTAGCCGTTACAAACGCTCCATATTGTCTTCTTCTTCTCTCTCATCAATCATCAACAACTAAACTCATCATCTCCTTAAACCCACAACACAATTTTCTTTCCTATTTTATTTTCTTCATAATCTTTGTCTCTGTGCTGCTGTAAACATGTTCACAGAAGGCTTAGATGAAAGTGCACTCAACTGGGTCAAGCAGGTACTTAAACTCTCCATTATTATATTTTGTTGATATATATGTATACTTTAGATTTGTTAGCATATACCCATTTGTGTTTCTTCAACTATTTGTAGATTAGCATCACTTGTATGGATTTTTCTTCTGATTTCAAGGGAAAAGATTGAATGTTAAATGCTATGTAATGTAGTAGGGATTAAAGAAAGCAAGAAAGAAATATTTGTTATTACTATTATTATTATTATTATTATTATGTTTTTTTTATAATTTGTTTTTAAGGAAAAAAAGATTGAATACCCACAAATTTCTGTTGGTTTGTCTTGAATTTATGGATTTATGCATATTTTCTTGATGTTTTGTTGTTTAATGAACAAATCTTGAATGTCATGTTGATTAAAAGACATATTATTATTTTTTATTATTTGTTTTTTAAATTCTTGATTAATGATTATATGCCCACATAAGTTTGCAAAGTTTTTAGAGGTTATTGCCAATGATCTTCAGCCCAGCTGGTTTGAGGTGGGAGGGTTTAAGAGGGTTCCCGCCCGGGGTTGGTCACACGTTTGATTCTCGTCCATCAAAAAATCATACCCATTAAGGTTGAAAGGGCCGGCGTGTGGGAGGACTCGAACTTGTGACCCGGAGGTTGTTAGGACTAGGATTTCACAAACCTTTAAAAAAAAAACAGTTTTTAGAGGTTATTGATAGTATGCATATATCTTTAATGTGTTTTAGTAACAAAAAAACTAATTGTTTAATTGTTTGCTAAGCATAATTTGTTTTTCTTTGTAACATTTTTGTTAAAAATAAATTCAGTTATTAATAATTATGTCCCAAACAGTTACATGAGTAATTGTTTATCAGTTTTCATATTCTTAATTTTGTTTAATAAGAAAAAATGAATCTTGAATGTTATGTTAGCAGGGATCAGATAAAGAACAGCTTCGGGTTCGTTCGCCTTTAAGAGAGACTGTAGTTGAAGATGAATACATGATACCAAAATCCCCTCTTTCATTCAATGCCACAACTTATAAATCCTCTAATATATTACCACCCCTTAAGTTTCATTCCAGCCTGCTTGGATCTCATAATCTTGAAACAAACAGTTTTAATGACTACGAAGACGACGAAGAAGATGATGATGATGATGTTTATGGTGATAATGATGAGAGTGTGGGCTCTGCTTCTGATGACATGGACTGCACTTTCTCTGAGGGAGAAGAGTTTAATGAAGAGATCCTTAATGTTAATATTGTTAAATCGCCTAAACAAGATGGACCGAACAGGTCTACTTTGAATAGAGGGATGATAAAAGATGATCTTTCTGTTGAAGTTCCTCGAAAAGCTAGAGGCTTTAGTGAAACCGGATGGCATGGTGGGGCGAGTACACATCTTAGCAACTATGTAAGTGAAAGCTTCTTGATGTCATATGTTTTGTAGGCGTATAAAAGTTGACGTTTGTTGTTATTCGTGATAAATGTAGGGGACACCTGTAGCTGACTTGGGAACTCCAAGTGCGCCGCCTATTTTTGAAGGAGTAGGACACATTGATGAGGTTGATTGTGAATCAAGTAAAGAATCTTCAGGGTTTATAGGATTCGAGCAATCACAAAAAGAGATCAATGTGCCAGAAAACGTCGTTAATGATGTAAAACTGGAGCCTTCTGTTAGTGAAAGGTTAGATATTTGAACATGTGCTTGTTTATGTTCGTCGTTTAGTACTTTTTGCATAAGTGTTGAGATGATAATCATTTTATGCAGGGAAAATGAAGCCATAAAGTCGATGCCATGTGGCGAAACGAATTTACTAGATCTTGCACCTTATTGTAACAGGTACTGCATCAATTGAGATTGGGCTGTTATCCTTTTGTAGCATAGTTTAACTTCACTTACACAGAATGTTTGACTTTTTGCAGTAGTCAAAATCCATGGCAAACTTTAATTACATATGATGCATGCTTTCGGCTATGCCTAAATGCATGGGCACGAGGCTGCACAGAAGCACCCGTGTTTCTAAATGATGAATGTCGAGTTTTGCGCAATGCCTTTGGGTATGTTATTAACTTCACTTACTGTCTTTTGTTGTTCTTGTTGTTATATCGACTGCCTCTTAGAAGGGCCGTGTTTTCTGCTTTTCTTTAGGTTACACAAATTCTTGTTGCAACCTCGAGGTTGTAAACCGCTTGCAAGTAGCGGTACTGAGAATACAGATAAAGCATGTCCCTTGAAAGTAAAGAAAGTGATTGGAAAGATTAAGGTTGAAGGTATGGTCTTCAACTCTTTTTATAAAAATAAACAGTCTTTTTAACTTAAATAATAAAAAAAAAATATGTTCTTTATTAACTCATGGTCGATTTGCTTTCGTGCGTAATTTGCAGTAAGGAAAGTAAGAATCATCCCACAAAGAAAACTTAAGGACACATACTCTCAGCAAAGTGCCATCTATGTGCAAGCAGGCGTTGAGTACATTCGACATGTATCTTCAATTGTAAAATGCAAAATTAACAAATTAGGAATCTCTTCGTTCTCACTTCCGTGTGAAGGTTTGTTCTTTACTTATAATAATAATAATGTAATTAAAAAAAAAGAATGTTCAAGTGATGTTTAGAAAACGGTGTCCTATTGCAGAACCAGTGATATGCTTATTGCAACTTAAAAGCTCTCAAGAAAATACAGAAACAGAATCAACCTTAGGCATTTGTTTGAGGCCTGGAACTGGTGATTCCCATGACTTGTAAGTACCCGTAAAAAAAAAAAAAAAAAAATCTTGCAAATTCGTGTGTCGCGTGTTAAAAATAGTTATATACTAACTTTATGATCTTGTATGTGACATTAGTTTCCCAGAGAATCAAGCGGATGCCCTTTTGCTAGAAGTGCAGAGTGAGAAGAGAATTATCCAGGGCCGTGCAGTTATTCCAGTTTCGTCGTTACATGATAATCTTGTAAGTTTAAAGTACGTTTGTTGGTATATTATAGAGTCGACTGTAATTTATAAACGAAATAATTTCAATGTGATTTATGGTATGCAGAATGATAGAATCAAATGGTGGCCAATATATCACGAAGACAACGAATGCATAGGGAAGGTTCAGCTTTCCATCACCAGTACAGTTACATCTGATGAAACTACTCACCTCAAGGTTTAGAAGTCATATAATTTTTTTTCAAAGGTTTTTGCTCTAAATTGTTTCGGAATGTCAATTTTTTTTTCTTCATAAATTCGACAGTGTGGGCCCGTTGTGGAAACGCTTGCGTATGATTTACTATTGGAGTCTGCCATGCGTGCACAATCTTTCCATGCGCGTAATTTATGTGTTGTTGAACCTTGGAAATGGTTGTTGACTGAGTTCTCTGATTATTATGGAGTTTCAGAATCATACACTAAACTCAGGTACTTAAGACTTCTAATCTAACTTTGCCTTAATTACAACCTTTTATGCTTCTACATTTGTCTTAATAATGCCATCATCTTACAACCATTTTAGGCATCTTTCACATGTTATGAACGTCGCTACACCTATAAAAGATTGCTTAGAGCTCATTTATGAACTACTTGTACCCGTTATCAAGGCTAGAACAGAAAGAAGACTAACGAGACAAGAGGTAGAAACCTTAAAGTTTCAAGCTTGATTCGTGATTCCTTTTAAAAATTTTAAACCAATTTTATTGTCATTGTGCAGAAAAGCTTGTTATTAGACTGCGAAACACAAATCGAGAGTCTACTCGCACTTGCTTTTCAAAATTACAAGTCGTTAGATGAAAGTTCTTCTACAGGATTATCAGACAAACTGAGTCCGCTTCCAGAATCTGCTGCTCCAGCATTAGTTCCAGCTGTTCAATTATATACTCTTATTCATGATATACTTTCGCCAGATGGACAAGCTTTGTTGACTAATTATTTACAGGTAAAAATATTCTGTAATTTTCATGTTAATATGGTAATAACTGAGCGTTCCATTCGTTTAAAAGCTGTGTAAAATTACAGGCAGCAGCAAGAAAGAGGTGTAGAAAGCACATGGTAGACACTGATGAGTTTGTGGCAAGCAATACTGATGGTTTTCTTATGGATTCTATTGCAATTACTACTGCTTATCTGAAAATGAAGAATTTGTGTATAAACCTTAGTGATGAAATAAAAACAGATATCAAGATACATAACCAACACATACTACCAAGGTATGTACCATTTGCTTTAGGTTGATTTTGTGCTTGTTTTATCTCAAACGGGTCAAATACGAAAAATAACTAGAAGGGGAGGAAAGGGTTTGACAAGTCTATTTTTAAGCATACGGCCTAAATCGTTTCATTCAAAGATTTAAATTATTGATGTAGTTATATTATATTAATTCGCTTTATTAGTTATTTATAGAAAAAGATAATAATACGGGCGAAAGATGTTATCATTTTATGGAATTTTAAATTTTGGACATCTTTGCATCTTCTTTCAGCTCCATTGATCTCTCAAGCATCACAGCAGCCGTTTACAGCAGCGAATTATGCAAACGGCTTAAAGGATTTCTTGCCGCATGGCCTCCTTCAAGTCCTCAGCCTCATGTCAATGAGCTTCTTATAGCAACTGCAGACTTTGAAAGAAATCTCGAGTCATGGAACATTAGGTCTGTTAAATTAGATCTCATTACTTATGTCGATATAATAATCGTATATAAACTCCTCGGAGTTAAAAAAATGTGGTCATTATTTATGTTTCAGTGTGCCACAAGGCGGTGTAGACTCGAGAAGCTTATACCATAACTACATTATGGTTTGGGTCCAAGATATGCAACTTTGCTTACTTGACCTATGCAAGGCCGAAAAAGTACCATGGGCAGGTGTAATTACAAATTATTCGACGTCTCCTTTTGCTGAAGAATTATACGACAAAATTAAAGAAATGTTGAGCGAATATGAAGTGGTGATTAATCGATGGCCACAATACACGTTGATTTTGGAGAATGTAAGTTATGATGTTCATTTCCAAACACATGTTATATCATATATGTAAACTACATGTTTTGGTTCTAAATGTTTTCATTTTGCTTGAAAGGCGGTTGCAAATGTGGAAAGAGCAATCATGAAAGCGCTCGAAAGACAATACGCAGATATTTTGACGCCTTTGAAAGATAGCATTCCCAAGAGGCTTGGAATACAAGTTCAGAAGCTAACACGAAGACAATCGAATGCCCTGTATTCCATTCCTAATCAAGTGAGTGGTATACTTTTAAAAGTTTTAAAAATTTTAATTACATAAATAAGATTATTTATCTTTATTGGTTTTTTATGGCAGCTTGGAACTTTTTTAAACACCATCAAGAGAGTTCTTGATGTACTACATTGTAGAATAGAAGACAAACTGAAGTCATGGGCATCGTATCTTCCGGTCAACGGGGATAAAAAGTCAACTTATGGAGAGCAAATGAATGCAGTTACTGTCTTGTTCAGAACAAAATACAAAAACTACATGCAGGCTGTGGTGGTCAAACTCATTAGCAATGTAAGTAATAATAACTTAATAAGTTAATAAAAAGCGGTTTTTTTCTTGAAGATAATTGTAATCAATCATTATGTTACAGACGCAAGCAAATCGGAGCACACGGCTTCAAAGAATTCTTGAGGAAACAAGGGAAGCAGATGGCGAAAATGAAATCCGTGACAGGATGCAAGTTTTGTGTTCACAGCTTGTGGAATCAATATCCAACTTACATGAGGTTTTTACAAATCAAATATTCATTGCTAGTTGCCGCGGTTTATGGGACAAAATGGGACAGGTAATTAAATCTGATCCATCATTTCTTGATCTTCATATAACCTTTAAACTTTTGAGGGTAGAAAGAATGTGTTTTGATGCATTTGAATTCATGTTTTTGTAGATTGTGCTAAAGTTTTTGGAGGGTAGGAAGGAAAACCGCGTATGGTACAACGGATCTTATTATGCACTTGGAGTAAGTTGTGTAAACTTTAAAGATCTGTTTTGTGGATGAAATGTTTTATTTTGTAGCAATATAACATGAAGTTATTGTTTGATTTGTTGTAGATTTTGGATGATACTTTTGCTTCCCAAATGCAAAGATTGCAAGGCAATGCATTACAAGAGAAAGATTTAGAACCGCCGCGCTCAATCGTTGAAGCTCGGTCTATTCTTTGTAGGGATACCAACAATGCAGCAGATACTTCTACCTACTTCTATTAAGGATATACAAATCTAAAATTTCATATATTTTTTTTCATATGTTGTATGCCAATTCTTTTGTAAAGTAATCATCTTAATTCATATTCATATTAATAATAATCAATCACATATGGGGGGGCTTATTATGTAACATTTTGTTTAATTACTAATCTTTATTACCTAATTATTTGTTTGCTAATATTAGTCAACTTCTCTTCTAAGACAAGAAATGCAGGTAAAAATACCAGAATAATACTTAATATTGAAAAACAGATATATCTATGCAGTAAAAACCACAGCATCATGGAACTCAAATATTAACATTACAGTTGACTTGATCCCAAACTCAAGCTTTCGCTTTCTGCCCAGAATTTGCATATGAGATGTGTTCGATGAAGGGTTTATCTTCCTGCAGCTGCGGCTTTTAAGGTTTGTCTTCTGCAAAAACCAGAAAAAGATAACACTAAGTCACTTCCAACAACGACGTAGAACATCAACGGTTTGGTCAAGAGTCAAACAGCAATTCAGAAGAAAGTGAGATAACGTACGTATGGATTCAGGATCTATATGTACAAAAAAACTTGCACCGACTATTAAGTAACAAAATACGAGCATTAATCCCTTGAAGTAATTAGCCGTTCCATCCTGCACACGTTAAACAGAGTTAAGTGCAAATTTGACCAACAATGGCATGGCATATAAAGTAATAAGATATTCTCGAAAGGCGTGAACCTGCAACATGAAAGCCACTACCAGAACCGTTATAAAAAGAGTTGCAGTCTCAAATAGTTGAAAATTTAGGTCCAGTGGACGTCCAATGATCCACCCAACCACCACACAAAACGGTATCTACAGAAATAAATAACAAAATCAGAAAGCCCATAAATTATAGTAGGTAACAAATGCTACAAAAATGGATATTGATGTATAATAGTATACCGCAAACATAGATATTTGTGTTGATGAGCCAATCGCCACTCCTAAAGATATATCCTGCACATACGGTATTACAGTAACCATTTAAAATAACTGAATATTGATTTCTATGATAGATAATAAAAGTAAGCGCTTACAAGCTTGTCTTTAATTGCAAATATGATGGCACTTGCATGTTCTGCTGCATTTCCGACAATAGGAAGCAGAATAACACTAATAAATGCTATCGGAATATTCATTGCAACAGAAGCGCCCTGGAAGATAGCATAACGTCTCTTAACAATAAATAATGATTCTAGAAATAGTTTCAAATAGGGGATCAAAATAATTTGGATACCTCAATTGTGTTGACTAGATATTCAGAAAGAACCGAAATGATAAGTGTCAAGATGCTGAGCCAGATAATGGATTCATACTTCGAAATATCTGGAGATTCTTTATCATCGTCTGAACCCTCATCGTCCGGATTAGTTTCCTGATATTTTTAACTACAATATTAGAAAAATATTATATTCTTAATTAAGAAAAAAAACATATTGAAGGTATAAATACTCTATAGCTAAACAGAACAATCACCAACCTCATTGATTGGCGTATACGAGTTCTTTGGACTACTCAACTGAAAAAAAATATATCCACCATATGCTAGAAGCATTATACAGCTGCTAAATCTTGAAAGTGCCAATTCTGATCTCCCAAAATGCAATTCAGTGTGTGTGAAGTGGAGAACGGCTGGGAATAATAGACCCATAACGGCCATTAACAGTAATCCTGAGCTCATTACTGCATTTGACTGCCAACAAGTTGACATAAATTTAATTTTGAAGTGTTGATTAATAACACGGGAACTATCAGCGAGTTATAAAAACTAAACTGACCTTGTTAAACACTTGTTGTTTATTAGGATGGACAATTCCTCCGCAGAAAAATGCACATCCAAGAACAAGCAACATGTTTGACAGTATTGACCCTAGTAATGATTGCTGTACGACACGTAGCATACCATGTTTCATTGCATACATTGATATTATCAGCTCTGTTGCATTGCCAAAAGTAGCGTTGAGAAGACCTCCAACTGTAATTACAGTTTATAAAATCCAAGTAAATATCGTTGCATAATTCACATAACCAATAATCACAACTTGCACAAATCAAAACTATAGAATCAATTGGTAACAAACCTGTAGGTCCAGTGTAGAAAGCCAGCTGCCTGCATAAAAACAAGTCAAAACATCTTAGATGACTACTTACTGCACTAACTAATATCAGTCAAATGTGGTCATAACACAATATCACACGAAGAACAGGTCTAAATAAGATCATTAACAAACACCCTTGATACGACATGCGCAGTTCATGCGATTTAAAATCAAATATCGGCCAAGGGCCGATATTTGAGATATAGGTTATCGCTGTGGGATATCGGTAATTTTAATATCATGCAGAATTTATATAACGTAAAACATATATAATATTAATAGCAATATCAAATATCAAAAGTCAAAACTCAAAAGTGCCAATATTTGAAACATGATCTAATCGTAAGCCATGAAATCTAATCGGTCAATGTCGGCCAAATATCGGAACCGATATTCTGGAAATCTGGAATGATATTTGACACTGATATATTGTGGATGACCGATAACCAGTATTCCACTGCTATTCCACTGATATCCCACCGATATTAACTGCTTAGAATACGACTATAGATAAAAGTATAGAAAGAATGAAAGATGTAAAGAAAATTACTCGGTAGCCCAACCCAAACGTTCTGCCAACGGTATGATGCCCAATAAGCTCAAGAAAAAGACCCAACCCTGATACAAAACAGAATCCAGTCAAAATCCACATCAAAAGGCGATCTAAATTGCTACTCCTGTATTAAAAATGGATAACAACAATAACAACGATAATAACTCACATGATGACCAGTCAAGAAATCAACCAGTATAGCTAATGGGCCAAAAGGTATAAGTAAATTAATCTTATCAGACAAAAAAGCAATCCTTATGCTGGTCATCACTCTACTCCATATAGACTTGTTCCCCCAATAATCAAGCATTGCTTTAACAGGAAACATATTTCTTTTCGTCGATACCGAACCGGATTGACCCTCATCGTGCGGCTCCATAATCGGTCTCCCCTCTAAAGATCCCATCTGTAAGAACTCTTCTGTTAGAAAATCCTACACATTTCTAAATGTACACAGAGGAAACAAACATGGTCAAAACATGACAAGACAACTCACTTCATCATGGGAATTGAATCCTACCATCTGCAGATGATTAATGGTGCCCATTTATTTATCAACTAAAGATTTTATTAACCAGCCAAAAAGCACCCAACTTTATTGCATCTTTAATCTAACCACTCCTTGAATTCCAACCAGAACCACTTAACAGCTAATACCCACAAAAAATCCCAACAAAAAAACCCAAAAATTCATTAACTTATTGAACTAGGCAAATCATCAAACACCTGGTGTGCAAGACTGCAAGTAGTTGTTTCAACGAAACAGGCCATTATTTTCACATGGGTTACTTAAGAATCACGTTAGTATTCAAAGGGGAAAGTTCCAGGAACTTACGAGTTGATAATTGAAGTCAATAATAATGGCTGTGTACACATTAAATGTGAAGAAAAATAAAGATGATTTGTTTATGGGATGTTAGGTGTCTAAAGATCAAGGGAGAAAATGGGTGGTGTTGTTTGCACGTTATTGTCGATGGGTTGGTTTCTTTAATTAAAAGATAAAACATTTGATTAAGTGTCAAGAGCGTGTGGAGAGCAATGTAAAAGACTGAATCAATGAAAGTTGCATAGGAAAGACTTGTTGTTTTGTTAATTTTCCACTTATTCAGGGTTGTGGTGAGCCTGGCATTATTAGTTCGATGATTACAATAAGATATTATTATTTGGCTAGTTGGATGCAGACAGTTGGCGTCTTTGATCCGCAAAACATAAGTCGTTAGCCTCGTCACAAGAACTAAGGTTAGACCAGGTATAGTGAGAGCTCAATTCCATACCCTCTACTTCACTTGGATAGCATTTTGATTGGCCCTCTAAAAAAAAGAAATTTCCACGCCCAAAAATGACGTTAAAATTTCCACGCCAAAGCCAAAAACCACCCAAAACGGCCAGGGGACGGTGTACCCGGCTTTTGGGACGTTTCGGTTGAGGCTAATAACTTAACTTAACTGAACCGAACCATACACACCCTAGAAGTGTCTGTGTTTCCCGCTGCATCGCGCGGGCACCCTGCTAGTATTCTTAAATGTAAATGTGTCGTAATAAATGAGAGTGCACGTCTGTTGTACGGTGGTGAGGGTGTTTTATACCAGATTGTAGGTTAGAGATAACCGATGCGGTGTACTTAGTGCCACATCTATCCTAAAAGTCGCTACAAGATCCTCGTGATTAATGTGTCATAGGTATAGTCACAATGTAATTAACGTCTCTTTAATTACATTAGAGTCGTTCTTTTATTGGAAAATTGAGTGCTTAGGATATAGATTATGCATTGACGCTGTTAATAGCTTCGCCCATGTTCCTACTGTGATGGTTTGGATATCATGGTCCGGATGTGCTGGCCTGGATGAGTGTAGGAGTTACCTCTTCATCTAGTTGACCATTTTGAACAAAATAAAATTCTTGTTTGAATGAAGAATAAAATATAAGCAATATTGAATCATTACGGAAATACTCTTTTGTATTGCACATAGTCTCAATGATCTAAAGAACCATGGTAAAGATTCATATTGCTCAAGAATAATAATGACGACTTTTGGCTAAGATCAACGTTTACATGTCTAGGGCGCCAGTCATGTCGGGTTGAGAGATTGAATTGTTAAGCACTAACTTGCATATATTCAAAATCAAGTAACCCACGCACGAGCCGTTTAACACATTTATCTAAATGTTAAGGGGGTTTGGCATGTAGTAACCAAATTGCTAAATGTGTTTTTTTTTTCAAGTTTGAGTTGTGGAATGGGTTAACGGTTAGCTAGTCGGCCTTTTTACATCAACATGTTGGTTTGTCGACCAATATATTTAAACAAGTTAAACAGATTTATCCGAACACAACCCGTTTAATAAAACAAGTCAACCTAAACATGACTCATGTATTAAATATGTTACACATGATATCGGATGAGTCACTATATATAAAAGTAGTTATTTTGTGATCATATACTATGTCAATAATTGCTACGTGACAAATGAGTCAATCCAGATCTGTACTCAAGCTTCTAATATATATTTACGAACTAAGCTCGACTTTGGACACAAAGCTCGAGCTTAGATGAGCTCTAGCGCGACTCAGCTCATTGCCTCGTTTACACCCTAACTACCACTTGTGCATCACTCCAACTAGTGGTTCAAAGATGAATTAATGAAGAAAAGACATAATTAATTCATAATATCAAGGGAAATTGGATTTTAATAATCCAAACGTTGCATCATTGGTCAATAATAATCTGTTCTTAAAAAAATGATCACAATAGTCCCAACTTTTAAAGTATTTTCCTCCCATTAGTTTTTGTTAACTGAGAACTAACCCAATGGTACTTTGAAGGTTGTTTTGTCGATTCAAAGTAGTAATGTTGAGCCATTTGTCTTTGTCTAAGGTTGAAGTTGAACTAAGAACCCAAAGCTGGATCACCCTTCAATAGTCAACCGAGTAGGCTACATTATGTGTCCACATATGACAGCGTGCGCAAGGACATCTCACTACCCCCGCATGAATGACAGCTAGGTGTAGCCAATCAGAGCTCGCGTATTAGTGTACTAGGTGTCCACCTTACTAATGGTCATGGCAAAGGGGACAGAAAGTACACATGGCAGGTTCGGCTGACCAATCACGCACCAGGATTCCATGAATCCTTAAACTTCACTAACGGTCATGGCAGAGCCAATATCGAAGACTATTTGACAACAACATTTGTTCAATCAGAGGCCACGAGCGTGTTCCCACTCTATAGACGCCAACATGCAAGAGCAGAGGGGATAAAGAGGATAATCCTCGATGGCAAGAGCTGGCTCACACATTCTCCTTTCTCCGGCTATAAATACCCCTTCACCTCTAAGGTAAATGGCATGCACTCATGTAATCTCTCAATCTATACTTGCATTGCTCCAATATCTTTATTCATCCAAACGTATACTTATTCTCACGCTGGAGGGTGGTTACAAGGAGAACCCTTCACCTCCCCTCCTTGTAACAAGACTCACAGTGTTTCTCAGTTTCGCAGGATCTCTCAAGTGATCAGGATCTCCCACATACTGTTGAATACGTGTCTCTACCTAAGGGTTGACTAGTGTTTCTTCAATATGTATATGGTGGAGAGTTCAAATGAGAAAAAAAGTATTGTAAGAAGAAAAAGAACAAAGTTAAACCAATAGGAATCTATTAATATATATAAAAGAATTGAACATTGTTGACGTGGCATGCAATGGTGCCTTCAACCTCTCCATGAAACTGACACGTGACATCATAATTGAAAGATTTTAGTGTTTTTGAATTATTTCTTTTTTTTAATTAAATTGAGTTATTTTAGGAAAAAAAAATTTAAAAATAAATTTAAAATTTTCTCTCTCATATTTCCTCTCATAATTTTTAAACGTTTATATCTTTTATATACGAGATTTTTTAAAGAAAAAAATTACACCAAATTAACGAGCGTTTTATTATCTTTCCAACGAATACCATAGTGCTATATAAAAAACGAAGAAAAAATCGACTATTTTTTTTGGGGTTTCGTTCATACAGGAAAAAAACACACAAAATGTTCATGTTATTCATTAATCATGTTTTTTCTTTTAAATCAGGTTCTTATCTACGATGTTGAAAATCAACCCAATCGTCATGTTATCATTAGAATTTTACTAGGTATACTTCATCAAGAGAGGCTAGGAGAAAGGATCGCGCAACACTGCAACACATGGTGTCACCTTATGGCAAGGTTACTTATTTATTTATTTAATTACAAGAGTAATAATTATTACTATTAGTATTAGTATTATTAGAATGGTTATATTTTCAACCCGGGACGCTCCCGGGAAGAATTGATAGTTGCTGACGTGGCGTTCAATGTTGGCCTCAACCATCTCTTGGTTATGCCACGTGGCATAATGAGATGCAATGGTTACAACTTCCAACTTAAGTGTTTGTTTTGGTTGATTAGGAATTATAAGAGCCATTAGAATGTGAGAAATTAAAGAGATGTGATGAGTTTTTGAATAGTTGTAGCTTACATAAGTGATTCTTTAGATGATTACTGATTAGGTTTTAGATTAAGGAATATGAGTTATTACTGATTAGAATACTATGAACATGCAATGATTGAGAGATTTTGTGGTTAGTTAACTTGAGCCATTTGCAATAGGTTATCACGTAAAATTAGATTTTTCAACCCCGGGATCCTCCCGGGGTAATCAGCTAGTCATTCATATAAAAATTGTATTTAATATTAAATAAATGATTAATTTTTTGTAACCCCTCATAAACTAGTTAAATTAATGAAACTAATAATTCAATTTCAAAATATATTTTTTCATATCAATCCTAATTTACAGTGAAGTATAATTTCGATGTGTGTAGGATGAATGTTGGGTGAATTTCTATATGTGTAGGATTAACGTATGAAAATCTCGATATATGTAGGATAAACGTGTGATAATTTTGATATATGTATGATGAATTTTGATATGTGTAGGACAAAATATGATAATGTGTAGGATAAGTGTTAATGACTGATTAATTAAAGAGATAATAATTAATGTAAGAAGAGTTTAAGTATTTATTGTTTACCATTATGTCATTTCTTCTTTTTGTTCTTAAATTAAAGTTTCTTCTCATCTGATCATCCCCTATATATATACACAGGGACATACACTGTCTTTCCGTTACAATTTTTAGGTTGTAACCAATGTAAATCGGAATCATAAAAAAAGGTAACTTAAGCAGGTAAGCTTGAGCCTTCTTTTTTACCATTAAGCAATGTTTTAAAAACCGTTTTTTTAATTATACCGGATTTGTTTAAAAAACTGGTTCAACCGGATTGCTTAGTTAGCTATGTAATTTCATAAATTACAACACTAACACAAAAAATAATCTAAAAGAACATAATGACATACTAAAATACTATCAAGAAGTTAATCAATAATTAAAAAATAATCTAAAGTTTTTAATTTTTTAAAAGTTATTCCGTAATAAAAAAAACAATCTAAAAACTAACCTGTACCGGTATAGCGGTTCAAACCGGTATACTGGATTTTACCGGCGGTATAAAATCAATACCGTTTCCTATATTTACCGGAGTGTTTCGACCGGATTTCCATCCAAAAATAGTAATACCGGTACAACCAGTTGGTATTTACCGGTTTTTAAAATATTGACATTAAGGACATTCATTGAGAATTTAAAATGTATAATGTATGTATGCCAATATGCAGATTTGGTCACTTAACACTATTTTACACTTGTACACACAGAACCAAGGTCAAACAGACAAGAAACTTACACCATTTGTTGTAGGATCCAAATGTTATGATATTCTCTCTCTTTTTTTTTTTTTTTTAACTGTAACTTTCATTAAAACAGGCGCGTAAATGTTATGATATTCTATTGCACATTATTAAGAGTTATTTGACTACTTTACCTTCCAAAAAATGATAAATTACCAAGTACAATAACCAACTAAATAAATTTAAATAATGACAATAAATTATTTTACTGAAATATTTTCCCAACCCTCTAATCATATGGTCTTAACCACAATTGGACTCCTAACATTATGCTTTCCATCTGACCATTTTAACTGTCCAAAAACATACTCTCCAACTGCTCTCCTGCCCATTTTGGACTTCAAAACAACCTTAAACATTTTCTCTTCACCAATCTTTTTAAACTTCAAGCTCTTCGGCTGAACCTGGACCGATACACCAGCTGGTTTAAAGACTTGCGACGTGTAGGTGGCTGGTGAGCCCACATTCTTAACGGTTCGTGTAACTGTGACTGACCCGTTAAGGTTGGGAACTGTAATGGATGGATAGTTGAAGTCTAGTAGACTAATGTTTTTAGATGGACATGTATATGGTGTTTCTGAAAACTTCTCTATTTGAGACTTTGTGTAGCCGAGTGCACATAGCAAGTTAAGGTGATCGGCTGTGACCAGGTCATAAACCAGACCAGGGTCCATGGCTCGGTTTGGCTGTACATGTCCTGCACCATAGCTAAACGGCGTTGCTTTGATGTGGGATGCATTTGTCATTGGTTTTGCCTCATTGTCCCGTGTCCTTGCTGCATTGTTAAACACTTAAACATAAATACATAAAATAAAACAATTTGCTTTAGTTAATCATAGTATGGTAATTAGTAAATGCAATCTCACCGGTGGTCATGATGGCGGACCTAATTGCTGCTGGACTCCAATCTGGATGTAGAGTTTTCAGAAGTCCAACAATACCGGAAACATGAGGACATGACATTGAAGTGCCTGATACGCAATTATACTGAACTCTGCGCGTGTCAAAATCTTCATTTGTGGGTCCTTGTGATTCTGTGTAAGCAGCTATTATACTCACACCAGGTGCAGTTATATCAGGCTGCACATAAACAAATCATAAAACATAATAATCAATAAATTATGTGCCTGATATTGGCTTTTTTTACGGTATTAACGCTACATAGGTATGTAATAAGAACCTTGAGAATCTCTGGAGTGATGGTGTTAGGTCCCTTAGATGAGAAAGCAGCCATGAATGGAGCTGGCTTTGTGTCAAGTAGAGTTGATGGATGTGTGATGTAAGCCACCGGTGTCCTGTTATCAGTCGCTAAATGTTAACTGATTTTCGTATAATATAATTAGAAATTTAGTATGACAGTTACATGGGATTATAGATTACTTTGTGGAATTAAGATAACGATAAACAGCAAGACCATCAGCGTAAGTGATGTGCGTAGCAGGCAAGACATGAGGATCTGCAATAATCTCATTCCCAGACGCTGCATTATTAGAAAGAATCATTCCAACTGCACCAGCCAAAGCTGCTTCTTGACCTTTGTCAACGCGAGCATTATCTCCCCGAAGACAGACTAATACTTTCCCTTTTGCCTTTTTAGGATCCAGGGATCCCGCCTTACAAAGCTGCCTGCATTTGAAACAAATAAAAGAAGCTAACGTTTAGCCACTAAGATGTAACAGTCTTATGCGTCGTGACTCGTTAAGTTGTATTTACTTACGCGTCTATAGCCTCAGCATTGGCTGCTTTAGCTTGAACAGAGCTTATAACCGGAAATAACTTGTTCTTCGGTAATGCTTTAACAGATAGACTTTCACCCTGAAATTTTTATTTGTTAGCAGTAAGTAACGATTGATAAGGTAGGCGTGTAACGCGTTGATTATTTACTAATTATTTAAATATAAGTTTAGGCTCTTAAGCTTCACAATAAGTACATGAAGCTCAGGCTTGTTTATTAAACGAGCTTATCTTTTCTCTCGAGTTTGATTTAAGCTTTAAATGAGCCGATCTCGAGTGGCTCACGAGCAACTAGGCTCATTAAAACCTCTATTGATAGCAAAACTAGTGAAAGAACTGACCTTGAACCGCATGTTATTGCCCAAAACCGCGTAACTAGGGAACTGGCGGTCCATGGTGCTAGCGCCAACAGTGATTTGCCAGGTGGCAACGTTTGATACGGTACCATCACTGGGACCTGAATTTCCAGCAGAGCAAACCACAACAATTCCATGCTTAACAGCATGGAAAGAGCCAATGGCAACACTATCATTAAAAAGGGAACAGCATCACCACCAAGTGATACAGATAACACATCTACTCCATCATGAATTGCCATATCAAATGCTGCTAAAATATCCGCATCAAAGCACTCGTTTCCATTTACGGGTGGGAAGCATACTTTGTAAGCGGCAACCCTGGCATTTGGTGACCCGCCTTTAGCAGTTCCATTCCCATACCCAAATACACTCGCGTCTGATACAAAGTTACCTCCAGCCGTTGATAGTGTGTGGGACCCATGCCCTTCGTGATCACGTGGCGATTCAAACGTGGAGTTTAGAGGTCCCACGATAGACGCGTAACCTTTGTTGAAGTATCTTGCTCCTATCAGCTTCCTTCACATACAAAAAAAAAAAAAAAAAAAAAAAAAAAAAAACATGAGTAATATTAATACCAGTATGTCATACTAAAAAACTTAACTTAAGACAGATATGCATATATGGGCAGTAATTCATAAAATATGGTTACAATACTATTGTAGGAACCTGACCGATTACAACGGAAGCTAGCATCTACGCCATTTTGACAGACTCCTTTCCACTTTGATGGAACGGCTCCCATTCCCTCATCGCTAAAGCTCTTTGACTCTGGCCAAACGCCTGGTTCAAAAAATTGATTAAAGAATGTAAGGTTCGATATAGTTTAGTAGAGTCAGAACAGAAGTCGATTGTATTATGTGTTCTGTTAACCTTTGGAAATGACTTAAGTATAGCATAAACTAGTCAGTGTTGACTTTTATGATGCATAATAGCATATTTTAACTGTTACATCCTAATAAATTCAAATAAAAAAAAAAAATCTTAGTCCTAGCTTTTGAAACTGAACCATTTTAGATGCCAGTTCACAAACCATGTGCACTTATGATAAGAATTTTGCAGTGTAAATGACCAAATGACTAGATCAAGATTAAATATGTTTGCTATTCTGTTTTGATCAATTATTGCTTCGCATTCGCGACATATTAGTTAATCAATTTCTAATTCTATATAACGAACAACGAGCCACTTTAATCACCTAAAAGACATCTAGATAGAATATTTTAGAAGCTAAGATCTTTGCTTGCTGATGGTACAACTAAGCCTTTCAAAAGTCAATGACCTCAAATGAAAGAAGCTAAAAGTCAACTTTGTAGAAAAATATAAGTAATAGCCACTTGCCTAATGCCTACAGGGTGTAAACTGTAAACTTATATACTAACATTGTTCAACAAAAATGTTTGCTAATTGGTCAGCACTAAAACAAACATAAATAAAAAAAATAAAAAAAATAAAGAGAATGAAATTAGTGTTTCAGTTACTAATCACCAAAGTACATTATGGACCAATTAACATTGCATATATATAAACTGTAATATAAATATCACAAGCATCAAATTTAACTTGAAGGCTAACTAACCTGTGTCAAGGTTTCCTATAATGGTATTTTCACCAAATTTCGCCTTCTTCCAGATCGAACTCGACGAAATTATACCATTATCTTCAAGCCCCATAAAGTCCCATGATCTAGTTGTATGCAATTTCCTACCCCTGTTCAAGAACACTGAAACTACACTGGGATGCTCTACATTGGATCACACAAAATTTAAACAACATCAGTCTACAAAAGTTATAAAACCATATAAAAACAACATTAACATTAACATAATAATATCAACTACTTACTAGCTATTTGGGCAGCTTCTTCATCTTCAAGTATGGCAGCAAAACCATTGATATGCCTTGTGTATGAGTAAAAGATGGCATCTTTTGCCTTATCTTTACTATATATTCAAAATTTATATTGAATTATTATTAAAGGACTATTCATATGCATACATGAGAGAATAAAATCATACATTACCTTCCCAAACAAGAGCCAAGAAACTCATAGTGTCCATTCTTTACTTGATCTATATCAATGAGTGAAGCTTCAAGATTATTATGTGAATGAGCTCCAAGGTACACAACATATGACTAAAAGAAAAGTAAGGAAAAAAAAGATGTAATGAATATTTAAAAATTTAATATTCATAAGCATGATCAGTAATTGAAAAGCAATAATGGATGCTTACCCTTTTAGTAGCAAAGGTGGGTCTATGCAACAGTGCAGAAAAAAGAAGAAAAGAAAGAAGAAGAAGATGGACAGAAGTAGCATTACATTCTCTCATGGCTTAATGCAAATGCTTCACCCTGACCCTCTTCTCTGATACCTTGGATAATAATAATATTATGAGCACATGACATCCCTTTTGCTCAAACTTGGTTTCTATTTAAAGACTTGTGTTGAAGTACAACTTTAGTGGGAATAAAAAGGGTAATAATGAAAAGTTTATTAATATTTGTTACCTTGAAAAAAGGTTAAATAAAATAGCTTTGTGATGTTAGAGTTTAGACAACAATGTTTCACTTATACCCGCGATATGATCTATTTTCGTCGAGTCTGTCTAGTAGTCTAGCGTGGGAACGTCTCGTTTTTCGTTTGGGGGCCGGCCTCCCCCTCGAATAATAATAATAATAATAATTGTAATTAGATAAGTAGTAGTATCAATGTAGTTATCAATCTTTAATGAGCACATGGATAACAAACCAAAGCCATGTTGAGTAGAAAAGCATCTTGCTATATTTAATGAAATGTTAAACTATTGCATTTCTATCCCATGTTTGGTCTAAAAATTCTACAACCATTAATACGCGCCATGTGATGAATTTTAAGTAGACAACTGAGAGAATATGTTTAACCGCGATATAATGCACGTAAGACGACGGGCATATCTTTTGCATGGTTGATTTGGGTGTGAGGTGTAGATTAGTTGCATACAATTACAAGAGTTGAATGACAAGATAAAGGAAACAAGTGGTGGTCCAAAGCATTATAAAGAGTGGAAAAAGATGAGGTGGCAATTGGTTAATATATCCATATCTTTCTGCTCAAATCAAGAACTACAAAATATGAGTAAATTGATGGGAAGATTAAAAAAATGCCAATAAATAATATGTTTGTGGTCATGAATATTGATGGAGTATAATCTTGAAAAATGACACCATATAATTCCAATTTAGGATTAAAAGTTTCACACATATAATGTTAAAAGTCAACGAAGATCCAAATTCTTATCGTTGAATATACGCAAGCAGCCCGAGATCTCTCGATCTAGCCGTTCAGTTTTATCTTAGCGCGAGATTCGCCAATAATATTATTTGTGAAAATTGTTGAACACCCAATGTGGGAGTCTATTCAGTCGGCTTCGGTTTAGTTCATTATAGTATACGTACGAGATTGACGCTTGGTATAGCAACTAAAAAAACCAAAGAAACAATGTTATGTTTAAATGGGTATGGACACGTGTTAAACCATACTTGTTAAAAGTCATCACCTCTTGCGCCTATGCCCATTTTTTAGGGGAGGCGATGTATTTGCGCTTTGAGTCGAGGAAATTGCGCTTTAATTCTCTAGATGATGGTTTAGGCACAAATTTCAGCTAGATTCCCGAATTCCGGAAAGTTTCCAGCCAAATTCGTTAATCTATGGTTAGATTCTAGCCAGATTTCTACTTTTATCTAAGGAAAACTACTTCCATACACTAATGCATCCAAAATTTAAAACTTTTGATACTAACTAGATGAAAAATATTATTATTGTAATATATTTTTACTTTATTTTCTCTGTTCGCTTTTTTTTATCTCATGCCCTCGTTTTTTTTTTGCGCCTTGCGCCTAGGCCCAGACGAGGCCTATGCGCCTTAAGTGCGCCTAGCGCCTTTGATAACTATGTGTTAAACAAATCAAAATCCATAAAAATGAATAAAGTTGTGATATGCTTGAAAGAAGTTGTGATAAAATCAAATGGTGTCTTTCAAGAAGAGGAAGGTGGGTCTCACTTGACCCCACACTTTTCTTTTTTAGTTTTAACAAAAAATTCTTTGCTGATATGGAATTAAAAAAAAAACAAGTCAACATGACACCTCAACTGCCACCTCAGTATATGGTCCATGTCAGCATGCCATTTTAATTGTCACGTCAGTTTTCACTAACCCAGTTAGTTCATATTTAACGGATGTTCATTTTTGACACCCACATGTCCATTTGAGAATGTTATGGTCTAACGTTAAAGTTCGGATTATTGTTAGCCAATGGGCCAAACTTTGAATTATTTAGAGTTTTTAGATTAATTATCGTAATTACTCTACTTAAGTAATCTAAGAATTCTTTTTTATAGATTTTAGGACTAGAGAACATGCTTAACAAGATTAAAAAACATTTAAAAAAATCTCCTTTCACTTCTCACATTAAAACTCATTTGTTACATAAATAGACAATGTAATTCATAAGAGAATTTGATTTTTTTGTATTGCTTTTAATTTTAATTTTAAAAGCAACTTTTCCACCCCAAGGGCGAAGTTTTGTTTTTAGCAGATTATGATTTTCTATTTAAAAAGTGGTGGCGGCGCAGCTTGTTGCCTGCCTACCTACCATCCTTATGTAATTTACCCTTTTTTATCAATGGAAGAAATTAAGGCAAAAAAAAAAAAAATCTATATTTGATATTCCTGTTCTTTTTCTTATTATTTTCCTACACTTATCTTTTCTTTTGTCTTTTTATACAAACCGTTTTATTCTTTTAACCTGGAAAATACGTAAATCAATAGAGTATCCGATAATAAAAAAGTGTGTCTCACTAAGTCACTATAATCTTAATTTGTTATGTTACTAGACCGTGGACGTTTCCTCAAGATGTAGTTATTGATCATTCAACTTTCTATAATTGAACAATTATTGTGTTTTGGATGCGACTTAACATTGATAGTGGGACATTACATATGTAAGGTTAACGATTATATACGTCGGTGTGTCATTATTGATTGTTTTTATGATTAAAAAGGTCAAATGGGACGAACATCATACGAGTACCACTAAACCACTATGTAGATCTTTATTTCCTCAAAATAAGTCTGACTAAATCAAACATCTAAGATTACGGTCACATGAAACCATTATATGCTCATGTATCTAACTGGTGACCTTAAACTAGGGGTGTGTATGGGGTGGCTAGGTTCGGTTTTAAGCCCAACCAAAATCATATTTGAAATGTTCGGTTAAAAAAACATTAGTAGTTTGGTTTTCGGTTAATCGCGTTTATGTTGGTAAGGGTTCGGTTTTAAGCCCAACCAAAATCATATTTGAAATGTTCGGTTAAAAAAAAAACATTATTAGTTTGGTTTTTGGTTAATTGTGTTTATGTTGGTAAATGGTAAGGGTTCGGTTTCAGTGAATATGAGAGCTTTTTTGTACCAAAAGTCTAAACTATGGAAATAGATTCCAATAAACCCCTCTCCGGATTCAAGTTCTTTTTAATCAAATGGAAGCTTTGTGCAACTAATAATATTAAAGCAAAGAAAATGAAAGTGAACCAAACTTCTTGATTTCTATTTTGAACTTGATGGTCCACTTTATTGGTGCTATTTTAAATTTATTTGGTGATGGTCCCTCCACCAAATCAATATATAAGTTCTTTCTCAATTGGACCTAGGAAGCACTATGCAATCCCTAAAATCATAAAGACAATGAAAGTGAAACAAACTTGTTGATTTACATGTTGATTTCTGCAATTCCAAAACAATTTGTGGTATTATCTCAAGTTAACATCAAACCATTAAATGTTTATTAACCATTATAATTACATGGAATTATAAAGAGACGTGTGGTTCTATTTTTAAACTCCGAATCCTAATCTACTTTCGTTAACTACCTATAAATGTGCATTGCAGGTTTAAACCATCCACCTCTTTGATAGAGGAAAGACACCTAACCACTAGGTCTCCGTAAAAAAACAATGAGACGTGGTTCTTTATATTCAATATTCAAATAATCCAAATAGAGAGAACATTAATCTAGATATTTTTAAAAGATAAAAGAGTCTATAAATTAAAAAGACCCGTTAATTTAACGAAAATGTCATGATTTTTGTAATACAAATTCCGTATCAAAGTATACGAGACAGTGATAAAGCTATATGGTGTGGTGCCCTTTTCTCCTAACTCTCCAAATGCCACATTAGCACCACATCATTTTTCCTCTTTTCTCTCCAAACCAAGGAAATTGTTTCCCTCACTAACCCCTTCCCCCAAACACGTTCTTTTTCCGGCATTTAAATCCATCTGGCCAATCAGGAGATGGGTGGAATTTTCCCAAATCCACCGAAAAATAATGGGGAGGGGCGGTGTTCTCGTCTCGGTGAGGTGACACCTCACCCCACCAAACATTTCCCCGAGTTCACACCAAGAGGTCTAATGAATGATTGAAGAAAGGTCGTTGATATTATAGCATGAACTTCCAAAAGTTTTAATGAATGAATGAAATCAGTTGTTACAAATTAAAACTGAAATGGAAATCATAAAAAATCTAATAAATAATAAGTGGACAACACATTATTAATATATTATGACCATGATGTAATAAGTGGTAACACTTCATTTTCCAGTCAGTAAAAGGTTTTCGATATGGACCATTCAGTTAAAAGAAAGTCAAATATGAAAGCAATATGCACATCACTGTTTTCTACACTTTATTCTACCACATTTATCCTTTCCCACTTCAATATCTTCCTCATGTAAATTAAATCTTTTTTTTTCTATTTTTAAAAGAAAGGTAGTAAAATTCTCTCGGGCGGTGAAATATAGGGCCGGCCCTGAGTATGGGCCGGGTAGTCACCAGCTCAGAGTCTGACTCTCAAATGGGCCCGAACGTTATATATATATATATATATATATATATATATATATATATTAAATTTTATATTTAAGATATATATTTGTGTTTTACACATTAAAGTTTTGTTAGTGGAATTGAAAAAACCATGTTAATTTAATATAGATGTCTCAAGTTTAATCCTTGGATCTAGCACCATATTCATTTTTTTATTCTTTCCTCTTTACAAAATTTTGGGCCCAATTTTTTTTTCCGCCCGAGGCTTAAATTTTTTTTAGTGATCTCGGAGATGGCCCTGGTGAAATATATACACACATTAGGTTCTGTATCTATATATATATAAAAGAAAACGTACATGCTGACGTGACGTGCAATGGAGGCCTCAACCTCCCCTTGAGAGTGCCACGTGGCATCATAATTGAAAGATTTTAGTGTCTTTGAACTATTTTCTTTTTTAATTAAAAAAAAAATAAACATAAAACCCTAAATTAAATTGAGTTATTTTACGAAAAAAAGAATTTAAAAATAAATTTAAAATTTTCTCTCTCATGTTTCCTCCCATAATTTTTAAACATTTATATCTTTTATATACGAGATTTTTTAAAGAAAAAAATTACACCAAATTAACGAGCGTTTTATTATCTTTCCAACGAGTACCATAGTCCTATATAAAAAAACGGAGAAAAATCAACTATTTTTTGTGGGGTTTCGTTCATACGGGAAAAAAACACACAAAGTGTTCATGTTATTCATTAATCATGTTTTTTCTTTTAAACCAGGTTCTTATCTACGATGTTGAAAATCAGCCTAATCGCCATGTTATCATTGGAATTTTACTAGTTATACTTCATCAAGAGAGGTTAGGAGAAAGAATCGCGCAACACTGCAACACATGGTGTCACCTTATAGCAAGGTTATTTTTTTATTTATTTAATTACAAGAGTAATAATTATTACTATTAGTATTAGGGGTTGTTTGGTTGATTAAGTGCTGAATCATTAAGAGGTCTGAATGGTTAAGTGCTAAATCATTAAGTTGGACCTCTTAATGGTTAGTTTTCTTGTCCCACATTGGTATGAGAGTTTCATTAAGGTTCAGCCTAGTTCAGTGCTTAATGATTCAGTGCTTAATGGTTCAGCAACATATCAAGTCTTAATGATTCAGCCTTAACCATTCCATTCAGAGGCTGAAACAAACGCGCTGAATGCTGAATCATTCAGCACTGAATGGTTAAGAGGCTACCAAACAGCCCCTTAGTATTATTAGAATGGTTATATTTTTCAACCCCACGACGCTCCCGGAAAGAATTGATAGTTGCTGACGTGGCGTTCAATGGTGGCCTCAACCATTTCTTGATTATGTCACGTGGCATAATGAGATGCAATGATTACAACTTCCAACTTAAGTGTTTGTTTAGTTGATTAGGTTAGGAATTATAAGAGTCATTAGAATGTGAGAAATTAGAGAGATGTGATGAGTTTTTTAATAGTTGCAGCTTACATAAGTGATTCTTTAGTTGATTACTGATTAGGTTTTAGATTAGGGAATATGAGTTATTACTGATTAGAATACTATGAACATGCAATGATTGAGAGATTTTGTGGTTAGTTAACTAAGCCATTTGCAATAGGTTATCACGTAAAATTAGATTTTTCAACCCTGGGACCCTCCCGGGGTAATCAGCTAGTTTTGAATAAAAGCAAACCTAATTATATAAAACTGTGGAGGGTTCAAATATATACACACACGTTAGGTTCTACTAGTAGGAAGCCCGCGCGTTGCCGCGGGAGCTATAATATAAAGTATGATACTCCATATTAGTTTATCAAGTCCATATCCAATATTTTCATATACCAAATCGTCAATGCGACAAGCTTTTCTACGTAAAAATGTTTAAAAAAAATCTTCGACTTTAAAGTCTAGCTTTCAAGAACTTAAGCAAGATCACATCACTTCTTCCATCTTTAGATCCAGATGACTTCAGTCATATATTATACAAATTTTAACTTGGGTATAGTATTATAACAGACTCCACAAGTTCAATTTTAATTCAATGAATTGGCGTTAAGCAAAGAAAACATAAGTTCTCACTATCACAATTATGATGAAACCAAAAGGTCTTGTTATCAATCAACATACCATACTCATTATCCATGAAAATTTAAGTGCGTGTACTATGCAATGTGTTTTCAATCTATATTTCACATAGATGTATATAGATAACGTAATGCTTTGTTTGTAATGTTTGTAACATTAAATTAAATATGTCTATTTATATATGAAGTATATCATTTACAAACCATCCAATTGAAAAACAAACAAAAATCTAGTTGCTTTACAGTTTTGCGTAAATATGGCACAAATTAATAACTCTCAATGAAGGAGAAAAGTAAACAAAAAATATGAGACTTCAATCAAAAATTGAGATTTTATGTTTTACAATTTACAAATTACACTTTGGCAAACTTTTGACCCATCCGACCTATTTGAACAACATTCTTCCTGTCTAATTTTATTTTATTTTACCTAGTTGGCCCATTAGAGAGTAAAATAACCAAATTCATAGGTCAAGAAATTACCTTTCGGTTTGCCCTAGAAGAAATTCAAGATGCTTATCAAGAGCTTTTTTCTTCTTTTGATCAAGCTCTAACCGATGCTTGTACAACACCTAAAATGACATGATATTTTATAGAAAATAAATATGTATCAAAATTATAATGTAAAACAAACCCCTCATATACTAAATTACATATATGACTTACCAGCTTCTCAATTTTTGTCCAAAATTTCTTCACCTTGGAGATATTTAGTGCAACTTTTTTCATCCGGAGCTCTTCTTCCTAACCATTAAAGATAATGAACTACAATATTAAGAAGATGACATATACACTTCATCAGAAGCACTCAAAGGTCTCACCTTCCAATAAACACAATTAAAACAATTCTTAAAGATAATTCAATGGATAATTTATTGGTATGGTCATGAGGGCAAGATTGGAATAGAATCTTAAGACGTGAGTAAGATAATGATGGTAAAATTACAAACATATCCTCCTAAGTGTCTTAATGTTCACAATTATACCCATAATACCCTTAAATTTCTTGCTAAAATATGTTGGACATGTTGCTTCTTAAGTTGTACGAAAATGAAAATGACTATGTTAGCCATCACTCCTCCTTAATCTATATATATATATATTGCAAAGGGGTTAATCCTACATGTCATACTCCTATGCAATCTCTCCTTTAAGAGATGCCACATAGGATGTGATGTGGCAACTCTAAACCAATTAAAAAAAAGAAATAAATATGATTTAACCTAATCTATTATAATCTTTAACCTAATCTATTAAATACCTAATCTACTAAATCTAAATATTAAAACTTTATTATTTTATCTTTCGTGTTTCCTCCCATAACTTTTAAACGTTAATATCTTTTATATACGAGATTTTTTAAAGAAAAAAATTACACCAAATTAACGAGCGTTTTATTATCTTTCCAACAAGTACCATAGTGCTATATAAAAATCGGAGAAAAAAATGACTATTTTTTGTAACCCGACAGGTATTGTGTCGGGTTTGGGATTAGTTTAAAAAAAATTGTGGGTTTGGGCCGGGTCTTGGATTAGGTGATACCCAACCCGATTACCCGAAACAACATACCCAAATACTCGAACTACATACCCGATCATATACCCATGATTTTTTTAATGCATCACATAACCCTTAGACTAATGCGTTCGATATTTCAATAATTAACTTTTTTTCTTATTTCATGTTAGTTCTTTTTAGAATGATCGATTACGAACTTCCGAATTCATTTGTAATGACACTAGATTTATACCCCGGCGCAGAGATTCGTTTTTTTTTATATTTGAATATGATAACTTATGGCAGAGATTTGTTTAAAATAATAATAATAATAATATATTTTATTATGTTATATTAGATATTTCAACCCGGGACGCTGGGATTAATCTTACATGTCATACTCTTATGCAATCTCTCCTTTGAGAGATGCCACATAGGATGTGATGTGGCAACTCTAAACCAATTAAAAAAAAAGAAATAAATATGATTTAACCTAATCTATTAAATACCTAATCTACTAAATCTAAATATTAAACCTTTATTATTTTATCTCTCGTGTTTCCTCCCATAACTTTTAAGCGTTAATATCTTTTATATACAAGATTTTTTAAAGAAAAAAATTACACCAAATTAACGAGCGTTTTATTATCTTTCCAACGAGTACCATAGTGTTATATAAAAATCAGAGACAAAACTGACTATTTTTTGTAACCCGACAGGTATTGTGTCGGGTTTGGAATTAGTTTAAAAAATTTGTGGGTTTGGGTCGGGTCTGGGATTAGGTGATACCCGACCCGGTTACCCGAAACAACATACCCAAATACCCGAACTACATACCCGATCATATACCCATGAATTTTTTAACGCATCATATAACCCTTAGACTAATGCGTTCGATATTTCAGTAAATAACTTTTTTTCCTTATTTCATGTTAGTTCTTTTTAGAATGATCGATTACAAACTTCTGAATTCATTTGTAATGGCCCTAGATTTATACCCCGGCGCAGAGATTCGTTTTTTTATATTTGAATATGATAACTTATGGCAGACATTTGTTTAAAATAGTAGTAGTAATAATAATAATAATAATAATAATAATAATAATATATTTTATTATGTTATATTAGATATTTCAACCCGGGACGCTCCCGGGATAAAAACTAGTAAGATAATATAGATATTTAGTCCCTAGTCCCTTTATCACTTATTGAAAAAAAATTTAAGTTTTCTCCCGTTTTTACTATCTACCGGCATCTCTAAAATAGAGATAAAGTTCCGAGAATATTCAATAGTTCTCTAAGTATTAGGATTAACTATTTACCTTTAAATACAATTTTGCGGGTGCATAAAAATGAGAAAAAAAAAACAATAAGATAAATGTTTGTGAATAACATAGAGATAGAAAATTTGATGTGAAAGGCTTAAAAAATAAAGTAGAAGTGGGGGTGTTAATATAATGACCCTAAAGTAAATCTAGAAAAAAAATTGTATATTTTAGTTAAATTATTGTTACGATAAGAAACTATTGATATGTAAAAATAAAACCAAAATTAATTAATTGTAGCATGGACATACTAAAGTGGCATGTCAGTAAAGTTGGAACAAAAAAAATGATGCATTACTACACTTTGCATGATGGGAAAAAGGTACGTGATAAAAATATGACATCAATAATTATAACTTTTTTTATCGGCGAATAACTGTGTGGTAATTACTCTTACAGTGCGCCGTGCCCAAGAATCGACTACTCGACCTTTAGCAGCCCCTGACTTCCCCCGATGCGCGGAAACCCGAGTCCCACCCGCCCGAAGGCACGACAGTGTTATAGAACTCGGTAAAACCTCACCACCTGTCAGATTCGAACCGGCGCCACCCGTAATCGATCTTCATCCGGATACCAAACAATAAATGATGGAAGTGGGGATCGAACCTTTGATCACATAGATGAAACAAAAGCCACTCCACCACTATCTCTATTATATATGACAAAATGATTTAGGCAGCAAATAAATTATGTCAATTAATAAAGTAACATTTTTTTCTTAAAAAAATAACCTAAACTAGCTAAACAAGTTAATTTGATTATTCATTTATATATATAACCTAAACATTTGTAGGTAAAGTGCAAATTTGAAAACATATATGAACGCGTTTAATGAGCTTTATTGTAGGCTTGAACTCGTTTAAGCTTGAAGCTTTTAGAGCTTTAAGCAAGCTAATTTCAAGTAGCTCAAAAATGGTTTAACTCGTTTGCATCCCTACACGCTAGTAAGTGAATGTACCAAATTAATAATCATTTAAATGGTGAGGGATCAAATCCCATGGGTGACAAAATAATTAGTCGTTCAAAAAAAAAAAAAAAATCATTTAAAAGAGGCTCCATAGAGTCACAAACATCTTGAAGACTTTCAATTGTAAGGGACCTTCAAGTTAAAGGGGCATAAAGCCTTTTTCTTTTTCTTAAAGTCATTAATGAGCCGTCCATGTTTTTATCGCCTTTATAATCAAACTTTCTCATTCATATAGGTTTTAAAAGTTTACAAGTTGCTAAAGTGGAGGGTTATAACTTATACCTTACGAGTCTATAGCAACTAGCAAGTGTTCTTGGTGTGTGTTACAAGGTCAACAAAACTTCTTACCAAAATGTGCATGTTTTATTTTTGTGTTTTTCGATTATTCTTTATTCAGTATAGAATATAGATCATCTTCAACTATATGGAATCTATAATCATGCATTTTTCCGATCAGTATTAAATATTTTTTGACCATGGAATCTAGGGGTCTGTATGAATTATATTGGTTTGGTTTTACCACATAATGCCATAACTAACCGCTTTATTAAAACTTTGTAATTAACTTAGCGTTCATTATTTTTTATTTCAGTAACGAGTAATATGACCTCATGTGTTCTGCCACTAGTCTCAGTCTCATAAGTCATAAGGGTTGTTTATAATTACATTAATGAAAATGTAAAAATTGTTTGCAAATCCGAGTCTCGCGTGGTTGTGCGAACTCGAATGGTTGATCTTACGAGTGGTTTTGCTACATCTCTATTTTGTCACAAATTCGTAAAAATCCGCGAGTTGTGAGGCAAAGAAAAGTTGTAGGAAATGCGTAGCAATTTCTGACGCCACTATTCTGTCGAAAATGGGTAGGAAAATGCGACGCGGAAATTGTGTAGGAAATGTGTAGCAACATGTGACGCGAAAATTGTGTAGGAAATGTGTAGCAACTTGTGATGCGGTAATTGTGTAGGAAATGTGCAGGAAGTTGCGTAGGAAACGGGTTGCCTACGAGGGGTTTAGCTACATCACAGTTTTGTCACAAATGCGTAGAAAAGCGCGATTTATGACGCATTTCTACGGAAACTGGTGTAGAAAATTTGAGTTTTCTAGTAGTGATAATAATACTGTAATGATTATTAGAACATATGGTATTACAATATATATAGACATAAACCTGGCCCGTGGGCTTGACACTAATAAACCCTAAATAATATAACACCATATGTTTTAATATCTATATCTATACTATTATATAATGGGTTCTGGATGGGCAAAAGGGTTATTTCATATTTATCTATATGGGTAAAATTGTAATTTTATTAAATTAACAACACAAATTTAATACAACAATTAAATAACTATTCAATTGATTAAATGCATAAGAAGACAAAAAACATGAGAATTTAGATGATATTTTACACATCCAAATAAATAAACAAATAGTAGTAGTAGTAGTAGTAATAATAATAATAATAATAGAAATATAAAATATGAATGAGACAAGAAAAGAAACATGTCATTCATCTTCTCCCCATATATCTGCACATCGTCATAAAAAAGGAACCGACGTAGAGAAGAGAAACAGCCGGCTAACCGTTAACTTGTAGCCAACTACTCAATTTAAGCCATTTAATTCAATTCAAACATCATCAAATCAATTAAATCAAAACCGATCAGAACACATTTGTTTAAAGACCCAAAAACCCACGACCCAAAGTTGTTTCCCTCGACCATTTCTTTTTCTGACCATGTGGATAATAGAAATATAAAATATGAGACAAGAAAAGATATATGTGATTCAAGCAGAAAACAACAACGAGGCGATTAACCAAATGCAATATCCAAACAACGTGCAGATCCACTGCAATGCGCGGTGTCACACCCCGCACGGGATTCAACCACGAAAGGTTTTCAAGCACAATATTCGAACAAACATTCATTTTTATTTAATAATAAAAGTACCAAACATGTTCAACAACAACAACCATCACAAGATACAATTTAAAACCCATCACGGGGTCAAAAGTTTTGAAAACACCAAAGGTGATAGTCGTGAATGAATGCCCAAACATATCCCAAGTTTCATCCATAGCTTAGTTACCTGAAAAACATGCATAAAAACTTTGTCAACAAAAATGTTGGTGAGTTCACGGGTTTTTGAAATAAACGAAAATGTAATGTTTAATGAAATCCTTGAATGACCCATCATTGTCTAGCTAAGAGCAATGATAATAAACCATCATGAGTCCATAACCAAACCTTGACGAGTGGTGCCTCGCACATCGCACAATAAAGGCAATGTATCATCATAAAAGAAATGCAAGCACTCTCATGTCGTATGTATCCGGTTAGAGCGACTAACCAAGAGTGGGGGTGTCAACCCAATAGATCTATTCATGCGTTTCTAGGCTAAATCCATAGTTAATGGTTACGTTAAACTAAATATACGAGGGCTTTAGTGAGTACTCTAAACATATCGTCTCATGTACACCGGTCTGCTAGGGATTCATTCTAAACTAGTAAACAATGCATGCTTTTCCCCAAAATATAAAATAGTAAAAAGGGGCCGTGAAAAACTCACCTCAAGTCCGTGTGTAGTCTAGCAAGAGTGTAGGTCTGACAACTAGGTATCCCGATCTATACGTCCTAGATACATACATGGGTACCTTAGATTTACACAAAAAGTAATCCATGGTACTCGTGGTTCACCAATTCTCTAGTGGTAGATTTGTTTAGTTTCCTTGGTGACATTTATGTTGCTCAAAAATAATAGTTTTGATAGGAAATATAGATCTTGGTTCCTAACACATGTTATTAATTATAAAACATACGTTCTTATTCGAAAATGAGTTATATTGTTCATAACTACACTTGATCTTTGTTATATGTACACACAAGCATCACATATATGTGTACTTACACATACACACGCGTACATATACACATATATCTACATATGTATATTCTAACACATAACCATAGGTAGTTAAGTCCATGAGACCTACACTTGTACATACATACCCATATACACATGCATCTTGGTAGTCCATACACATTAATATCTATGTTTATGAGTTTGTTATACACATACATAGATCTTGCTTACACATCTATTGTCATTAAAACATATTAATATTATAACTTAAACCACTTGTATGTTTATACACATACTCACGCATACATATGTGTACATATGCATCTCATGCATACATATACACACATACGTATATGTATTCACGCACGCACACACATATACACATATATACACGCACATACACACATACATATTACATTATTATGTCGGTTTGTTAGGAAATATCGATGGTGAACCATGTAATAACTAATCAAATTAAAGAAGTAAATGTTTTAAGTTTCATACCTCTAGTTGAACAAGATGGTGTACAAGATACTAACTATCCTAGTTGCTTCTAGGGACTTGGTTTGGATGTGTGTGTGGGTGCCAAAAGTTTAGAGAGGGAGGGAGAGGATATGTGTGAGTTGTAGTGTGTGGTAAATCTAACTCAAGACCTCCTTATATAGTGGTGGAGATGGGAAGGGATTAGGAAGGTGATTTGTATTTTGGGAAAGTCAACTTTCATGAATCCTTGAGATTAAGAGAATCTTACTTCTTTGGTATCTAATCACTTAACTAAACACTAGATAATAGGCATTATGAGATGTTTGGACAACTTAGAAAGATTTGACCATTCTTTGGTCTTGGGGGCGGCTCACATAAAACAAGGGAAGGGAAGATCAAGCTTGTTTAGGAAAGAAATCTTACATTGATTGATGTTATTAAGGAATATTACTAAAAGTAGTAGGTGGCTTTGTGAGATTTGGTTGGGTTAGAAGGAACATCATCATGATATGTGTAGGGATCTTGTGTGACAAAGGAGAGGGGGGAGGTTCATGGATCACGAGGGAGAGGGGGAGAGAGCCGAGAGAGAGATAGGAAGAGAGAGGGAAAGAGAGGTAGATGGTTAGAAGGGTGTTTAGTCTCAAAAGGGTAAGTCAACTCTTATGGATTAGTGGGAGATTAAGAATCTTGCCATGTTTGGTTATAATCTTCCTATGTTGCAAATCTAGCCTACATATCTTATGTCTAACTCAAGTCTTAGAGGTTGACTAATCTAATGATTATGTTGGATAATGTGACAACACAATGGATCATTCTAGGACTTAATTTAACATGTGGTTTAATAGGGTTTGACTTTGTTTTAAAAAAAGATTAATATAGATATGGGGGGGGGGGGGGGGGTTGGCGGCCGAAAACAAGACAAAGGGAAGGAACAGACATATAACTATTGTGGTAATCCAACATTATAGATCTAAGAAGTTTAAGGAATCTTACTAAATATGTTAAGTCACCAAATCTTTGGTTGACTAGTCCTAGGAAGAATGTGAAAGATATGACACTTCATTGATGATGTTCTAGTGTCTTGTAAAAATGAGACAAGAAGGAAAATGGTGGTGGTGACTATTTTAGGTTAAGAGGCTTTATAAATCCTAGTGTTGATTACTTGTTCCACCATTTATAGTTAAGCATATAAACATGACTAGATGGTTCATTTATAATGGGACAATTGGTATGTAAGAACTTGTATTAAATGTGTCTTTTAGTTTCTTGTACATGTGTGTGTATATATATATAGGCGTCGTGTATATATACTTATAAATGTAGATATATAAGTTAGTAAAGTACTAGTTTTTATACATGTAATCCTATGATATTCTTTAACATATTGTTGATCAAATAAACACTTACACTTGTATTTAGAAAATGGTTTATAGTCATTTAAACTCGTGTCACCAATGTTTGTTGATACAGGTGAAATTATACTCGTTCGGGCCTTGCTAGACTTTCTCGGGGGACTTATGCATAGAAAATGATATAAATTATACATAGAAAGTTAAATGTTGACTAGAAAGTGTACGGATTTTGACATGGTAAAGTGGCGGGTGTCACACGCGGGTTCCTGCTATATATTAGAACATATGGTGTTGCAGTATTTAGGGTTTATTAGTATCAATCCCACGGGCCAGGTTCATCTCTATATATTCAGTCTCACCAATTCATGTATTCGAAAACACGAATATAAAACTTTAACCAACATGAATATTCAGTAATAAATGCAACCGGCCCATCTCCCCACGTACCTTCAAATTATATTTAGTTCAAGGGTAAATTTTTTTATATAATGTTCCTAATAAGTAATACAATGTTTTTTTTGACCGTCGGTACAAAAAAGAAGTATAATTTATAACTGGATTTAGTCGACAAGTTTTATATTTCAAATATTTGATAAACAGTTAAATAACTTAATATTATTACATATCATATTAAAAATATTGTTATTTTAATTTAAAGAATATAATGCATTTGATAAACTGTTAATTAAATAACTTACTCTTACTACATATAACTAATAATTTTATTTTAATGTAAAGAATATTATATTTTTAATTTTATGTGTCATGTCAACGGTATAATATTTAGAAATAGATAACTTTAAGTCTATTTATTTGTTGATTAGTTATATATAATAACATAATACTATTATTTACTTTGTTTTTATAAATTTCTTAAATTTTGTTTTATAATTATGTATGTATTTATACCTGGTTTTTGTATTTATGTCTATATCTATACTACTATATAATAGGTTCTGGACGGGCAAGATAGTAATTTTCATTTAATTTTAAGACACATAAAAACATTGTTTTTGCATTTGGTACAAGTGTTAATGCATAAATAATTTCTCATTTACAATATTGTCCCTCTAAATTTTAGCATTTAATAATGTAGTGTAATAAATGACAAACAATAATGTAGTGTTATTAGATCTAGCATTTATATTTATAATGCAATAGTATTTTATAAAATATTGTAAAAAACTTATTAACTTATATATTTTATAAAAGCTTGTAAAAAACTTATAAACTTATACTAAAAATAATATATAAAAATTTGACTAACATATTCAAACTCAAATAAAAAATAGGCATCGTCCCATTCGTGACTGACTAGATCATTAGGAAAACCAAAATAATTGTCAAACAAGAATACATGATGACTTTTAGTTTAAAAGTACAACAATTAAATAACTTATTAACTTATACTAAAAATAATACATAAAAATTTGACTAACATATTCAAACTCAAATAAAAGAGATAGACATCGTCCCATTCGTGACTGACTCAGTCATTAGCAAAACCAAAATAATTGTCAAACAGGGATACATGATGACTTTTAGTTTAAAAGTTATTGTATATGTAATAAAAGTTTATGGTTAAAAATTACAATCAGACAAATGTTGTGTTAATCAAGAGTAACATCATGGATATTGTGTTAATCAAGAGCAACCTCATGGTTTCTTTGATTAAATGTCATGGTTTTATGATCCGTTCATACAACACAAACTTCTCCTTCACACATATGGGTGTTTCATTAGACGAAACAAACGACAACATGATAAATGGCATATATACGTTCGGAGCATATTCGGGAATATACCACAAATCGACTAGTTAGTACTATGGGATGGCAAACCCATCCCACACGTCATTTTTTATTTTTTTTTATGGCTTCATTTAGAGTATTTAGATACTTTTTTTCAGAGACTGAAATCTTGTCTTCTGATTCAAGTTTTCAGTATTCTCCCGCATCAATTTTTTTATTTGTGCTTTCAATATCAAAGGACTTCCACCAAAATAATTTTCACACAAGAATAAATGATGAATTTTAGCCTAAAATTATTATATATGTAATAAAAGTTTACAGGTGCAATCCCGCCGCAACGCGCGGGTTCCTGCTAGTAAGTATAAAAATTATTGTTGAGAAAATGCATTTAGTTCATTAATTAGAATTAGAAGTTTATTAAATAAAGTATTAATTAATTAGAAGGATATCTATATTACTATATTAAAGAAACTTGATGGATATAAAGGTAATTTTACCCATATTTTAAGATGGCATGTGAAGAGTTTCTTGCTTCACACCCAAAATGTCATGAAAATCTTTCTAGTGTTACCCCTCCTTGCAAAGTCCACTTGTATGTTATTATCATAACCCCAATTTTGTGGATTCAATGCTTTCATCTTGAATGACAATTCTTCATGACCCAATGAAAACCAAAAGTCAGCTCTTATGACTTCATTATAACCAACGATTCTTCATGACCTAATGAAAACCAAAAGGCAGCTCTTATGACTTCATTATAACTAACGAACAATTAAATTCCAAAATCATGAATTTTAATCGATCCACCCTAGATTCATTTCAATTTCAAATCCTATCTTTCCTACAATATATATTATGAATTATACAATCTTTGTTCATATGCGCAAACGGTGAACCGGAAGAAGTGATTAGGAGCTGTATCATAGGTTAATATTTTCACCCTATTATGCGGATACGAAGATTGTGTAGATGTTCTAATATTTTCGTGGTTTTGATGATATCAAGTGTTTGCATTTGTAGTTGTGGTTGAAACAATTGTGAGTTTAATCACTTATATTTGGTTTATGTTTGTGCTATAGGCTTTATCATTGAGTTTATTGTTCTTTGTTCCTGAACCAATTGCTTTAATTTCAAGTTGATTTGGTCTTTCGATTGGCTTTTGTGTTTGTTTTTCAACTTTGTGCAGTGTTGCAATGTATTTTGGGTCAAGTAACTTTCAAACAAAAAACTACAATGAAAGATATTTAAGATTTTAAAAGATTACGGACTCCAACAAAATAAGGATTTTCGAACTAGAAACAAGTTATCAAAAGTGAAATGTACAGAGGAATGTATTCAATATAATGATTTTAGTATACACATGACACACATTTTGAAGATAAATGTATATCTTTTAAAAATTATATTATGAGTTGAAAATCAAGATTTCATTTTATTTCATTTTGACATCCATTTTTTAATGTTAGCATTCTTATTTCCATATGTTATAATGTTATATCATAACTGTGTTGAAAGATTGAAGCAATGTTGACTAAATACATGCATTTAGATGACTAAAAAAATAAATAAATTAGTCAAGATTTTTTTGGAAGATTTTATATATTCATGTGCATGAATATAGATAAATAACGGTTGGGTGGTGACAAGAGCTTCACGTATACATAACAGTTGCAGTTTCATTTGCATAGGCACTGTCTTTTATTTGTTGTTGATTGTTAGTTTATTTATTTATTGTTATTTTCTAACAGTCATATATTGAAGTTGGCTTTTAGCTTCACAGGGAATGTTTATACTAAAGGTTGTTCTAACAACAACTAACATCTGTTTTGGTTGATAAATTGATATAACTAAACGGGACAAAATATGTTTATGTTGGCAATAATAACTGGTTGAAAAGAATCACGCCATATTGTTGAACATTCTAATGGGTAACAAATGCTTTGGCACAACTCAATCGTCACATGACACTACAAACATGCGGGTAAAATTGCTTCCTCTTAATAATTAGGAAGTTGGAATTTTCTATTTCAATTTCGTTATAGATGGTTCAACCCATTTTCAATTGAAAATTACCTCTTGCATATTTGAGTCAATATCCGGTTTTCAAAATCTTTTAAAGCGGAGGCTTATTAGTAGAAAATTTTCTAATCTGGCCCATAATATGTGTGCAGGTATCCATTAAAGTAAGTGGACATTATTATATATAAAAACAAATTATGCTAAAGAATATTTTTACCAGCATGTTTCATATATTAAAGAGTTGTGCATGTTCAATTTTGTTTATGTATTGTTCATCATTGTTGACTATGATCATGTTCACGGAACCCTTTAACAATTATTATTTTATATATAATTACATAAACCTATTTCATGTTGAACCATGTTCCTTGATAAGTGAAATTTGTAGGTTGTAAACGACTAAATATAGTTTGGGCACATGAACCGGTGGATGCGTTTCTTTGTTATTGCTCATTTACACGTAACTAATAATTGAGATTAATATAGACGTGTAGCCTAATAGATTGAATATACTTTGCAGCATAATAACTCAAACATTGATGACATATGAGCCATAAAGATAGTAGCTTGAAGTCTGCATGTGGTGTATAGTGTTGTTCATGAGCTGTGGTGTTTTTGTAGGCTTATTTAGTTGATTTGTTAAACTATAAAATTAGGCCCTGTTTGGTAAGCTCTGAATGAGCCTCTGAATCGCCAAGTGCTGAATCGGTCAGCTGTCAGGGCGTTTGTTTCACCTTGAAGCGAGCCTCTGAACGGGACGGTTAAGTCTGAATGGTTCAGATTTGAGAAGATGCTAAACGGTTCAGTTCAGCGGTGAAGACGTGAGAAAACGCAAAACGTGAGCTGCAACATGAACGAAGATTTTGTTCCTCCTGTCGCGTGATATGCAACATGAATGAACCTCAGCCACCTGCGCCGCCGCCTCCTCCCTCCCCAGCCTCATGTGTCGCCGCCTCCTCCCTCCTCAGCCTCCTGCATCGCCGCCGCTGCCCCCTTATTGGTCTGACCCAACACCACCTTCTGTTCCACTACTGATTTAAATCCTTTTTTCGGAAGGTTAATCTTGGAGAAATAATAATAAGATTTGTTGAAGTTGTGGTTGTTTTGTGGTGTTTTTGTTGTTATTGTGAATATAGGCATTGAGATAGTAATAAGGTTTGTTGAAGTGGTGTTGGGTTGTGCATATTTGACTAAATGATTGCCACTTGGAGAAGTGAGTGTTGAGATTGGAGAAGTGAGTGTTGAGATGGGAATTTGAAGTACGCAGCTGTAGATGATTGCCACTTGATACATGTTTTTTATCATTATGAAAAAAGATAAATGTTTTTATCATTCAGCAGAGTCGTTTAGTGATACAACCAAACAGCTCTTAATTATTCAGCACTTTTTTGGTTCAGAGCCTCTTACCCATTCAGACCTCTTACTAGTTCAGCACTTGCCAAATACCCTCCACTAATGAAGTTAAATTACCTTGTTGTCCATCTAGAATGCATTATATAGTAGTATAGATATAGATATTTATATAGATAAAGTTGTTGGGTTTGGAGCAATGCTAGCACAACACGTGGCATATGGCATGAATTTTCGCTAGATCGTTATGTTAGAGCGAAGTATTTTCGAACCATCATGTGCAAGTTAAAATTGTCATGTTTGCCTAGAAATTCCGCTTGCCGCCATTTCCGACGAATAAATATATATTACACAGACCTTTTTTATTTCTTTAGGGAAGAGGGAATGGTCACAGGATGAAGTTGGACTTGGTGAACGAGGGGTTAGTTTTTACAAAGCAACCCCCTCTTCATACGGTAACACTCAAAAACCATATGGAGTGGCACTTTCTTCCTAAAATTATTCGTGTTATACAAAGAAATTAGTTAATTACATTTCACCAAAAAGTCAAATAATAAGGGAGCGAGTAATACTTTACATCAAATACACAGTTATAAAAAAATTTTCTATCGCTAACATCTATAATCTATAAATATATAAAAGAATTGATGTTTGCTGATGTGACATTCAATGGTGGCCTCATCCCCCTTTGAATGTGCCACGTGGCACTCTCTATGAATTAAAAAAAAACTCTACCTATAAAACATCTTCTCTTTCAAACCAAACCCTAAACACCCAATTAATCTCCACATCTTCTCCCCACTTTTCTCTCCCTCAAGAAACCCTAAGCCAACGAAATTAGTGGAAATAATATTTTGTCACTGTTGTTGCGCCCTCCTTTCTCCAATAATATGGCTGCCTTCGATTTCCCTCCTTCTTAAATAATATTTGCGCTCCCAATGTCCAATATCACAATTACGCTGCTTCTGTTGTTGTATTCAATGGGCTATTCAATGTCCCAATGTCCAATATTGTTTTCAATAACAAATGGGTATGTATCAGTACATCTAATAATAATAATGTCTCCAATAATATTGCCCCAATGTCCAATATCACATTCAAGGGCCGGTCGGTGGTTCCACCATCCAATTACGTTGCTTTTGTTGTTGTGGTTGTGGTTGTGGTTGTGGGTGTGGTTGTTGTTGTTGTTCACCTTCCATTGATGAACTTGAATTTGTTGTAGAGAAGAAGAAGATCGTTGTGGGTTTATTGTTATTGTTATTGTTATTATTATTATTATTATTATTATTATTATTATTATTGTTGTTGTTGTTGTTGGTTTTTTTCACCCCTTTGCTATGTTCAGTGGGTATGGAATATTATTATTAGGACATGATTGTAAGTTTTGTCATCATTATTATTATTAGATGTACCGATTTAAAATGTAGTTATGTTTGTTAATTTGTGTTGGTTTTGTGAATTTAGTTAGTTGTTTATTGATTGTTATTGTTTAGGTGTTTCATGTTCTTAATGTTTGTTATTGTTTATATGTGATGTTTCATGCTCTTTATTAACATGTTTCTATATCTCAACCACAAACAGGGCTTTTAGAATTTCATTTATTTATATCAAGATGAGATCCTTCTAATCTGTGTTTTTCTTACTGATTTTCTTTAGGGTATGGGTTCCACTTGATTCTGAAAGACAACCAAGATTTGCAGCTTAAAAGACGAAAAATGTTGTATGCATTCATCTTCATTACATTTTACAACTGAAGTAACCAAGATCTCAAATCATATATGGGTAATGAGTGTCTTCTTAATTATTGAAATTCATATGTGTTGCAGGTTTGGTAGATTTTGCTGATAACAACCGTAGGCTCTTATCTGTCTTGAGTGTATTATTACTCAGTTGGGTAAGCCTACACTTCACTCATCACATTCTTGCCATCTATTTTTTCAATTTAAATCCAATCTTATGTTACTAAATATCATAATTTTATTCAAGTCCCATAGATACAAGTAAGCAGATCAAGGTCCTGCTTCTAATGGTTAAACCGACAGCTTTTATTGCAGTTGTCATGATGGGAATGTATGTTTTCCTGAATCCCTACATATTCATATGTTTTTGTTCCTCTTTTACTTATTGTAGGTGCATGTTTTGATGATTTAGAGAATAAAATCGAGAATATTTTTATTTATGTTCCCACTCGTCCAAACCAAAATAACATAACTGGAATGTGTAGATTTAGCAGTACACCATCATCTAATTTGAAGTATAGGTGAAGTGTATAAATTATGTGTGTATTAGTAATAAATTAGTCAAACATATTCTACATCCATGCCTACATATCCTCCCTACCATTATTTTCTTTGAATGTAATAAATTAGTCAAACATGTATATTTGTAAATAGGAAATTTTCTCTCCTTCAACTTTGTTGTGTCTTTTGTATATATAGATACATTTTATCAATAAAATACATTGAGAATTGATATCATCACATCGTATCAGCCACATAACTAAAGATCCTACCTTTTTTCTTTCTCCTGCCCTTACTATCATCCCTGTTATGTTTTTTTTTCCTTCTCGGTTCTACACCATGGCCGCCTCCATCACCACAGATATCTCAACTATCCCTCTCCATTCCTTTAGCCACCTTATCAACATAAAACTAACTTCCACCAATTACCTCCCATGGGATAAACAAATCACCCCGGTCCTAACCTATCTCAACCTTCTCGGTCATGTTGACGGAACCAAACCTCCTCCCCCGAAATTATCACCACCGATGAAAAAATCTTCTATCAATCCTGAATTTCTGGCTTGGAAAAATGCCGATCACAAAGTCCTTCTTTTAATCAACTCTACCTTAACCGAGGAAGCTATGGCCGAAACAATCGGACATACAACGGCTCTAGCCGTTTGGAAGGCCCTCTTCGATGCCTATAGCCATTATTCTATTGAACGCATTCATAATCTCAAAGACACCCTTCGAACCCTTCAAAAAGGAAGCTCTTTCATTTCCGAGTTTGGCTGAAGGTTCAAATGTTTGGTCGACCAACAAACCGCTATCGGACATCCTATCAATGACGAGGACAAACGCCATTGGTTCCTTTGTGGACTTGGCGCCTCGTTTGAAAACTTCTCCACCTCTCAAAGAACCATTCGACCGGCTCCCTCATTTCGTGATCTTTTGGCAAATGCCGAAAATCAAGAAATGTTCCTCAAAAACTCCATGGTTCTCAAACTCCCAAGCCGCATTCTATGCCCATCAACCCAAAACCCATTCCACTCGAACCCCTTCAAACCGCGGCCAAGGCCGTGCCTTCTCATCTCGAGGCCGTGGCTCCTCCTACTCCAAAAGGGCTCCTCATTGTCAACTTTGTCGCAAAGAGGGTCACTATGCGAGCACGTGTCCTCAACTCGCTTCTTATGCCCAAAAATTGGTGTCTCTTGATACAAATCTTGCCGAGGCTTTTCTTGCTCAATGCAACGTAGCATCTGACACTCCCGATTGGACCACCGATTCAGATGCCACAACACATATGTTACCATCAAACCGTGGTTTAAAAACTTCTAAATTTCAAACCGATGGTATTCGAGTCACTTTTGGGAACGGTGAATCATTACCCGTCACACATATTGGAAACACTAAACTAAATGACTCTATATCTTTACAAAATGTTTTAGTTGTTCCTAATCTCACAAAAAATCTACTTTCTATTAGTAGATTAACCAATGATTCACCTGTTGATGTATTATTTTCTAACGATTATTTTCAAATTCATGACCGAAAAACAGCGGAGGTTCTTGCTAGAGGCACGTGTGCAAATGGATTATATGTTCTCACTCAAAGTCACAAGTCCCTTGTTGTTGCGCTTTCTGTTTCGCACCTTCGTGCTTCTTTCAATAAATGGCATAGTCGTTTAGGACATGTCTCTTTTGATACCATTTCTATTTTAAATAAACTTGGTCATGTTTTTGTTACATCCTTGTTACCCAAACCAGGTTTATGTGACTCTTGTGAATTATCAAAAGCTAAACATTTACCATTTATTGAAAATCCTAAACGCGCACAACATGTTTTGGACCTCATACACTGTGACCTTTGGGGACCCGCACCCGTGCCTTCCACCGATGGATATCGGTACTATGTTGTTTTTATAGACGACTATTCTCGTTTCACTTGGTTCTATCCCTTAAAAGTCAAATCGGAATTTTTCACCATCCTCACAACCTTTTTAACCTTTGTTCAAAATCAATTTTCAACAAATGTTAAAACTTTTTAAAGCGATGGTGGAACCGAATTTACAAATCACCAAGTGCAAACTTGTTTTCAAAACCATGGCATACATCACAGACTATCATGTCCCCACACACCCGAACAAAACGGGAGGGCCGAACGGAAACACCGTCATATCACCGAAACCGGTCTAGCTATGATGTTTAATGCTCATGCCCCACCACAATTTTGGTTTGATGCTTTCACATCCGCCACTTACATCATCAATCGTCTTCCTACAAAAATTCTTGACCAAAAATCACCCTTTGAGGTTTTTTTGAACAACCACCAACCTACTCAAATCTTCGCATTTTTGGTTGTCGCGTTTTTCCTTATCTTCGTGACTATACAAAAAATAAACTTCAACCACGAAGTGCACCTTGCATATTTATTGGGTATAGTCCTAGATATAAAGGCTTTCGATGCCTAGATCCTACTACGGGTCGAATTTACACAACTAGACATGCGAAATTTGATAAGGGTGTCCTACCCTTTCAAACCAACACCACACCAACCAATCCGCTACCCTACCCATCACAAATTTTGATGAATATTTACCCACTCCCACTCCCTCTCAATCGCCTTCCACTTCCACATCCACATCCCAAACAAACAGCCAAAACAATCACAAACATTGCACTCCTCTTTGCTATAGTCCATCAACTCAATACTATCCAATCCAGCCCACTACCACTTCCGCCCCACTCACTCCTCAACCATCCAGCCCACCACCCACCACTACCCAACCGCTTGACCCACCATCAACCCCTATCGGCCCAACCTAATCACCTCACAGCCCAACTCCCTCATCCTCACTTCCACATCCAAATCAAAGCCCTATACACCCTACCCCGTCCCACGACAATTCCCTCCCACAAACCGTACCCAATATCCACCCTCCCCCAAATGATCCATCCACTCAAAACCAACCTCTTAACTTACACTCCATGACCACTCGAGCCAAAGATGGCATTTTTAAACCAAAACATTTTGTAAACCTTTCACAAGTTTCCACTCATCATCTACATCACTCTCTTTTCTCTTCTCATGTTCCCAAGGGAATAAAAACCGCTCTCAAAGATCCAAAATGGGTACAAGCCATGCAGGATGAAATAAGTGCTTTACATGATAATAAAAAATGGGATCTTGTTCCTCGTCCAACTCGTACCAACATCATTGGATCCAAATGGATTTATCGCATAAAATATAAATCCGATGGCTCTCTTGATCGCTACAAAGCTAGACTTGTAGCCCAAGGTTTTACTCAAATACCGGGACTTGATTTTTCATACACCTTCAGTACGGTTGTAAAATCTTCCACCATACGAGTTGTCCTCAGTCTTGCTACCATCAATAATTGGAACCTACATCAATTAGACGTTAATAATGCATTTTTGAACGAACATCTCACTGAAACCATTTTTATGGAACAACCGCCAGAATTCGAAGATGCCAACCATCCCACCCACGTGTGCAAACTTAAGCATGCTCTCTATGGCCTAAAACAAGCACCACGAGCTTGGTTTCAATGCTAAAGCACGTTCTTGCTCACTCCCGGGTTTCAAAACAGTCGGTCCGATCCATCTTTGTTTGTCTACTCTGTAACACCCCAAAACCATTCATTCGCCTAACTACGCCATTAGGCGTGATTAGCAAAATAATAAAACGAGACTTAGAGGATGAGAATATGGGTTATATTCTAATATGGAAATAACCTTGCTAATAATATTATGTTTATAAATTAATAAAAGGTGTTTGAAACTAGCTTATGAGTTAGTTTTATATGAAAATGACAGTGGGAACACTTATGAGGGACTAAATATGTTAAGTGGGCAAACTTGACATTGTGTTTAGATAAAAAAAAAAAGAAGAACGACATATACAGGAGTATATGTCGCCTCCCACATCAACACACAACACTCCAACCCTAAACACTCAAGAACATGCTTGAATCCAAGCCAAATCAAGGGGCTTTTCGATTCTCTAGCAAGAAACAAGTCATCTAAGGCCTAATGAACATCAAGGTACCTTCTATTTGATGTAATTTGATGTTAATACCCGTTTTTGATTTGGTCAAAAACTAGGGTTTTGATAAAACGTGAAATTTATGGTTAAAAGAGGTTGCTCTAGTCTTGGGGAACCTCAAACATACCTAATTTAGTTACAAATCACACTTAATATGTGTATTTGGTTTTGATCATATGATTATGTTCATGTGTAGAATTTGGGGTTTAACCTCTAGGTTGAATCCACTCATATCTAGTAACCTTTTGTGACTCTTAGAAGTTGTTGTATGAGAAATTTAGGCAAAATGGTCTAAATAATGTGTTATGATGATGATTAGACAAATGGTGATGCTTTGGCTATATCTTGAACTTTTGAAACTAAACAAATTGGTGGGTGCACACCAAGTGTTTGATTAAATGCCAAATTGGTGAACACTAGTGAAACTATGAAGTTAGAATCATGTAAGAGCCATCAATTGTATGTAATGTTGGTTTGTAATAAGCCAAGTTGATTACACATTCTATGTAAGGAAATATCTATGGATTTAGCTATAATTGATAATGAATACATGACATGTGGATAGTGAAATAATTCCATGTTGTGTATTCTAATAAACGAGTTTGACTCATCCTCAAGTTAGGTACAACAAAGAGGGAGCAAACGGGTCAAACGGATGCAAGGCGGATGCCATGGAAGCAAGAACGGGTATGAGGTAAGTTTTACTTACACCATGTACTATAACATAGCTTAATTATTATAAATATTAGTTTTAAATCTTGAGTGCGAGATAAAGATAAACCCTAAGGGGTAGAATCTATTAAGTGGGTCGCCTTACGTGCACTCAATACAAAATGTGGTTTATGACCTTAATCGAGATAATGAGTTATGACCAAATGGAGAAATCCATCAAACGGGTCAACTAATAAAGATATGTGAGAAATGATGTTTTAATCCAATTAAATCAATTGAATGAAGTTGTTAAGCATGTTGTTAAATGGGTCAAGTTTGTGACACTTGAACCATATATAAAAACTTGGATAACTTAGTATTATGAACGACGTGTCTAAACGGATCAAATGGTGATATCCTCACCATGTGATTCCGATACTTGATGCTTGTATTTCAAGCAATAAGATTCATGAGGTTAAACGGATCAAATGGCAAGGTATTACCATTTGAGTTTTGAGGAATTAATGTGTATATTTAGAAAGCACGCAGGTAGATGCATTTGCGCATGCACGCTTGATGCTAAGAATCGTGGAGGATACGCACGAGGTATGAGAATGGGTCAACACCACCCGGTAAGTCCGTAGTCAAATAAACGCCTTCGGCGAAGCAACATAGGTGATAAAGTACCCACATGAAGTGTGGGTGCAAATCAAGTAAGTTATTTCCATAACTATGTCTAATGCGCGCTAAGGCGCTTAGAATCGACCACATTAGAACAATCTTGAGAAATGTTGAAAATCTAAGTCCGTATGGACTTAGAAGTTTTTAAACAAGTCATTGAGTCAAAAACATTGGATTTGAAACAAGAAGTTTCGCCACGAATGGCTAAATTGAAAGATTCGGTCATGAGGGGCATTTTGGGGATTTAAAGGATTAATAAAGGTTGATTCTAAGAATCTAAGTCGTAATGAAACAAATCGGACAAACGCTTTTGTTGATCAAGTGTCTAATGACTTGACAACTCAAACGGTATGCAATTTAAGTGGTCAAAAGTGCCTTGTTTGAATTAAGGCCTTAATGGGTCAAATTGGGTAAAAGTCGCCATAAACATTCAAAACTAAGAACCGGATCATGGCGACATAAACCGGACCATAATTTCAGTCAAACAAAGGTTTATTTAGTCGGCAAGTCATTACTTAGGCTTCGGGAATCATCAAATGCGGTTGCGACATGATTCCCACGCTTAAAAGCCACCAAAATTACATCAGAAGCTTCGAGCGGCCGCGCGAATAAACCGACCGGCCGCGCGAATAGACCTGCATGTCATCACGATCTTTAAAATTGCATATAAAATCGTAGAAAAATCGTTAGGAGGCGTTCTTTATATGTCTGGAAAGCTCTCGGAGCGTAGAACATTTCTCATTTGAAAGTCGAAGTCGGATTTTGGGTTTTAGAAGGGGTAAAAGCGATCCGAACAGCTGCTGCGCATAAGTTGCAGCAGTTTGTACTCCTAAGATAGGGCCGTTTGGCCTGGTTCGTTCCGTTTCAACGTGTAACGAATCTCATACTAGTTTAAATGTATTATTGACAACCCACTAACCATTATTTGTGTGGTGGTGCTAGGTAAATGTTGGGCTATATTTAAGTAGGTTTACGCTTGTCTTTATTAAGCCTGTTTGTGATTAATTGGGCTTAGTTTAAGTTAATGGGCTTGGGTTAGGCCATGTGAGCCAAGGCTTTAGTGGACCCTATATAATGTTTTGTTTGATTCATTATTAGGGTTAGACTTTCATAGACTTTCATAACACATTCATTAGACACTGATTTGTATTTCTCTGGCCACCACCTTGTACCAGACAATCCTAGAGATTGTGTGCAAGGTGAAGCAGCAATACAAGGGGTTTCATCGTTTTTAATCTTTTGTTCTTCACATTCAATCTTGTTTTCCGCACTCGATTGTTTGTTTGATACCCGGTAGAGAAGATCTTGGACTTACAATTGGTATCAGAGCCTAAGAAGTCTTTCGAAGGCTCGGTTTCGGTATCATTCGAAGAACAAAAAGAAATTTTTGCTGCTGCGTTTTGCTGGTTTTACAGGTTTATATTTTATCTCTTTCAATAAATTTATTTATCTAATCAGTTTGTGTGTTTTAGAATTGTTTGGCAGATTCAGATCCGTTTTGTTTCAAGAACTTGAAGAACAATTAAAATGAAGGGTGTTTGATCTAATTTTTGGTTTAAAAAAAATTGTTTCCAAGATTTTAGTCAGTTTGTTTTGTTTTCAAAATAAAGAGATTTATACATTTATTGGTGGTCCCCATTAGCTGTCAATTACAACCTTCTTATTATTATCTTTTGGAAACAACATTAAATAAATTTGACAAAGTCAACTCTTGGGAAACATCGTCTTGCACTCGGAAACAGCTTCACTCAAGAACAGCCTCGAGATACTCGGAAACCATCCTCAACCAACCCTCTAACAAGAACATCTTGGTCGGACACACCGTCTTCCTCGGACACAGCTCACCGGTCGGACACTCCTTCACATCGGACACAGCTCATCGGTCGGACACTCGACCTCGGACACATCACAGGTCGGACACACAGACTTTCACCTCGGACACTCCTTTCCTTGGTCGGACACTGCTTCAGCTCGGACACAGTACAAGCCACTCGGACACCCACCTGAGCTCGGACACAGATCTACACCTCGGACACCCCATCCACCTCGGACACAGGCTCATCATCGGACACCCGCCACCTCAGCTCGGACACTTCACTCGGACACTCCAGGTCGGACACTCCGTCTTTACTCGGACACTCGTTTCACCTCGGACACTCTGACTCGGACATAGCTTCATCACCATTCACCATCCATACCTGACCCGGACCCAACCTGTAACCATCCCTACCGGAAACCAAACAGATCTGATCAAGCCAACCCGTAACCATCCCTACCTACCTCACCCGGACCCAACCCCAACCCACCTCTTTTTCATCACAAACCGACCGGAAACTCCACCACACCTCCCGTCTCCGTCGTTAACCCGCAACCCAAATCACAACACCCAACACCACGCCACAACACCCATCTTCAAATCACAACACCCATCTTTAAGATTGAGCTGAAAGAATTTGGGCAAGAGGAGTTGTTATTATTGTTATTAATCGGAAAATAGACAGACTTGAAAAGGAGAGGATGCTGGCTATGAAACAGATGCTTCTGATTAAACAGAGGATCTGCTGAAGTGTGTTTTGTTGAGAAACTTTGCGTGAGATTTAGAGAGAGAAGAAGGATCTATGGTGAAGTTGAAAGGGTGAAAAAGAGAGACACTAAATTGTTTATAGAAGAGAGAGATAGGAGCATCAATTGATTATGTTTCTCAATAGTTTGTGAGTCTCGAGACACTCACGTGAAGAGAGAGAGAGAGCAATTCAAAAGAGTAAAGTGATTGCCATTTGGAGTTATTGGACACTGCACCTTCATCGAAGACAACAAAAATAATAATAATAATAATAATAATAATAATAATAATAATAATAATAATAATAATAATAATAATAATAGTGGTAGTGGTATTATTATTTGGAGTGTATAAGCTCAATTTGGGGGGATCGACATTACGGCATACGGTTTGATTCAGTTGACTACGGTGGACTAGACTGTGTACTATTTTTTTTCGGTTGGCTACGGTTGGACGTCCTGTGCTCGGTGTGAAATATTTTTTTAACGTCTAGATTTTTGGGGGATCACAATTAAATATTAAAATGTCTTCTCAAAGTGAGGTGTTTGAGCAGAGACTTGAGGGTTTCAGTTACATTGTTGGTGAAACTGTGGATGCACTAATTGACCGATTTACCGAACTTCTGTCAGAAATGAAGAATGCAGAGATCGTGATGACAAATCGTTGGGTCAACAAGATTCTTTTGGACGCATTGAAAAGAATTCCAAATCAGCCAACATGTAGCTGGTTTATGAACGTTAATCGGATCATTTCGGAAACAAACTGGTCCAAAATGACGACAGACGAGTTAATATCACTTATCAAAGAATTGGATAACATCACCTCTGCTGCAACATGCTCATCCAATTCTGCTGCTCCATCATCGAATTCAGATTCAAGCTGTTCTGCCATTCCCGCTGCTCCTACTGCTCCCGCCATTTCTGTCGCTCCTGCTGCTACTGTCACACCTGTTGCTCCTGTCACATCTGCTACTCCTGCCGCTCATGCCGCTCAAGCTTACATGGCACAACTGACTGACCATGTGCCATCCGCATCTGAGGTACACGCTGACATTTTAGCTGAATCATGTTGCACTGAACGATGCAGGTTAAAAATTAAAGGTTTTAGAGAAGAAACTCTCTCTGCATACAAGCAGCTTGAATACGAGAAAATGGCCACTTGGGATATTAAAAAGAAATTTAATTCTTATAAAGAAATGGTCGAACAACAAAAACTCGATATCAAGCGCTTGCATCAGGAGGTGAGTGATCACAAGTGTCGATATTTACATTTCAAACGACTGTCTGATACTTTGACCGCGGAATTGATCGACTTAAAATCTAAATTTGAAAATGCCGATTTTCATTTTAAAAAGTTCGATTGCTCTAGTCCCAAAGTTGAAAAAATGATCAATACCCAGTTAAGGTTAAGACCAAAGGACGTGAGGAATAAGGGAATTGGATTTGTGGAAATTCCTCCACCTTTCAATGAAAACTATTCCTCAATTCCCATGTCGGATGAAGAATTGTTGGCTCTGCCTGTTAAAGGATACGGTCCTCCAATAGAAGAGTCAACCAGTCGACCATCGAGGGATCAAGATGAGATCTCCAAACCTAAATCAGTCCCTGTCCGAATCTCTAAACCCAAGAACAAACAACCTAAGAAGGAGCAGGCTCCATCAAAAACCTTTGTCAAGTCTCAAGATGCTTCAAAGCAGACCGAGACGTTAAATTTTGAGAAAAATAAAGAAATTGACAGAGTTTTTGATGTGAGGAGAGATGAAGTTCCAGTTTCAAATGACACAAATGAATTGAATAATGTCTTAAAAGAAACCGTTTTTGAAACTGAACCGAAAATTGAGCAAATTGAACCGACCGGCCAATCAGACTCAAATGTGCCCTTTGAGTTTGATTTCATGAAAACATTCAAAAAGATTTGTGAAGAGTACAGGGCACCACAGACCGTTGAACCAGTTGCCCCATCAACTTCTGAAAGTGACTCCAAATGTGAATCACCCGAAACAACCGAATCTGAGAAATCAGTATCAGTTGAATCGAATGAATCCAGCTGTGAGTCCTATAGAGCAGCTGAGTCAACGGGGGATTCAGCAGAGCCACAACATGTTTATGAATCAAGTGGCTCGTCTGAATCAAATGACACACCCTCGACTGAGCCAGAATCTGAAAAATCTGTGTGCTCAAGACCAGTCGAGATTAAACAAGAATGTGAGGATCCCTCATCCATGATTGTTGGCACAGGTGTGATAAAGCCAATAGTCCCTGAATTTAAATGTGTGAACGTTACTGATGCTTCTACTTCATGTGCAGATTTAGAAAAGGTAGAAGTTAAAATTGAGGGGGATGATATTGTTTGCACTAACAATACAGGTGTTTGTGTGAAACAGTCTAATTTGTCTGCAGATGCTATACCATATGTGCAAAAGACTGTTTCTGAGCTATCTGTTAATGGCACGACCGATAAATATGTGCCACCACATAGAAAAACTACCTGTGCTAACTCTTCTGAGCAGGTTCCTGAATTTAAACAGAAAGTTCAAGGACAGTCATCATCACAAGCACAATCTTGTTCACACGGGTGTTCAAGATGTTCTAAGCAGAGCAGAAACTTTAAGAAGCATGCAAACAAATCATCCAACAGATCCCATCACTCACATTCATCAGTGGGATCGAACAGACCGGGATATGCTTCATATGCAAAGAAGCAGACATGCTACAACTGTGGAAGACCCGGTCACATTGCAAGGAACTGCACAAGTCGTCCTTATGTGCCCTATTATAGACAGAATCAGAGGGTTATGCCTAGGGATAACTACTACTCCAAGCCAATGAAGGTTGATAAACCTAAGGCAAGGAAGGACATGAATCCCAAAGTTAAACCGTCTGATGGAGACTGGAATGCTGTCAAAAACAAACGGAAGGTTGTTCAACCACAGAAATTAAAACAACCTCAGAAACCGAAAGCTGCTACTCCGAAAGTAGCAAAACCGCTTGTTAAGCCTAAACAAGTTTGGAAAGCAAAGGCGGCAGCAACACCAGTCCTGAATGAGAAGAAGGACATGTGCTTGAGAGAAGTGTCCTACGTAGATGCTTCAGGAGTGCCCAGGACCGCGATGGCCTGGGTACCAATGTTTAACTAATCTCCTTTCTTAGTGCAGGGACATCCAAGGAGGATTGTCGACGACCACTGGTATGTTGACAACGGTTGTTCCCCGCACATGACAGGTGACATCTCTCTGTTATACGTTTATCTTAAAATTCTTAAACAGTGAGTATGTTTCCTTTAAAGGAGACAATGGAGGTAAAATCAGCGAAAGAGGTACACTCAAAACCTGATGCTTTTTATTTTGAACGTAATTGGTCCTTGAATCGAGAATGGTTTTAGAAAAACACAAAAATATTTTTCTTAGTTTTAGGTTGTAAATTTGTTCTTTAAATTTTCAATTTTAAGCACAAATTTAGGGGGATATATATCCTCAGAAAAATACAAAAACAATAGAAAATTTCAAAAATGAGAATTTCATGGTGCGAAAAAGAAGAAATGATAGTACATCAGCTGTTGAAATGACACACCTTAAAATCGAAAAGAAAATTAAATCAGGTGTGATTGCAGCTCCATTATATGATGTACTGGCAGGCAAACTGCACTACGAACTCAGTCCAAAATTAATGATAAATATAAAGGACTGTGTAACTTGTGGGGAACACATCATCGGCGTATGATTTTATGGTCTTAAATCTTGCGTTGATAGATTGCCAAAGTCTGAGATTTCAGGTCTTTAAATTGTTGATACATCTGGGGATGTCCTGGCTGCCCTTCTGCTGCATCCAGATATATGCTGACCTAGGCACAGTCAGGACGTCTTAAAAGAGCAATAAGGAAATGCCAAAACCCAAAATTCTCAAAGAGAATTCAAGCTAAAGGCACAAATCAAAAGCCTAAAGCAATGATCATACCGAAACATTTGGTATTTGCCCTAACCCTGGTCGAGAATCCATCGGTCTCTTTGTTGCATCCAGATATATGCAGACCTGATCACCGATGATCTTGACCTTGTAATTTATACAGATGTCAGCAATATACTCACCTGTTATGAAGAAGTTTTGTGCATACCTTGATCGCGGGGGTATGTCATGATGTGGGACACACAGTTATTTCGGTCTAATACACGTTAAGAAAATAAGATAAATACCGGACTTGAGGACGTGTGTGTATGTTTGTTTAAGTGGATAAACGATGTTGGTAATCGTCTTGGACTGCTTTCTGGCACTTTAATAAGTATACCAAAACAAATATACTAACGGTGTGCTACATTTTGACAAAGCTGATATGATCTTCTTGCACATGATTCTCACCAAAAAGATGCATTGTAATAAGTTTGAATTTTTATTTTAATTTGTTTGTTTTCTTTTATAAAAATTAACTATTCTTGAGGATTTGACCGATTCTCGAACAAAATTCAGGTTTTGAAAATTTAAAATTGAAGTACACTGATGTACTTGGTGTTCATGTATATACTGGACCCTCTGTTGCATAAATTATTTGCTTACAAAATTCTGAGAATTTGCAGAATCTATAGAAATCAAGAAACAGGGGTTGATGAAGAATGAAAGAGTTCCAGTTGCTGACAAGCATGAATCTGCACACTGAGAAGATGTACCTGAGTCAGAAGAACCTTAAGTGAATCATCTTTTGACAATGAAAGTACAACTGAAGAAGTACCTGAAAAGTTGCTTGAAAGAGAAGATTGACAAAGAAAAGAGCTTCTGAGAATCCTCCTCTCACGTTCTCTTTTGGCAAGATGTTCAAGCAAAAGCTGCTGATGATTAAAGTTGTGAAGCTACCTCCAAGAGAACAAGAAAGAACCCAAGATTGGAAGATCAAGATCTGAAGATTCTTCCTACTAAGCCATGATAAAGACAGCATAAACCTAGGGGGATATTGTTGGGCTATATTTAAGTAGGTTTACGCTTGTCTTTATTAAGCCTGTTTGTGATTAATTGGGCTTAGTTTAAGTTAATGGGCTTGGGTTAGGCCATGTGAGCCAAGGCTTTAGTGGACCCTATATAATGTTTTGTTTGATTCATTATTAGGGTTAGACTTTCATAGACTTTCATAACACATTCATTAGACACTGATTTGTATTTCTCTGGCCACCACCTTGTACCAGACAATCCTAGAGATTGTGTGCAAGGTGAAGCAGCAATACAAGGGGTTTCATCGTTTTTAATCTTTTGTTCTTCACATTCAATCTTGTTTTCCGCACTCGATTGTTTGTTTGATACCCGGTAGAGAAGATCTTGGACTTACAGTAAACATTTGATGGACGTCCCAGAGCAAGGATCAAGTCGCGAGAAGAATCGAACACGCCCGAACACTCATCAAGCTTCCGCAATAGAATTCAAGAGTCTCCCGTGAAATTGCGAAATATCATCATATGTTGTAATAGTTTTTTTTTTTTTTTTTTTTTTTTTTTTGGAAAAAGAGGCATCGCCCCGGCAAACATTTATTATTAAAAATAAAAGACAACTTCCCCCCTCCTGGACATTTTACCATAGAGGGGGGAAAAACGTACAAACCAAAAGGCCAAAGGCCCAAACAACTAAGAACATACTAGCAGGCACACAGGCCTAAACGAAAAGGAAAACAAACGGACACGCAGGCCCAGAAAACTAAACAGGAGGACAAAGTGACTAAGTAGCACCCAACTCCCCATGCTCTTGATCTTCCATATCTTGCGTCATCAAATCATTATGATCCAATTGAGAGCTTAATTTAGCAAAATATTTCTTCTGAGGGATGGTCCATTTCATTATTTGTTCATCCGAGAGGGTAGTGTTAGTAGCAAAATAATTCTCAACCATTTCTCTTTCATGATCCCACATATTATGGTCAACATCATACGCGGGAATGTCATCATCTTCAACATCATTTGTCTTTAAAATTGAGAAAGGGTTAGAAGTTGTTACCTTTGGAGGAGTGTGTACCTTTGGGGTAGCTTTTGGTAAAGGCGGGTACTCCACAAGTGTAGAAATCAAAAAGTATTTATCACGATAATTTAAGTTTTTCTTAAATATCTAAGTTTTAAATCGGGAGTGGTTTTAAGTAAGTTCAAAACCCGTATGATTAGGCGTTGATTGCGTGATTACGGGTTAGGGCCTTACATACTCCCACCAAGGCACCTTAATCTATCTCCTTGTTTATGTTGATGACATCATTATCACTGGCAATAATAACTCCATCAACAAATTCACTTCTTGTCTTCACAAAGAATTCAAAATCAAAGACCTTGGCTCCCTCAATTTTTTTCTCGGCCTTGAGGTTACTCACACCAAATCCGGCCTCTTTCTAAATCAATCCAAGTATGCTCACGATATTCTCACACGAGCGGGTTTACTTGATTCCAAACCGGTCGCCACACCTCTTACCTCTAAAGATATCTTCAATTCTGAAGGCCAACCTTTCCATGATCCTACTCTCTATCGATCTCTCGTGGGTGCCCTTCAATATCTAACCATCACTCGTCCTGATCTTTCCTATGCCGTCAACCATGCTAGCCAATACCTTCATCAACCCACCACCTCTCATTTCCAACTAGTCAAAAGGATTCTTCGTTATGTTAAAGGCACTTTATCACATGGTCTTACATTTGATCGACCTCCTAACACTACTTTATTAGGTTTTTCAGATGCAGATTGGGCACGATGTATTGACACACGAAGATCCACCTACGGCTATTGCATCTATCTAGGTGGAAACTTAGTCTCTTGGAGTGCTAAGAAGCAGCCTATAGTTTCACGATCCAGTTGTGAGTCCGAATATAGAGCAATGGCAAATACTGCAGCAGAGATCATTTGGGTTTCAAATCTTCTACGAGAGCTTCACGCGTTACCACCGGGCCCTCCAACCTTATTATGTGACAACAAGAGTGCTTTGTTCTTGAGTCAAATCCAATCTCTCATAAAAGGGCAAAGCACATAGACATCGACTATCATTGTGTTAGAGAATTGGTCGCTGCCGGTAAGCTTCATACAAGGTTCATTTCCACGGATAACCAAGTCGCGGACATCTTCACGAAAAGTCTACCGAAACCATTGTTTGAAAAGTTTCGTACAATGCTTCGTCTCGGACCACCTCCATCTTGCATTGACTGGGGGTATTAGTAATAAATTAGTCAAACATATTCTATATCCATGCCTACATATCCTCCCTACCATTATTTTCTTTGAATGTAATAAATTAGTCAAACATGTATATTTGTAAATAGGAGATATTCTCTCCTTCAACTTTGTTGTGTCTTTTTGTATATATAGATACATTTTATTAATAAAATACATTGAGAATTGATACCATCATAGTGTGTGATCACTAAACTTCCATAGGAAGTTAGTTTAAAAATAATATTTAATGTAAAGTATTGATTTGTGATTTGGGACTACTTTGTTTGAGTCGCAACAAGCAGAAAATGATAGAAGAAAGAGAAGTGGTGGTCCATAACTATAGCTTTACTTTTTTTGATAAAAATATACAGAATGTGTGATTGGTAGCGTATTAGGCAGTTAGGCATTATGGTAACAGTCGAAATGCTTTTCTTTTGAATATGAGTTTCTAGAATTTTTTTACTTTGGATCAAGCTTGTTTTTTTTTTACCTTAGTAATTCAGGAATAACTACAACACATACACATGTTGGTGGATTTTAGTTAATCAAAAAGTCAATAGTGTAATTGCAACCTAAAATATTATCATTTTCATCCAATATCAAAGATTAAATCGCACTTACCAGATGAGTGCAACAGTTGAACGGACAACAAAGGTTTACATCAATCCAAGAATCAAGATGGTCGAACAACAATTCACTTACAAATTAGCATATCGCCGTTGATGGAGTTTGAAGTCATCAACTTTACTCCCTTTGAACATGTGTCCCAATGGGGGATCCATGGTAGTGGTGAAATTTTCGCATTCTTTGTCAAATGTTGCTATGCGTCACGCTAAGATTGGTTAAAAAAAACCAATGTTCATAAATGAAAATGTTTTGGTCAATGTTGAATTTGGTAAAAATGAATGTAGCAAGTTATCTATTTGTGTGCTGAAAACCCATGATTGTTGTGTGTGATTGATAGGTCTATATATAGTGAACTTCACTAAGAGCATCCGTACTAAGATGTTTTACGAGCGAAGCCACATCAAAGTTGTCTGGAATTTGGCCCATGGACCGCAACCATCCCCTCTCCCCTTCATAATGGCTTGATATATCGCCAACTCAAGATCTTATTCACTCGGGGATCACGACTTGGTTTGCATCCTTGTCAATTTCAAATAAGAAGAAAAAACTCATTCATGGTATTATTCTCACAATTTGGTGGATGATTTGGAGATTTTGGAATGATGTCATTATTTCGCGTGAAAGAAGGAGAAAATAAATTCTTACTTTGTTTTGATGTTATTCTTAGCTACTCATATTGGTGGTTAAGTGACAGACATAGTAAATTATAAGTTAGTTGGTCATACTGGATTAAAAATCCTCTAATTGACTTTTAGTTCTTGCTAGCGTTTAGCTAGTTTATATAGATTAGTTTCCGTTAAAAAAAAACTGCCAAGTCAATCACGGAAACTAACAAATCTCCAACTGGAAATGCTAAATCATAAAATTAGGTGACATTTCGTCAAATATTTTCCTTTTGATTTGTTGTTTAAAACAAGACAGGAAATTTGGCACCCGATTAGAGACTAACAACGTCCGTATGGAGTATGGACCCAATTTCCATCAATCAAGCTTAATTTCCAGCTCCCTAAAAGTCTAGTTTGTCTACCAATGGATCTTTCATAATATCCACATAATTCTCCTCTTCATATTTCAACAAGTATGCATACAATGATATAATTTAGATTAAGCGGTCAACTAAAATGATTACAAATATATAACTAGGAACTACTTAATTAACTTTTAATCTCGTGCATTATCAACCCGTTAAAGTATAATCTGTTGTATAACAACGACATATTAACAACTAACATACAAGATATGTAGATGTAAGAACATGGATTGGAGAGAATAGAGAATGGAATGATTCATTCTTATTGATGTGTATCTAATCAAATACAAGAGCCACTACATATATAGGCTATAACATTAATACAAAGTATATGAAGGGATGGGAGTTGGAATGTGGATAGTCACCATAATAAATTATTTATAACACTCCCCCTTGACTATCCACGTGATAAAAGAAAATAATGTAGTATACGCTTGGTGATGCTGCCTCGTTAAAAACCTTGCCAGGAAAACCCAGTGGGACAAAACCTCAGCTAAGGGAAAAAGAGTGCAGGGCGTATTACTCTTCCTGATACTTCTGGATCAGGTATGTTGCCTCATTAAAAACCTTACTAAGAAAACCCGATGGGACAAAACTTAGTGAAGGGAAAAAGAGTGCAACGTTTTGAATACTCCCCCTCATTTTAATATTTATCATTTAAATGATGGTGTCGATCTTCTAAGAAAGTTACTCAGAGTTTTGTAGTTAATGATTTGCGTTCTTGATCACTTGACGTGAAAATCTTTAAGTTGAATCGTTGATGTATGATCTTCATTCCACAATTTTAGTCCATGCTCTCGTAAGTGCAATTCTTTAAGTTGAACTAATGTTGCCTCCTCTCGTAAATAAATGTCACAAGATTAACAAATGTGATGTGTTATATTCCCGGCATCTACAAGACTAACCAAACTTGTTTGCATGGGTTAGTGAAATATAATCAAATATCGCTCATACCTGAAGTATTTGTTTTAACTCATTCCGATGTCTCCTCGCTTGACATAGGCTATATTATGATAATAAGTTCATGTGGAAGATATAATAATCATGCATAACTAGCAAGACATATACTAATGTACATATATATTTAACCATGATACTTGTAGAGTGATAATCTCTACTTTGGTACGAGATGAAATGAATAATTTTCCATATCAAGTAATTGGACAACCTTTAATGCACTTTAAGTATGAGTTATGTCAATTGTAAAATGTCCCACTATCTTTTCAAGATACACTTTGATGGATTGGTAAACATATCATTACATATATACTCGAATTGTAGGTCAAGCAACAAGTGCATTATGTCAAGAACTTTCAAAAATCCCCCTTTTAAAAGTTCTACAGAGTCTCTCGATAATGCTCAGACATTATCACTGTAAACTGCGAGTGAACTTTTAAAAGAAAACTTTTGATACAAGTTGGATAATACAATCAAACTTATGTTGCTCTTTATCGGGATATCTCATGAGTTTTAAAACACTCAACCCCCTTATTTTAGTCCATACATAAGACTTCTTAAGGTATTAATATCAATGCTGCAAACATCATCAATCCATCAAGGACTTTTCCATCTTGACCAATTACGCAAGTGCATTAACTCTTCAATTGGAAGAACAATAACATCTATTTCTCCAATATATATTGTACCATTCCTATATATTAAAGTATCATAATCACCAGGTTCAGTTTATCACCTGTGGTGTATTGGTGCACAATAATTACATCCTACGATGTTTCATATTACCTTTTAAGCACTCAGTTGCTTTAGGATACTCATAAGGAGTTCCACTTATATTCAATTCAATCATATAACAAACATAACGTATTCAGAATTGAATCTATTTATTCCGATCATAATGTTCTCGAGAACTTACGTTACAAGATTTTGACACATTAAATCCTTCATCAGGTATTTTCATGTAAACTTTCAGTGTCAAGTAAATCATGATATTTATTAGACACATTTCAATTCTCTCTTTGCATTACCAGACTAATAACATAATGAAAAAATCATTGTATCCACCACTGGAGAATGCGTCTCCTCATAATCAATTATGGGTCTTTGTGAAATTCTTGTGCCACCAATTTTACCTTATATCATTTTCTTTTCAAATGTTGATTCGCACAAAAGACCTTTTCATATCTATATGTTTTACAACTTTTGTTGTATGGACTACTGGTCCAAAAATTTCCTTTTCAATAGAGAATTCAACTCTGCCGTATTTGCGTCTTTCCATTTTGGCCAATCATTTCTTTGTATTCATTCATAGGAAGCTCATAAATCTCGATCCTCATTTTAAGCGCTACATTACATAAAACTTATAACGACGTCGATTTTATATTGATTCCATACATTTCATAGACATGATACTATATAACGAGATCTCTTTATTTTCAGGTACCTGAGGTTCTTCTAGAACCATCATGTCTAATGTCTCTTCAGGAGACCTTTCTACTATAACCTCGACTTGACCATCTTTCTTACTTGCTCCAATTTCTCGAGGATTTATATTCTTTGGAATCGACTAGTCTACCACGCTTCAGGCGTGCAATAGGCTTATTGCCAACATATAATTGTCCTTCCCGGACACTCATCTTAACTGGAGCATTAGCAGTTGGTATATGTGACTTGATTAGCTATTCATCATATTTAGGTCAGTTAATGCGTCTGGTAATTAATTCGCTAATCTTTGTGAATGAATTATCCTTTGAACTTTTGGTTCACATTGTTTAGTACGAGGATCAATGATATTTCATTCTAACTCATTTCTATTTCCATCTGCATTTTATCTCCCCCTGATGTTGGGAATGTTAATCCATTGAGATGGATATCAATTAACTGAGATGTAAATAAATCTCTTGTTGAATGCTCTATAAACCTTCATATATTCCCAATCACCTTTTAAGGTCCCATCTCCGTGCGTCATGGTGGATCAATTTCAATATATGTCGCACAACAAAAATCTTAGATGGGCAATATTTGGTTCCTGACCAAAAACCAACTATAATAGGGAGAAACTATTACCATGTATTGGCTTGATGTGAATAAATGTTACTGCATGTAAAATCAAATGTAAACATGAACTTTTGCTTTCTGATCATTGACATTGCAATCATTAGTAGACGTTTTAGTGATCATCTCAATGAAAGCAATATTTTTATGAACATAAGCTATATGAAGTTCAACACTTATTCCAATGATCATTATTATCTTGTGAATTGATTAAATATGCCAATCTAGAATAATATGCTTGCTATCTTATTAGCTAAGCCATAAATCAAGCAAACTTCAGGTTGAAAACTTGATAACCATTTAGACGATGCATCGATTTTAAATAAAAAATGGTATCATGTTAGGATATGCGTATCCTTTAATCAATTCCAAAATATATAGTGATACTCACCCTACTTTATATGGAAAATATAAATTTTGCTTAAGAGCAAACATTACATGCTATGCATCAGATTGAAGAATCTTTAAGTTCTTCTTTATGTTCACATCATCATCGACTCGGTGTGGTCTTACCGGTCATGCCAACTAATTAAATAATTATGATCCATAAACTAAACTTCTAGTTTATGATCGAATGTATTACTTGCACGTATGTAATATGAAACATAAGATATGAGAGTATGTATGGAATTTTCAAACCATCATCTCATTATTAACATGACCATCATTACAATTCCAAATGGTCAATCTCATCATTACAAATTTCCTAATTATCTCCATGATCATTACCTTTACAATGATCAATATGTAGTCACATTCACTTCAGGGAATGGAGTATAAACGAAACAAGCTTCATAACTTTTCATTATTTACTCAATCAGAAGAATATGAGATGATTTCAAACTTTTCATACTCTCTTAATGATATGGTTACTTCATGAGCACATCTTATATGTGACAAATTATTAGACATGTTACACTCTTTCTTGTCTAATACACGACAAGAAATACGAGAGAATAATATATCTTATTCTCTTATAATTACTTCCTTAGTATGCCACTTCTTGTGGTCGATTTCAATATCAACTTCGTTGATCTTGTTATCCACATGATGATCATTACAACTTTCTCATTTACTATGATCATAACTTCTATAACGATCATTTTGTAATCATCATATTATTAACAAAGCTGTTCTCAGTAACATGAGCAACATAACAATTTTCACAATTACCATAGTCGTGATTTTATTATAGCATCGCATTCACTTCAGGGAATGGATTATAACCACAAAACTTCCATGGTGGAATCATTACAACTTCCTTAGTTATGTACATGATCTTAACCTTTATACCGATCATTTTTCATCACATTCACTTCAGGGAATGAGATAGAATCCGAAAACATTCATGGATATTCATTCCTTTTGGACGGATATAAAGTCACTTCAAACCTTTCACCCAATTTTAATGGCATTGCTACTTCAAGAGCATATTTGAGGTTTGACAAACAAACAAAATTTGTTTTGTCCAATTTCCGTCATATATAAACTTTTCTTCACATAACATCCATGGAGAAGTAATTGTATGTCCATACAACTTTAATATTGCTACTTCAATAGATATTTGAGGTATGACAAACATATACTATTTTATCCAGTTTTTTCTTATCAATAATACTCAAAGTTTATATTGTTCTCATATGATCCAACTTTATATATAAATATACTAACTCGTCAATATAATCAAAATCACATGAACAAGAAGCAACATAATTATATCCAATTACTTAATGTCTGCTCTTATGTTTCTAGCATCTAAATTCATTTTTTTTCAATGTGTTGCTAAATTCTTATCAAAGCACCAAGAATAGGATACACACTATTCATTAAAATCGAGTAAAACAATATCTATACGAATGGGTAATTCGACTGTCATATTATATTCTAATATTATACAACCCATATATTTGCAATCAACTTCGAATATAAACATACACAAAATAACATCTATAAATATCATGGTAAATAAACACAATAACTAAATCAATTAAGTCAAGGATAATACATACCTTGAGATCCAGATAGAAAATCGAGGAAATATCTAAATCTTTAAAGTTACTTAGAGATGTTAACTATCAGACATTAATCGACATGTGATAATCAAGATTTTGAGATTTATATTTTCTTAACTCAGGACACTAGTTATATGAAAACCAACAAATACAACTTTGAAATAACAAAAGTAAATTTGATTAAGATTTGAAGTACAAGTTATTCTAATAACAACATGACAAATTGTTTACATGTATTAAATAATTTTCTTTACAAACTCAATTTAAAAGAAACCAATATTACTTCACAGTTCACACTATAAAACCGTTTAATGAGCATTTCATATACGAATTCACTTTCCATGTACCAAAAATAAAACTGAAGTTTAAATAACATACTGATCCATGGAGAAGAACACCCAAAATTGTATTTGCATTTCAAAAGCGTATTATGTATCATAAAAGTTTATAAAACAAAACTAAAATATCCATATCCTCGGTTACCTGTGGCAATATATTTCACATTTGTATATATAGATAATATCATGAGTAAAATACATAATTTTATTTTTTCTATATGCGTAGATATATAAATAAAGTATAAAGATGAAATCTTAGTTTATGGTTTTAGTAATTGAAAAAATGGAAACGGAAATACTAAATCACCTTAAGACTTTATATAATGAACATTATCAAAGGGTAAAAGTTATTCCAAAACCTGAATATGGTTTGATTTTGAAATATCAAGAATTGCATAAATATAATTCTGGTTTATAACTAAAAACGTACGAATAAGACTATGGTTCATATTTTTAAAGAATAAGTAATAATGATAACTTTATAACGAATTACCAACGTACGATAATGCGATCCAATTTCAAAAGCAGTTCGTGCTGATAACGTGTTGTATAACAACGACCTATTAACAACTAACATACAAGATATGTAGATGTAAGAACATGGATTAGAGAGAATAGAGAATGGAATGATTCATTCTTATTGATGTGTATCTAATCAAATACAAGAGCCACTACATATATAGGCTATAACATTAATAAAAAGTATATGAAGGGAGGGGAGTTGGAATGTGGATAGTCACCATAATAAATTATTTATAACATAATCAGATAAAAAAGCTAATTTTTATTTTTGCATTTTATTTATGTTTTCTCATTAAAAGGGAAAACTATGTTTAATATAATAAGTGTAAGGTGGTGTTTGTTTTTGGCCAGAAGTACTTATGACTTATTTTCTATGTGCCGCACAGACGCGGACAGACGTTTGAGGTCTACAAGTTGTTTGTTTTTTTTGGAAGACATATCCATAAAAAAAAAAAAAAAGATCTGCCCTTGCTCTTCTCCGCACAGACATGGTTCTACATCTTCTAACCCCTTCATTTTTTTGTCAGATATCTCCTCACCTCTCCAACCTCTCAAACCCTTCCCCTCCCTCGCCGCCGACAGCTTCCTCCTCCCTCCCTCCTCGCAAGTACTTATGAATATTGAAAAGATCATCTAACTTACAACAGTGCATCGTAAATTGGGTGAGTATTGAAATTAATTAACTAAAAGTAAAAAAAAAAGAATAATATTAAAAAAAACATTACAAACAATATTAAAAACACACAACTAATATTAATTAAAATCATACAAATAAAACGCAACTTTAAAAAAATACAATAGCAAATTTAAAAAAAGAAAACGCAACTTAAAAAAAAGCGAAACACACTACATGTTATATTTATCAAGAATTTGTTGCCTATGAAGTTGTGCTAGCCGTAGGGCGTCTCCCTCGAGGTCGTAGTTGTGTTTTTTAGTTTGAATAAATATGTTTTGCAAAGTTTTGTAGTTGTTGTGTGTTGTATACATTAGGGGTGTATAAAATGCTTGCGGCTCGCTCGAAAAAAGCTTGTTTTGTTATCGAGCCGAGCCGAGCTTAGCCAACTAGATTTGTAATCGAGCCGAGCTCGAGCTAGGGGTCTTGGCTCGTGATTCGGCTCGGTGGCTCGGTTCGTGGCTCGATAAACATCTTTTATATACTTAATAATACTTTGAATTAATCAATAAAATATGAAAAATAATATAACAAAAAGACAAATTATACAAATAATACTTTTAGTATGTATTTCATTCATTAAAATATTAGAAAAATAAAAAAATATACATGTATATGTGTAATTTTATTTTTATATTTTTTGTTTTTTATTTTATAAATATTTTAAAAAAAATAACGAGCTGGCTCGAGCTCGACTCGAACATTTACGAGCTGAGCTCGGCTTTTCAGCTCGATCCAAAAAAACAAGCCGAGCCGAGCTGGCTCGTTTAAGTTCGAGCTTGAGCTCGAGCTTAGCTTGATTCGGCTCGACTTAGCTCGATTACACCCCTAGTATACATATATAACCTTCAAAAAAAAAAAGTAACTGTTTGAAGAAAATAATAACATTGGAGCATTGAATTTTTTGACCATTTGATAATTTTAACGTTATCTGGCACATTATAATTGGATGATCAATATGTATTGCAACGTTATAAACATAACGCTCGGGCAAGCTTTTGAGTCATAACGCCCCACCGTAACAGTGTGTGATGCGTGAATTTCGAATTAACGCCCACAATCACGCTCGACTAGAGGTGGTCTAAGTATAATAGCAACAATAAAACATCATCAATATCAATAATAAAATAATAGCAATAGTTTAAAGTTACTAACCTTTTGATTGGTATATTTCAGTAAATATTATAGCTCTAAACGAACCAAACGAACACGAACATGGTCTTGTTCGAGTTTGTTTGTTAAGGAAATAACTTGCTCACGAACTATTGATGAACACTTATCGAACGAGTTTTTTTTGTTCATGTTTGTTAGTTAAAGGAATAATGTGTTCACGAATTGTTCATGAACACTTACCGAATGAGATTTTATGCTTGTGTGTGTTTGTTAAGGAAATGAACATGTTCGTTTTCCTATGTGCTTATTTGTTAAAATTTATAAGTCGGACAAAAGCGAACACAAACAAACACAAATTGATGTAAATGAACACATACAAGCATTCATAAACAAAACCACGGACAAATTAACACATATTTGTGACACCCGGCAAATTCGGGTTAACAACATGGTCTAGATGAAAGTCTACCTTAGCGAGTCACGCGTATACGGTACTTAACTGGGTTAGTTAGGTCGGGTTATGGTTCGGGAACTACTGGTTAGTCTAGAAGATCATTGGATGTTGGTCTAGAGGTTCGTTAGATGTCAGTCCTTAACCAAGTGTCCAAACGGTGACGATTTGTAGGATCGTCAGAGCATACGGAACGTACGAGTCTCGAGTCCCGGGAATTGGTGAACGAGTGTAAATATGTGTATTTACTTGTGTTATGTGTTTACAATCATTATATGACTTGTCGGTATGTTAATATGTGTTAACATACGTTAAAACGGGGCTTAACGCGCAAAACGCACCAAACCAACCCCTATTGGCGATTAGGAGGCCTAATCACCAATAGGGGAGGCGATTAGGCAAGATTAGATGCGATTAGGGTCCTAATCGTGTCTATCTTTAGGCGATTAGGCCCCAATTGCATGAATTTCATGCGATTAGCAGCCCTAATCGCATGAACTGCTGCACAATCGCATGTAACGTGCTGGAACGACTAGAAACGCCTATAAATAGAACACTTAACCTCCTAAACTCCCTAATATCAACCCTAGTCGTCCCATAACCGCCCCACACACCTAAACAACCTCTGGAAGGCGATTTTGATCAAAAACACAAGGTTTCAAGGTCTAACCATCAATCTTTTACAATTCTAAGGTTTGATTCTTATCCATAACACTTTGTAAATGTTTTTAATCAATCCCTAATGGTCCAGACCTGTTCATAAACAAAAAGGCTTTCTGAAAATCGTCAATAAAGGTTGTTAATCGGATTATAACTAATTAACATGCGTTATGGGTATGTATGATTAGAAAGATAGGATTTTTATGGATCTTGATGATGTTTTGATGTGTTATCATGCTAGGTCAGAGGTAATATTGTTAGTATGATGATAGGAACCTCAGTAATCGGATAATAGGGTTATGCTTACATGCGTTAATTGATGTTGCATGCTATGTGTATAGTGTTTGGATTGATTTGGTTGCATGCGGGACTGATAATACGAGGTTGAACGAAGGGTTTTGGGTTAAACATGTTTAGGATAGTGTTTGGGGTGATATTGGGTAGTTACACACGTTCTGGATCTGATCTGGGGTGTTAAACGCGCGAAAAACCGGAACAGCATGGTTACAGGCGATTAGCAAGGCTAATCGCCTATAATTCATGAGATTGGGGAGCCAATCGCATATAATGTCACGTGATTAGCCCCAATCGCATATAATGTCACGTGATTAGCCCCAATCGCATATAATGTCACGTGATTAGCCCCAATCGCATATAATGTCACGTGATTAGCCCCAATCGCATATAATGTCACGTGATTAGCCCTAATTGCATGTAATGTCACGTGATTAGCCCTAATTGCATGTAAGTTCACGTGATTAGCCCTAATTGCATGTAAGTTCACGTGATTAGCCCTAATTGCTAATAATAACATATGGTATAGCCCCAATCGCCTATAATAGAGGCGATTAGGATTCCTAATTGCTAGTTGACCAACCTAAATGCTAGTTGACTTTTCCTAATCGCGTGTACTGCTGCTGTGAGTATAAATTAGCATTTCGAGACCCGATTTCACATGTAGAAACATGCTAGGAACCCAGTAACATGTCTAATAACTTGGTAACATATATTTGGATGTAATTCGGTGATACGTGAACTATGTGCTATAATTTGTTGAGTGTGTTAACGTATGTTAAGTGTAGATGCGTTAATGTATGTTTTGGAACGTAAACATAACACGGGAGTCTCGGGTCACCAATGGGATGTCGAGTCTTGTCAATTGGGTCAGTTAAACAGTCACGGTGTTTTCAAACGAACTTGGTTATGGTCTGGACATCTAGGGACTAGTTAACCTGCGGGTTATTAGTCTAAGTACTTGTAACTGTCATATGTTAGGTCGCCACTGTACGGGACTAACATAGCAGCTGATTTTACTCGGGATTAGGAGTAAAGGAACTTAAGGTGAGTTTACGGCCCCTCTTTTAAACTGGTTTTATACTTTCGGGGGAGAAAACATGTGTTAAACGATTGTTTGGTAAATTCTGTCATACTATGGGTTCTAACGTATACTACACGATCTTTGGAAGTCCCGGGGGGAACCATGAATGTGCGGGTTTGCACAACGGGGAAATGTGAATAGCGCTATTGGGAATGACCAACCCCGCTCGTCGGCTTGGAGGGCCGGGCGAGTGCATATTGTCTCAAACAGGAACAACAGGAACATTTGGAACTATTCGGGCACAAAACTGGTATACGTGTTAGTAATGGTTTTCCAATCGTGGTAGTAGCAAAACGTACGCCTAGCTAGCGTATACTGGTTTTCTATTTGTTATAGTATGGACAGGTGAACTTGGTACTTGAACTGCAAACCTGTAAACTCACCAGCATCTTTGTGCTGACGTAAACTTTTACATGTTTTCTCAGGTCGCTAAGGTAGCACAGGGGAACTAGGGCGCACGCGTCTGCACGGCGTCTAGATAGAGTTGCATGATTTCACAAACATTGAACTTGGTTTATTTATGTTGAACTTTATTTTGAATAAGCTTCCGCTGTAAACGGGATTTTAAAACTATATTTTGGTATTGCATTAATTACATTTAGACTTGTTTATTGTGATCGTTGGTTTGGATCCTGGTTTGTCATGCGCCTCGCGGTAAAACTCCGCAAGTGGATTTTGAGGGTGTGACAATATTAAATTTCGAATAAAATCAACATTTTTTTTTCACAAACGTTTTCACCAAAATATACTTATCCAATTACCCAAACGTACTTGACATAATCTTGATCACATAATTATCATAACATAATGTCTCATAAAAACACAAAGTTATTATATTAAACTTGAAATTCTCATTTAATCCACCCAAAATACTTATTAATCAAAATAGGTGAAGTGATATTAATATGTGATAAACTAATATATATTAAATAATCTACCAATCGAAAATTTGAAGTACCTAAATTAAAAATAAAAAGTTAAAAACCCTAATGAACAATCGAACACAAACAAACATAAATGAACGAACACATCCTCTTTTCATGTTCGTTTGTTTAACTAAACAAACCGAATTTTTTGTTTGTGTTCAAACGAACGCAAACAAACTTCCCGCCGAACAGTTCACGAACTGTTCGCTGAACGTTTGTGTGACACCCGTCATATTTGACTTGACATATTTAAACTTATAAGTCTACCTTAGCGGGAAACAACTTAATTACGTACTTAACTGGGTTAGTTGAGTTGGGGTTTTCTTACGTATTGTCCAGGGTTCAATGATCTGGAGGATCATTGGTGTCTTTTACATACACATGAGTCTTGAGTCCAGTTGTTGGTGAATTACATAAACTAGATTAAGTGTTATGCGTAGATTGATTCTTATGTGGTGGAGTATATGCAAATACGTGTTTAAATGATACTTAGATGATTGTCCATGCTTATATATGTTAAACATAGATTAGAGTTACATGTTCATGTGTTAGGGTGCGTTAAAATGTGCTAATCACGACAAACTGGAAATCAGGAAAATGGCTCTTTCCTGGTTCGACCATTCGAAGGGTCGAACCTGGCCCTCAGCCTGTTAAAGGTCTCTTTCGACCAAATAAAACTACGTTCGACCCATGTAAAGGGTCGAACCTGGCTATCTGTTTTAAAGATGCTACATTCGACCACCCAACTCCACGTTCGCCCACGTGAAAGGGTTGAACCTAGGCATGCTATAAATACCATCCTTAGTCATTTTTCATCATTTCACAAACCCTAAACGCCTCTAAACACTCTCTTTCGACTCTTATCATTGGGGAAGGAGTTTTTGAGCTTATTTTTCATAATCCAACTCTCTAAATCATTACAAGTGAAGATCTAAGGTGTGTTCTTCATTCTAAATCCTTTTTAAACAATTTTGATTCGTTTTCATTTAAACCCCAAGAGTCCAGATCTGATCTCAACATGTTTTATGGATAAAAAAAACCTTCCTAATATCTTTCTAAATAAAACCTATTCATAAACAACGAGTTTTTATACAAATTAACATGTGTTAATGTGGTGTTATGTATTGTTTGATGATTACTTGCTGTATAGATGTTATAACAACGATCTAGGACTGTTATTGATGACGAGTTATGATTGAAACAGGTTACAATTGATTATTAATGATGTTTTGTTCATTTTGGGGATTTTGGGTTAGATCTAGGATTTGTTCTTGATGATAGTGATAAGGATATGATAAGGGGGTTTCTTGTTCATGATAATCTGAGTATGATAAGTTGATATTTGATTGATTTCAGAAAGTTTCCTAATTGGGTAAAGATTGCATGCATTTGATGTGACATCTCCATAATTTACTATTTTGGGAAAACTTGTAAAACGACTAGATTTTGGGGTAAAATCAGTAGGGTTTCGTAGGGATATGTAAATGATAGTTGACTGTTGTAGCTCATGATGTTTTCGGATGTTTTTGATGCGTTTTTGGGAGAATTAACTGACAGGGTCGAACCTGGAGTACCTTCGACCGGTCGAATGGTCGAAGGTGGGTCTCCAGGGTCGAACCTGGATTCTGATGGTCAAACATGCACTAAACGGTTGAACTTGGCTTGATACTGGTCGAAGGTGGAAGAAAAGGGGCGAATGTGGAAGTGAAAAACCACATTCGACCCTATGTTATCCAAAATGAGATTTTTGATACAAACTACGTGTTTTATGCTTGAACCTTGTGTGTAATCTATGTGTACTTGATTAGCTTGTGTAATGGGTCACCAATGGGATGTCGGGTCAGTCTAGTGTGTCGGTTAAACTGTCAAACACGTTTTCAAACTTACTTAATCATGATCTGGACACTCGGGGACTAGTTAGCCTTGGGGTTATTAGTCACAACTTTTATACAACCTTTATTGATAGATCGCCGGTATTTGGATAATCAAGACTTGTCTCAATTCTTGTTTTGGGAACGCAAACTAAGGTGAGTGTCACAACCCCATTCTTTACTATTTTTGAAACATTCTGGGGGAGAGACATGCGGTAAAACTTTCTAACTTTTAAACCAACATATTACATGATACCTCATGGATACTTAGTGACCTTTACTTCATCATTAAAGTCCTCTCATGTCTTAGTGAACCATCAATATGTGGGTACATAGCGGGGAAGGTGTGAATAGATCTATTGGGCTTGACTAGCCCCACTCGGGCTGACTGGAGGTCGGTGGCGGGTGCATATTTGTCCTATATCTTACGGCACCGGGTGATGAACCGGTGACGGGTTTGAGGCATTCTTATCTTGTCAGCAGTGGTTCACGACACTATAGTATCATGTAACGATGTCTAGCTAGCATTAGGTGTAGATGTAAAGATTGTTGGGTTTGGTTTACTTATGATAAACTTTTACAAACTATATCTCTGTGACTCACCAGCACTTTATGTGTTGTCTAACTTCGCATGTTTTCTCAGGTCGCTAAGGTAGCATGGAGTCTTAGGCGCACTGGAGTCGCACTGCGTCTAGTCTTGCATACATAAGCAAACCGGGTTGTGTTTGCATTCATATTTTGACATTGGTTTTGTAAACGTTAAATTTTGCTTCCGCTGTCATTTTCTACTTTACTTATAAACTGCGTGGTTGGTATTTCTACGTAACTTTTGATGCATATAGATGTCGTTTATTGTGACCGTTGTCTTGGATCCTGGTATGTCACGCGCCTCGCGGTAAAACCCCGCAAGTGGAATTTGAGGGTGTGACAGTTTGGTTTGTTTATAGCCCTAGTAAATATACTTTTTTTCGAACGACAATCGCTTTATATATGCATATAAAGAGCCAGCCAGGGGCTGAGAATTACAGACACCAAACACCAAACACCAAACACCAAAAGGAGAATTACAACAAATCGGTTACATAAAAAACGACCCACTTATCCCAAGTCGGCTTCGGCAGCCTGGAACGATGATAAACCCACAGGAAGGAGTCACTCTTGATTTGCTCCACCACCGCATTAACCGGAATGAAAGCCGCTTCGAACACCTTCTTATTCCTAGCGCTCCATATCCACCATATCGTAGCCACCATAATCGTGTAGACGAGTTTCTTCCATAGCTTGGACCTGGGGCTCTTGGTAGCTACATCGATCAGCGAGTTGAGCTCCGTGTGATCATTCGGCCAAGGTAACCTTAACTAACGCTTTCAATTTTTTTTTTATTTTTTTTTTAATCTTCAGATCCCAAGTCCCAATCACATGCCATCATAAATCAGAAAATATATATTTTGTTAACAAGAATGTAAGCGTGATGTAATTGAAACACTTTTGAAACTTGATTAGCATTATGTGAAGTTTTCCCGTTAATATAAACTAATTAACAAATAATAAAGAAGGCCGGGCTTTAAAAACAAAGCGCGAATCAAGCCAAGCTCGAGCTTTCATAAGCCATACAAGCTCGAGCTTAGTCGAGCTCAGCTCAGCTCGTTTATATACATACACAAGTTTGACACATAGACACAATCCGTTTCATTTCTAATTTATCTATCTATCAATCTATTTGTGCCACTTGGCATACACAAAAACCTTTTTGTGCCACTTCTGTTCTAATACACAAAAACCTTTTTGTGCCACTTGGCATACAACTAACTCACTTTTGTCACTTGCAATTTTGAGAGAGTCAACATTAATTTTAAATAAATATTTATGAGTCAAAAGTTTGTTCTTAAAGATGCTAATTTATTCAAATCCCTTGACTTTCCTAATAAATAATCTTCATACCATACAACTTTTGATTTCTTTTTTAATTCACACACAGGTACATACCGATTTCGGGCATGTTTGGATAAACTTATTTGAATTAAAAAGGACTTTTCGTTAAAAAGACTTATTAACTTATGACTTTTTAAAAAAAGAAGTTTTTAGAAAAGTGTTTGGATTAGCTTATGTGGTGGGGAAAAACAATAAGTTGATAAGTTATTTTGTAAAAAAATGTTTGGTTTAACTTATTTAGGTAAAATGACCAAAAAGGGTATAAGGATATAAGAATGGCATGTAGGTAAATAACCATCAATAAGTTATAAGGAGGTTCAAAAGGTCATTCCTCCCTTACTTTTCCAAAACAACTTATTATAGGCAAACAAAAAGTTAAAACAAAAAGTTCTTTTCATTTTGCCAAACACTTTTCTTAACTTATTAACTTTTTGGAAAAGTTATAAGTTATAAGGAGGTGGAAATAAGGAGAGCCAAACATGCTCTTCGTTTATGATTAAACTAATCGAATTTCAATCCAGATGTAATTCCTTTTTGATCTCAAGCCCCATTGTTCAATTTTCATCTCCGATTATGTGGTGTTTTCTTCTAGGTAGGTATGATATTCAGTCTATAATTCTTACGTAGCCGTTCAGTCATTCTTTTGTTTAATTGTATTCTCTTGTGGTTTGAGTAAAACCCTAATCCATTAATATAGCTGCTTCGATTCCATATTACTTGTTTTGTTGTGTTTAGGTTTGATGTTTAGTATTGTTGTTCAGATCCTAAATTGCTACCTTGCAGGTCTCAGTGGCGCCATAGAAATCATTCATTCCGAGCAGCAATTGTTGCCTAAGGAAAAACATTTTTGTTTTGCTTTTGTTTTTCAAGTCAATGAAGAACAATTGACGATGAACTTATGATTAACAAGTTGCTGATGTAGCAAGTTGCTATGAATAAAATTTATGCAATGTTTAAGTAACAACATCATTTTCATTTCATTCCAATTCAAATTTATTACAATGTTGAATGCATACACCTATATTAACCAAATAAGAACAAAGTACAACACAAAGAACACAAAATCAAATTTATTACAATGTTGAATGCATACACCTACATCAACAAAATATGAACAAAGTACAACACAAAGAACACAACATCATATGTATTACAATGATGAATGACAACAGTTTCATGAACATCACTCCAGTTTCAATTCCTGTGTTTCCTATGTTTCAGCCACAAATCTGCAAATTGGAGGAACATCACTCCATCTTTCATTTCGTAGATGATAATTTGAGCTCCAATTGGACATTGTTGATCTCGAATTAGAGTAAAACATTGGATTACACATTAGGGTTTTGAAGTGGATTTGGGGAAGAAGAAGACTTCTTCTTCAAATTATCCATTTGTGCAATGATGGTACCTACGTCCTGGATTCTCATTCGTCCATGAAAATCTGAGGTCTGTTGTTGCTCCACACCTGCACATCACCATTGTAGTTTGGTTGGATGGTTGATTGAGATTATTGATGATGAACGATTGAAGGTGAAGCTTAGGGTTGAAGAATAGGGGATTAAATAGGGAGGGAAAGTTAATTGATCAGATATTTTCGTTAAGATTTTTTTTAATCAAGGATTAAATGACCAAACTACCGTTCGTTTACGAGTTGAAATGACCCAAATACCCCCCCCCCTCAAGGGATGAAATGACCAAACTGCCCTTCATTAACGAGTTGAAATGACCATAGTACCCCTCACGTGAGCTGCACGTGAGGGTGATGTAACGGCAGATAGACGGATGTTAGCTAGAGGGACGTAAAGTGTTAGAAAACCAAACCACAGGTACTCAGGGTGTTAAGCCTGGGTTGAACCTGTTAGTTTAGGCAAACCACAGGGACGAAAACTGCAATTTTCTCTTATTATAATTGTTATTACTAAATGGATTTTCTTAACTCTCAAGATGTGTAGTATGTTTATTTCTATACTAGATTTATACCTTGGGAGCATCCCGTGGTTGAGAAATCTAATATGACATATTAATTTTACATGCGAAATAGACTGATGCGCTTTACAGTTACATGCAGGAAAGATTCGGGTAGCACCTAACCTAAAACAATTAACAATGTATCTCCAATGTTAACAACTAACCTTAAACAATGTATAATTCTAATATTAAAACCTAACCTAAAACAATGTACAACTCCAATGCTAACACCTGTTGTAAATAGAATTCATATTTACTTGTTTGAACATAAATAATGACTTGGCTATATATGATTATTGAATAACCTGAACACTTTGTGTTTTTTTTCTTGTATGAACAAAACCTCACAAAAAATAGTCTTTTTTTCTCCGTTTTAATATAACTATGGTACTCGTTGGAAAGATAATAAAACGCTCGTTAATTTGGTGTAATTTTTTCCTTTAAAAAATCTCGTATATAAAATATATTAACGTTTAAAATTTATGAGAGGAAGCATGAGAGAGAAAAATCCAATTTTGTTTTTAAATTCTTTTTTTCTTAAATTCACTCAATGTCACATGAATCACCGACCCGAACATATCATCCGAAACATAGCTATAGAAAAAAAAAATTAGGTCCCGTCCCGTGACTGGTGATTTCCGACCCCCGGACTAATTTCTCAACCTTCGCCACTGCCAGGGAAGCAGGAATCTCACAGGAAAAGCAGTGGAGAGAAAACACCTCTGTCTACCTAGTTTAAATATACTTGGTAGATTAAAAGGGACTTACCTCCGTAAAATATGTAAACAATCGTTGCTTATTTGAATCGAATTAACATAACGGACCCAAGTACAAAATGTCATATTGGTTATCTTCTTGCGCTTGAGTTCCAATTCAAATAATCACAGGATCATGCAGCTCAAGAATAACAGCTATAATAGTATAACCAATATTTAAACAACCAATGTAGTAATAATGACAATCAACAGATGCAAGATCACTCACCTGAAGTTAAAAAACTTACAGGCAAGATATCCGACTACCAATGTTCTTTATCAAACTATCATACATATGATCAGGCATATCCTCCCTATGTCGCAACACAACATTCTTCACAAAATCCGCATCCGACAAACATATCAACGTATGCAGTTCCCTAGTCATCAACCCTTTCTCCTTCAAAACCACATAAGCAGGCTGGCCCATCGACTGTTCGATGGTGGCCTCGGTGGAGAAAGCAGTCGGTGGTTCTTGTGGTGGTCGATGGCTGGTTTGTCATCGGTGGATGTTTATCTGTTATAAATTGAATAAAGAAGAAAATGAACTGGATGATGAAGGAAGTAATATTAGGGTTTTGAGAGGCTAGAGAAGGAAACGATGTATATATTAATTTAGGGATTAGGGTTTTGATGGGGAAATAATAAAAACGAAAAGATAAAATAAAAAAAAACTCTTTCACCTCATTATGCCATGTAGCACATTCAAGGGGGGTTGAGGCCACCATTGAATGCCACATCATCAAAATTCAATTCTTTTATATATAGTTATATATATAGGTATAGGTATAGGTTCAGGTTCCTGTACAAAGGACATTTTTCGTACAAAGTATGAAAAGTCTATGTAGTCATTGTGTTTTAAATTTTGGCTATAATGTTTTCAATTCGTTTTGCATTGTATTATATTGAAAAACACCAAACATAACAATTTAAAACACAATCAAATGTATTTTAGACATGAAATTTAAAATACACTAATTACTTTCTTCGCATAGTGTTTTATATTGCATGTCTAGAATACATTAATTAGTGTTTTAATTTGTTATGTTTTGGGTTTTTATATACAATATTATGCCAAAAGAATGTAAAACAACATTGTAAGTGCATTATTCATGTATGTCCCTAGCTAGTGATCCGATACAGAATGTCGAAGGTTCAGATAATCAGAAAACGACCAAGACATAAACACGAAGACAAAGTTAACATGTGTTAAAAAGTGCTGATGGGTTGAAAGTAGAGAATAGTGGGCGAATGTAGGGTTGAAAGTGGAGAAAGTGGGCGAATGTAGAATCATACTGGGCGAATGTGGAAAGATTCCACATTCGACCATCTACACTGGGCGAATGTGGAAAGTGTCCACATTCGCACCATGAAAAGGGGCGAACCTGCAGACATTATAAATAGATTTTGTGTTTATGCAATGAGAAGAGAGTTATTAGTTGTGTGTGTTTTGAGGTCAGGTTCCAGGTTTGTTTGAGAGTGTCTGTAATTGATCTAGATTAACCAAAGTGTCATTGTAATCAAGTTTATGAACAAGTTAATCTATGAAAAGCTTTGAAAATGATGTTGATTGTGTTTTGATTTGAGTTTATATCAGTTTGTTCAAGGCTAGGGTTTCCGCACCTGGTTTTGTAACTTGTATGATCAAATTATCCTGTTTTAGTCAAAATTCTTTCGCTTACAAAGTGGTATCAGAGCTATACGGATCATACAACAACAAATTTGATAAACTCAGAGCTGATTTGGACCTAATTTTGATCAAAATACATCTGTTTTTGAATGAAAATGGTTTTTAAGTGTTTTTGATTGATTTGAAGTTGATTTTGTGGTTAAAATTCAAAATTCCAAGAATTAAAGTTGTTCCAAATCAATTCCGAATCATAACCTAATTAAGATCATTCAAATCCACAAACTTTTGAAAATCAGAGATCAAAATAACCGTTTTTCAAAGTGTAACCGTTTTTCAAACCTGAACTGGGCGAATCTGACACTGAACTGGGCGAACCTGGAATTTTAATGGGCGAACCTGGAATCATTTTGGGCGAACCTGGAACTTTTTGGGCGAACCTGACACTGTAGTGGGCGAACCTGAAAATTTTTGGGCGAACGTGGAATAGAAGTGGTCGAACGTAGACATTTTTGGGCGAACGTGGAATTTGAATTTTGATATTCTACATTCTGGTGTTTATTCTACATTATACTTTTGGACGAACGTGGAATCAAAAGGGGCGAAAGTAGAATTACCAGGGGCGAACGTAGAATTTAGTGCCTAAAAATTTCGACCTGATTTTAGAAAATTTTTGAGATATTTTTGTTGGAAAAATGATTAATTACATGGCCGTATGTAGAACGGATGAGGAGATCAAAGCTCTAGTAGAAGCTGAAAGAAAGCAACAACAATTACAGAGACAAAATTCTCAAGTTGACAACATTTGGGGATTTCCAATGACACCGAAACCAACTGATGAAATGGTACATGTTAACAAGTGTGTTAACAGAGAAGGTGTTCATAGGAATGTTGTATGTTTAGTCAAACAAATGAGACATGATGATTCCAGTGAATTGTCAAAGAGTGATTTGAAATCTGATACGAGTTCAGAACAAAGTACATCAGAACAGAGTGATATTTCAAATGGTGATGCAAAATCTGATAATGGTAATAAATCAGATGATGAGGTAAGTGCTAGTTGTTCTAAATGTGTCAAGTTGAATTGTGAATTGATGACACTTATTGAGGACAAACAGAAACTAGCAAATGAACTAGAAAATTGTAAAAACCAAATTAAAGTTTTTGAAAAGAATGAAAAAGATTTGTTAAATAAAATTGAATCTTTAAAGAAAGAAATGTTAGAAATGAATAAAAGTGTTTCAAAGAATACTTCCACATCAGAGTTGGAAATCACAACACCTTGCGTTGTTAATTCTGATTCTGAAGTGAAACAAATGTTTGAACAGAAAACTGAAAATGTTGAAACAACTTCAGAATCTGAATCTGAAGAAAAACCCATATTCAGTTTTCCTGAAGGAGTTGAAGGATCCTACATGTTGGAAGGACATGACAAATTGATTTTCAACAAAGATTTTCTAATTGAGAATATCGAACAATCTCTACTTAAATGTATTTTTGTTGATAATATCAACTTGTTAAATCAATTTAGAAATCAATTTGATCATCTTCATTTTGAACTCAGTCCTAACCAACATGAGAATAAAGAGGATCAAAAGAAAAATACTGAAAATAAGAAATGTCCTAAGGTAAATGGACCAAAACCAAACAAATCGAAAGGAAATGATCAGATGAAAAATTCTTATCAAAAGAATTCAAGAAATTTTTCATCTAGATCATATGACTATTATGATTATTCATATAAATCTCGATTTGATGGTTATTGGGGAAACAACTCACCACAGTATTCTCATGGTTATGTTGAACGGAGAAGCTGTTTTGAATGTGGTGAAGTTGGTCATATTGCAGCTCATTGTCCCTATTGGTATTGGGATGACGGGTATGCATGTGATTTTGAAGAGTATAGGTCTTGTTATAACTGCGGAGAGTGTGGGCATTTAGTTGCTTACTGTCCGTATGTTAAACAGATAAAGACCGAAGTGAAATTTGCTAGAAATTCAGGCAATGTCAGAAAGCCTGTATCCCCAAAACCAATCAAGAAGCAAAAGGGGAAACAGGTTATGTATGACAATCGTAACAAAATTGCCTTGAATAAAAATGGAGATTGTGGACGGGTTGCTGAGGTAAGGGGGAGTTCGAAGGCTAAGCCTAAGAATAACTCTAAACCTGGGTCTTCATCAGTTAAGTCTGAGAAGATTCCAAACAAAGTTCAGAAGCAGGTTTCAAATAAGAAATCTGAAAAGTAAAAAATTAAAACAATTTCAACAAAATCTAAAATAAACTCTGAACGTGTTTGGAAACCCAAATCACTTTCTAAATCAATAGCAATTTCTATTTCAAATCAATCCATTGAAAAACCAATTGATTTTTCAAAAGGAGAATGGATTGATGTTCCGAGAATTGATGACCTTGGACGACCCATCATTGTGAAGGGATGGGTGCCTCTCTCATGCTAATTGTTTAATAAGTGTGCAGATTGTTCCAGACAGACCTATTAGCTATTCTTTGATAAGTTAATAGTGGAGCATCTGTATACACACTATTTATTGGAGAGGTGAAGGTCAAGGAAGGATTATTGAAGAAGGAAAACATGATTTCAACAGAGAGGAGAGTGTTTGTAGTCTGTCTCCAACCTGTGAAGCCGAAAAAAGTTGCAATCTGATGCAATTGCTCTCAGGTGTTGGATTTCAATAACAGATATGACAAAATGGTTTGCTAATTGAAAAAAAAAAATCTTAATGAGTCTAGTAATCTGAGTGGAAAATGGTTTTTAAAACTCAGTGGGTAAACCGCATCGGATATCATTTTATTTTGTTTTTCTTCAAAAGTTTAAAAATCCAAAAATATGCTTATTTTTAGATTTTTAGGGGGAGAATTTCAGAAAAAAAAATCAAAATAAAAATTAAAAAAATCAAAAATGAGTTTTTCCTGGAGATAAGGAGGAGATGATAGTACATCAGTGGACTGTCAGACTACTCTAAAAACAAAAATAATTTGATAAACATTGAGTAGCCACTACAATTATATATTGGTAGGCTTGAAATCAAAATTTAAAGTTCAGCATGGTGATATAAATTTAAAATCAATAACTGATGATCATGTGGTTCAACGTATCGTTGGCATATGGTCTTAGTACCGAAATTTCGTTTGATAGATTGCCAAAATCGGAGGTTTCGGGTCGTTATATTGAAAGTTATCTGGGGATAGCCTAACTGATCTTTTGTCGTATTGATTTACGGACCTAGATCAGTCAGGGTATCTTATTAAAAGATCTTTAATGACAAAACCTTAAGTTACCGAATGAGGAACTTAACATGTGTGATGATAATCAAAGATTATCTAATGCATCGTATCCAATCATTGATGCAAATCATGATTGATATTAGTCCTCACCCTGGTTGAGTGCATAAGTCGCTTTGAAGCATTAATTTGCTGACCTGTCACCACTGTGCCTCATACCTTGTAAACTAACGGATAACTACAGTATATTCACGCGTTACAATGAAACTTTGCGCAATTCTTGATACGGGAATGTGTCACGTGTGCGGGGACCATAGATTTTTCAGTATCTAATATTACCATAATGTATCTAAAGTGCTGAGCAATGAATGATGATTTTGAGTTTAAGTGGACAAACATACTGGTAATAGTTGTAGGATGCTCAATGACAAAAACAGATCAAAAAGAGTTATGACTGACTGTTTAAAAAACTGATATGATCCTCTTACCGGAAAATTCACAAAAATATGTTGAATTTATTTTTATGCAATTACATTGGAAAATTCAAAAAGATTTTTGGTGCGTTTTAGCTTAAACTTTGAAAAATCAAAAAGTTTTGTTTCAACTTTATTTTTGATAACCGATGTTGGGATACTGTATGAGAATGCTCAGATTCTTAAAAGTTGAAAAAGATTTCAAATTTTCAAGTTTCTGGTACATATTGAAAATGTTGTATAGTTCAGGGGGAGAACTATTGAGGGTCAAAAGGAATGTGAAGAGTACTTCCGAGATTTTTGTCGTGTCTAACGCCGGTTGTAGTTTGTGCAGTTTTTAGTAAATTTTTCTGCAGAATCAAATACAACAGGTGCACTACTCATGACTCATCGACAAATTGTGTAACTGAACCAGACCCAAATCTGAACATCAAGATCACCAGAACAACAGAAGCTAGTAAGAGGTTATTAAAGCAATGACTGAAGATTGAAGAAATTCAAGATTATCGTCTATTTTCATCTCTGAATCATCAAATGACAAAGCCAAGATTTCTTGAGTCTGTCTGAGATTTCAAAGCTTACTGCAGAGATAGATAGGAACTTTGACACAAACGTGCATGAAGATGGAAAGTTTTCAATCAAGACTTGAAGAATTGATAACTTTCTGCTTTGGTACATCACTAGCTAGGTCCAAGGGGGAGATTGTAAGTGCATTATTCATGTATGTCCCTAGCTAGTGATCCGATACAGAATGTCGAAGGTTCAGATAATCAGAAAACGACCAAGACATAAACACGAAGACAAAGTTAACATGTGTTAAAAAGTGCTGATGGGTTGAAAGTAGAGAATAGTGGGCGAATGTAGGGTTGAAAGTGGAGAAAGTGGGCGAATGTAGAATCATACTGGGCGAATGTGGAAAGATTCCACATTCGACCATCTACACTGGGCGAATGTGGAAAGTGTCCACATTCGCACCATGAAAAGGGGCGAACCTGCAGACATTATAAATAGATTTTGTGTTTATGCAATGAGAAGAGAGTTATTAGTTGTGTGTGTTTTGAGGTCAGGTTCCAGGTTTGTTTGAGAGTGTCTGTAATTGATCTAGATTAACCAAAGTGTCATTGTAATCAAGTTTATGAACAAGTTAATCTATGAAAAGCTTTGAAAATGATGTTGATTGTGTTTTGATTTGAGTTTATATCAGTTTGTTCAAGGCTAGGGATGTAGAATCATACTGGGCGAATGTGGAAAGATTCCACATTCGACCATCTACACTAGGCGAATGTGGAAAGTGTCCACATTCGCACCATGAAAAGGGGCGAACCTACAGACATTATAAATAGATTTTGTGTTTATGCAATGAGAAGAGAGTTATTAGTTGTGTGTGTTTTGAGGTCAGGTTCCAGGTTTGTTTGAGAGTGTCTGTAATTGATCTAGATTAACCAAAGTGTCATTGTAATCAAGTTTATGAACAAGTTAATCTATGAAAAGCTTTGAAAATGATGTTGATTGTGTTTTGATTTGAGTTTATACCAGTTTGTTCAAGGCTAGGGTTTCCGCACCTGGTTTTGTAACTTGTATGATCAAATTATCCTGTTTTAGTCAAAATTCTTTCGCTTACAAACATGCCTAGAGTTTAAAACACCATGCATATATATACTTCTCACACTTTATATATCTATAATCTATAATACATTATAAAGGAGGAGTGATGTACCATATTGGAATTTTGACATGGGTACAATTTTTAAAGCAACAAGTATAAGAGAATAAAGCTTATTTCATAAGGGTATTATAGGCATATTGTGGACAATTAAGACACTTAGAGGGTTAGTAGAGTAATTTTATCTTTTGTTTTTAGTTAAAAGCTAAAATATCATTCCTATAGTACCCCTAACTCCCTTCACCTTCCCTCTTAGGCCATATGAAGAGCTCTCCTAATCAATTATTCATTGATTGTGTTTTATTTATATTAATCATTCATAACAAATTCTATTCCATTACATGAAGAAACTTCCATTGATAGTATGGAGAGTTTTATCTTCATATTATCCATGGGTACTCTCTCTCTCACACACACACTCTCTGTATTGTTTCTTCTCATCATTCCGTTACTCGTATTGCGTAATTTAGGGTATAAAGTTTCATTATCTTGTTTACTGTTTTTCAAATTATTATTACAGCTTGTTGAATCTCTCTATAGTGACATGACAACTGGCAAGTCCATGATGTACCATATTGGAATTTTGACATGGGTACAATTTTTAAAGCAACAAGTATAAGAGAATAAAGCTTATTTCATAAGGGTATTATAGGCATATTGTGGACAATTAAGACACTTAGAGGGTTAGTAGAGTAATTTTATCTTTTGTTTTTAGTTAAAAGCTAAAATATCATTCCTATAGTACCCCTAACTCCCTTCACCTTCCCTCTTAGGCCATATGAAGAGCTCTCCTAATCAATTATTCATTGATTGTGTTTTATTTATATTAATCATTCATAACAAATTCTATTCCATTACATGAAGAAACTTCCATTGATAGTATGGAGAGTTTTATCTTCATATTATCCATGGGTACTCTCTCTCTCACACACACACTCTCTGTATTGTTTCTTCTCATCATTCCGTTACTCGTATTGCGTAATTTAGGGTATAAAGTTTCATTATCTTGTTTACTGTTTTTCAAATTATTATTACAGCTTGTTGAATCTCTCTATAGTGACATGACAACTGGCAAGTCCATGATGTACCATATTGGAATTTTGACATGGGTACAATTTTTAAAGCAACAAGTATAAGAGAATAAAGCTTATTTCATAAGGGTATTATAGGCATATTGTGGACAATTAAGACACTTAGAGGGTTAGTAGAGTAATTTTATCTTTTGTTTTTAGTTAAAAGCTAAAATATCATTCCTATAGTACCCCTAACTCCCTTCACCTTCCCTCTTAGGCCATATGAAGAGCTCTCCTAATCAATTATTCATTGATTGTGTTTTATTTATATTAATCATTCATAACAAATTCTATTCCATTCCATGAAGAAACTTCCATTGATAGTATGGAGAGTTTTATCTTCATATTATCCATGGGTACTCTCTCTCTCTCACACACACACTCTGTATTGTTTCTTCTCATCATTCCGTTACTCGTATTGAGTAATTTAGGGTATAAAGTTTCATTATCTTGTTTACTGTTTTTCAAATTATTATTACAGCTTGTTGAATCTCTCTGTAGTGACATGACAACTGGCAAGTCCATGTCATCATTTAACAAATTATATTTTGAAGATTAATGAATAATCACTAATGGTTTTGGTTGTTTTGCAGGTTGCTCACTTGAATGAAATTGCAGATTCTATCGTAACCCGTCAATTAAAAGATTCGATATTCTTCTTGCTTCATTGCAGTCTTCAGAGTTAAGGTACTCTCTATAGTAATTAACTATTACCATATTACAGAATAAATATATTTCTGGTTTGACTCTTATATTTTTGTTCTTTTGTTAAAAATTAAACCTTTTTATCAACTATTTAGCTTATATTGGGCTGTTCATTTAGTTTTGTGATTTGTTTATTTGCATTTATGCATAGTAATATCACAAGTAGAAGAAACTAAAATTAGTTAAATACAAAAAAACTCCCTATATGTTTTTTCCTTAAGAATGCCGTGTTTATCAGTTTTGCTACTCTAACTGATCTTATTAGATTTTGTTGGTTTGTTTTGGGATTTTGATTAAATTTTTATTTTTTAAATCGAACTGTATTTTTATTTAGTATGATTCACGATGGGCCTAAAATTGGAACCTTTTATCAATTATTTAGCGTCTATTGGGTACTTCATTTACCTAAGTTTAGAATTCATTTTGAATTTAACTTTCAAATTCTTTTACATTTACTTGGGGCAGTGAAAAAAATAATATAAAATGAAATGGTATTATCTTTAAATTTAACACCCTTAAAATGATTGCTATTTTTTTAAGTTCATTTTTTTTCTATAAACACCCTTAAAACGATTATTCTGTATCACTTTCAGAACTCATTGCCAAACACCCTTAAAACGATTCTATAGACGAGCTACTTTTAGGATACTCCTTAACCAATTATAACATCTAGGATTGTTACTTTGACATCTGCCACATCAGCACAATGATGTTATTTACATAGTTTTTTGTGGTTTTGTAGGCTTATTCACCCAAAACGGTTTACATTTAAGGAAGAATACGGTTTTGTTGTACTTGTCTGGTCAAAGAGTCTAACCCCTAAAATGACAATGAACCCGTAAAGGATCCACCAGGTTACTTGGGGAAGGTTCATATGGAAGAGTCTATTTTGACATACTAAAAGGCAAGAAAATTGTATAAAAAGTAACCAGCTTAGGTATAGTTTCTAAGTTGGATAACATACTATGCTTGAATTTAAGTAATGCTCAACTTTCAAAACATTTTATATCGAGGATTTTTTCAAGTTGACCGATTTTCATATCTCACATCAGCACAAGGTTAGTTCCATGTCAGAAAAAGTCAGCAAGGTACCAACACATTATCAGTTTGACTCGGTAGCCATAGGAGATTACCATAAACCATCTTTTGTAAAGTTTTAGTCTTTTATTGTTAGTGAAGTTAAGTGAGCTTGCCCACAATTGAAACTAGAACAAAGTCAGTTACTTTTTATGTAATTACCCCTCAAAAGACTTGCATGAATGTTCTTGATGGTAATTTTTATTGTACTAAGAATCTTATTATTTTTATTTCAATCAAAGTCTCCATGTTCTCAAATCAGAAGCACGAAAATCTTATTGCTTTGCTTGGTTACTATATTGAAGATGGCATTTGTGTTCTGGCTTATGAATTGCAACCATGGGATCTCTACATGACATTTTGCATAGTATGCTACATTTGAAGGAGTCCTTATAGGTATGCTGCATTAAATTATGTTTTTTTTTTTTTTTTTTTTTTTTTTGTGGTGTTGACACTGGATAAATAACACTTAATAACTTAATGAGTTTTTGTATGCAAACATTATTTGGTTCACATCGAATACTTGGTTGGTATATTTTATTGGACCTTACGGCACTGGGCATGCGTCAGCCCCATACATGGTCTTACGACTTTATAGAGACATGTGTTTTCGGTAAACAGTCATCCAGGCCGGCCTGCTCACTGAAAAAAAGAAGAATCTACTTCAACCGATATGCCCTTAGGCACCACAAAATCCGATCCAAATTATCGTAATCGATTAGTTAGCATGGAATAAAAAATGTTGTTTCTTTTTTTTTTTTTTTATCAAGTATGTATGGTAAAAGTTAAATCAATTTTTAATTTCAATGTTATTTTCCTAAATTGGTGCCTTCATGCTCAGGCTTTATCAAGTATCAACTAAACACTTTGTTGAGTCACTAACTTCTTCACATCCATCATCAACTAAATCTCAGGTTTAATATTCCATCCATTAAGGAAGCAAGTCAAGCGACTAAAGCCCTTTTTTAACTGCTAACTTGACGAGTATTAATATTCCATCCGTACTAAAGTGTCCCAGCCCAAAAAATAAATCTATAAACGTTACAACCTTTGGTAAAATATTTTAAGAATGAGAAAACTACAACAAATACTAACGATATATATTGAGATGGTTGATATAGCAGAAACAAGTGTCACGTTGCAAATTGTCGTCACTGCAGCAACGCGTAGCTTCCTACTATAGCATATGGTGGATATATATTTTTTAAGTTGACTAACTTTGATCCAATCTCATTCTCAAACAATATACACGTTCCGAATTAACCCGTTCTCATATTAATGGATTGAAATGGTATTTCCACCTCTACCGGTGACATGCTCAGAGAGAAGTATATAGGTGTGTACAAATTTCTGTTCGCGTATAAGTTGATACATGATACGTTTATCATCTGATATCGTATTGTTAATAAGGTTATAGATAAACCCATTTTTGACGTTTTTGATAAAAATCTCTTATGGTTCGATAAACATGTCTCTTCATATGGAAATTCTAGACTTTCTATGCATGTTAGTGACCTTATAAATTCTACAACTATTTTTCGTTCAATTGAATAAGATGTTAGAAACCCGGAATGAGATGTGATTCGTAATAGACATCATAATTAAACCTGGTATTAGTCGGGACACCCGCAGCAACGCGCGGGCATTCCCACTAGTATATATATATATATATATATATATATATATATATAGAGAGAGAGAGAGAAAGAGGAGTGTACTTATACCATTGTACACAAGTATCTCAACTCTCAAGATGTGTATTTTGTTTATTTCTCTATGTTATATATATATATATATATATATATATATATATATATATATATATATATATAGGGGAAAGTTAATTTAAGAACACATATATTTCATGCGAATCGCGAGAACGCTATTTAAAACCATTCAAAATTTCTTTTTACACTTATCTTTATTATTAAAATACAATCTCAAAAACACAAATTACGCATAAAAATTTGAACGCATACGAAAATAAATTGTTTTTACACATGTATAAATTTGTTGTTCATACATGTGTAAACTGGTACATTTACACATGTGTAAAACATTAATTTTAGAGTGTTTTTACAAGAAAAGATGAATTTGTTGAAAAGAAAATTCATTTTTAATGTTGTATTTTAATTATAATGATGTTTGTATTGAAAAAAAAAAATGATTTTGATTAGTTTTATCATTTATTCTCATGATTCTTGCGATATTTAGTGTTTTCAAGATAACCCTCCCCTAGATAAAGAGAGAGAGAGAGAGAGAGGAGAGAGAGAGAGAGTAGTGTACTTATACCATTTTACACCAGTATCATTAAATTGAAAAGTATCAATTGCCTATGATCCTATACATCTATCCAGGACACCGTCAGCGGTGTTCTCGTACAGATAGTTAGTGGGTACCCAACTCCATTTAGGGTGGCTGCCCAAGTGGCTTTTTTTTTGAACGACCAACGAAATTTTATTAAACACCAAGAGCTAGCGGGAAACTAGCAAACACCCAACATACAAGGATACAAAAGTCCACCCAGAAAGAAACAAAACAGCGAAGGCTGAAAACAGGCCCATCTACCAACTAATGTTATACAAGTTGAAACCATTCCATTTCTCCCAAAGCAGGTCGTCGGATTTTGTGCGAGCTTTCACCCAAAGAAAACTCAACGCCTTAATGTTACCAATGATCTTCTGGAGAGACAAGGGGACCTGCTTGAATACCAATTCATTACGCGAATTCCAAATGCACCAAAGTGTCGTCAAGCATACCGCATAGAACGCTTTCTTAAACTTTCTAGATCCGGCAATGTAAGAGTGAACATTAAGCAAATCCCGGATGTCGAAACCGAATATATTCCCGACTTTGCACCATTGTGAGACGGCCAGCCAAACTGCTGCAGCGAAGGCACAAGACGTAAAAAGATGGTCCACCGATTCCGGATCCTCACCGCACATCGGGCACAGGGATGATCCAACATTGATATTCCTCCTTTGGAGAGCATCTTTCGTAGGTAATCTACCGAGGCCAGCCCTCCACGCCATGATTTCCACTTTCTTAGGGACCCACGAGTTCCGTGTAAACACCCAACCAGAGTTGTTGAACCGCGTACTCTGCAGCACCTCCTTAATCCCTTTAACCGTAAAGCCCGACTCGCCGTTTAGTTGCCATAACCACTCGTCCTTTCTATCAGATAATAACGGTACCTGTATCCCCAACCCAAAGGCCCCGAGTTCTGACCCAGCAGTGTCACCCAAAGCACCATTCCTCCACGCCCAATCCCACCCCGACCCATCCAAACAGACCCGGTCTGCCACAGAGGCCGACCTGTTTGCATCTGCAGCAAACATAGCAGGGAACAGAACAGCCAGGGGCAGATCCGCAGCCCAATTATCCAGCCAGAAAGCGATACTTGACCCACCACCCCTTTAATGCACCTTTCCACATCCAAACCCAAGCCTTTAAGCGTGTACACTGCAGCTGCGATATTTTTCCACGGCCCAGGAAACAACTTCTTGACAGGAACCGGATTCCAGGATCTAGACGAGTGATGGACAGCCCATATAGCCTTCCTCCACAGCCCATTCGGATCCGTCCGGAACCGCCACCACCATTTCGCCAACATAGACAAGTTGGCGTCCCTTAACGAACCAAGCCCGAGCCCTCCTCTATCATAAGGCGCCATAACGCCATCCCACGCTACCCAATTCATTCTAGCCTTCTCGTCCGACCCACCCCAAAAGAACACCCTACGCATTCTATCTAGGCTATCCAAGACGCTAAGAGGGGCTTTGTACAAGGAAAAGTAGTATGTGGGTAGGGAGTTTAGTACCGATTTAATGAGAACCACCCGGCCCCAAACGATAAGGTCCTTGCTTTCCAAATAGACAACCGTTCCCGAAAAGTCTTTAAAATCGGATCCCAATTCTTGGCAAGATTCATGTTAGCTCCAACCTTTAGCCCCAAATACAAAAACGGAAGGTTACCCACCCTACAATTTAATAACGACGCCATTTGTTGCACTTCCCCATCCATGGCCCCAACTCCATATACTCTACACTTCCTTAAATTAACCCTCAAACCGGACACTAGGTAGAAACACCTAAGGATCCGTTTTAGGTTCAAAGCATTAGTAGTCGACCATTCGCCGAGGAACACAACATCATCGGCGTAGATCAAGTGTGACAATACTAAATCACCACTACCACAATTCAGCCCCCGAAATAGGCCCACCTGACCCGCGCGCTTTAAAATACCCGTTAACGCTTCCATGGCTAATACAAACAAAAAAGGGGACAACGGGTCTCCTTGCCTTAGTCCACGCTCGCAATCAAACTCACTTGTCGGGGACCCATTGACCAAGACCGAAGCTCTAGCTGAGGACACTATAGCCATTACCCATTTGCACCAAATAGGCGGGAAATTCATCTGGTTCAACACCGACTCAAGGAACCCCCAGTTCAACGAATCGTAGGCTTTTTCAATGTCAACCTTGAATATTAACCCTTGTCTTTTCATCTTTTTCATCCACCCAATAAGTTCATTTAATATGAGCGGCCCGTCTGTTATACTTCTACCCGCAATAAAGGCCGACTGTTCAGGCGATACCAAACTCCCAATTACTTTTTTCAGCCTAGCCATCAACACCTTAGACAATACTTTGTTCACGCACCCAACTAGGCTAATAGGCCTATAGTCCCGAAAATCCAATGGGTCATCTATTTTGGGAATCAAAGCAATAAAAGAAGACATACCTCCCTTACTCAGACTCGGGTCATGATAAAATTTCTGAAACAGAGACACGAAATCAGCTTCCAAACCACCCCAACAACGTTTTAGAAATTTAAAGTTAAAGCCGTCCGGCCCGGTGCTTTGTCTCCGTCACACGCCCAAACAGCATCCTTGATCTCCTGTAATGAAAACGGCTGAGACAGAAGAGCAGCATCAGGATCCGACAGTTTCTTTACATGCGTACACAGGATGGTCGGTCTACTAAGTATCGGTTCTTTGAATTTTTCACGGAAAAATCGGAACGCCTCATCCTTAATTCTAGTTGGACAAGCCACCCATTCCCCGTCAATGATCACCCCATTAATTCTATTATTAGAAGTATTAGCATTCACGACTCGGTGAAAAAACCCCGAGTTCTCGTCCCCGTCGAAGGCCCATTTCAACCGAGCCTTTTGTCTGGCATCCATATGCGCCTTATTATCATAATCCAAAACATATACCCTGCATTCATCTCTTAAAGAAGCTTCAGCAGATGACAGGTCCCTGGTCTCAGCCAAGAGGTCCAACCGGTTCATTTCCTTCAGTTTCAACTCGTGCAGCCCCCTGTTCTTGGTTTTCTCAGTGCCTACTCTTTCCTTAATCCTGTTCTTCAGGTACTTCAGTTTGGTGGACAGCCGGATATCCGATGGACCATTGAAAACAAAGACAGAGCATTTCTCGGCAATAAACTCCACAAACCCGGGGTACTCAAACCATGAATTAAAAAACCTGAATGGGATGTGACCGAAGTCCGCCACGGCCACCGATAAAATCACCGGACAGTGATCAGAAACAAACCTCGATAGGGCGGTGACAACCGCCGACGGCCATTTGGAAACAAAGTTATCGCAAACCAGGAAACGGTCTAACTTGCTCATCTTAGTACCGTTATCCGAGATATACGTAAACCGGTGCCCCCCTTGGTTAAACTCCCGAAGCCCGGCCATATCAATAAAATCATTAAAATACTTCGCGTGACTTGGGATAAATTCCGAATTATGTCGCTCTTCTATGCACCGAACGTCGTTGAAATCCCCAAAAAACACCCACAGCCCGGATATGTCCCCCTGAGTACAGTAAGTTCTGACCATACCACCCTTCTAATCACCGGATCGTTAGGCGCGTATACATTGACCAAATTTATCGGCTCTCCCGAATTCAGGATAACCCCCGAAGTCAGAAGGTAATACCTATTCTTAACCACCCCCATCCTTCTAAACACAGATGGATTCCATAAACTTACAATACCACCCGACCTCCCATCCGCGAATACTTGTTCTACACAAAACCTCGAGTTACCCCAAAATCCTGACAATTGAAATGACGAATCAGGCCCCAACTTGGACTCCTGAATCCCAATAAATTGAACATTGTGACTTGTCTTTAACCCCCTAATCCAGGATGCCTTCCTATCATCCCTAACCCCCCTTAAATTGATGGTAAGACAATTCATTGTGGAACCATAGCGTCACCTTCCCCCTCAACCATTTCTTTCAAATGGTCCGTGAAACCACCAACATCCATACCCACCAAAGAACCAGCAGCAACTGTATAACCAACTTCTGCCAAGACACTTTGTTGCAGAGCTTCCATCTCGGTACTAGCCAGCTCAGTGACCTGATTATTCCCACCACTATCCATCTGAACATCGGTCTGCTCCTGTTCGTTATGCGGAACTTTCTCGCCCGCCTACCCAGATTCCCAGTTTCCCCAGAAATTTGTCCAAATAAAAAGCACCCAGTAGTGCCCTGTCGTGAATCAGCATCCACATCTTGAACCGGGCTTGGACTTCTCTCCACCCTGGATCGCTTCCTAGACTTCTGGCCCATGTTTTCATTACCCATAGGCCCAGGCCCAACTTTAAAACCCCCAATGATCTGTTCAAATCAATAGAGTCATTTTGTGTGACATGGGTCCCACCACGATTAGAAGTCCCCTCATTGACTGTAGCATTTAATGCACCAACCCCATGCGCCGTATGAGTTTCCCCAGACATATTATCTTCCCCATGCACTACAGGAGACCTTTGGTACACAAACGGACGTTGAGCCGACCTAGACCCTACTACGTCCGGCGTATCCAGTGGCACTCTGAATTCTCCCTCCTCCTTATCCTCCCCATCTCCGGCTACCGAACCTTCGGACACCGCCGGTGAGTTAACCTTGGATGAAGATAGCACATCAGCCAGTGAATTAAGCAGATCGTCATGTTTTTCCACCACCCATACCGAAAACACCTTGTCTTTCCAATGAACCTGTATTTCTTCCTGAATACTAACCATAGAATCAGTCACAACCCAACACCATCCCTCCACATTATCCGGGCCAAGCCACGAAAAGTTACTCTTCTTCACCACCCTGCCATACAGTTCCCCCACCTTATTATATACTTCGGCATCTCGCAGCAATAACGGCATACCCCTTACCCTCAAACAGGCAATCCTATCATGAGAAACGTCTTGCCCTTCCCATAAAGAAACAGACAGCAGATGCTTACCCCACACTTCATCTTTCCTGTTGATAAAATGAAGGGCCGTTCGTTTATCTCTGAATGCAATCAGTACCTTTAGACCACCGATGAGGCTGACCGGACTCTCAACATATCCCCAGCCTCCAGCATTGTGTTTACCCCACTGAACGCAGTAAGGTCAATGGCTTCAGCAATTACTGACCTCATTATGCAATGATCCGGAAACAAAACAACATTAACATCTAGTACCAGACACTTTCCAGATCTGTTTGATGTACCAGGTTCATCAGCCCCCACATTCTTGTTCTGTAATGGATTTTGAAAGTTCACCCATGGTTGGACGACCGGAGCATCCGCCTGGCGAAACTCCCTTCGAATGGGTGGTTGTTGTTGTGTCTCCACTCTTCTGTTGTCCTTCGAAAACTTCGCTACTGATGCACCCACCTTAGCTTCGAAAATCTTCACCGTATTCATCACCCGTAATGTCTCATTCATGTTTCTAACCCCCAAGTATCTGATGAACCCAAACATATTCCCTCTAGCATCTCTTTTACGAGCTACATATGCATCTTTGATAATCCCATGTGGTTTGAAAGCCTTCCATAACAAAGAGTCGGATACTCCATCTGGCAAATTAGAAATAAAGAACGTAGTGACCGGTCTTGGGTCTTGTACACCAATGTTGTTCCGTTGACGGAACTCAGCACCTTTTCGGACTCCCCTCATTCTAGTACATTACCGACTTTTACTAGCTAGCCTACTACCAATGTGTGTGTAGCTGCCCAAGTGGCTTTAGCTTTAATTTTCTTTGACTTATTTTAGAAGGTATGGGTTAGTATTTTTAAGATATAATTAAATGAATGTCGTGTTTTTAGATCAAGTCACTTCTCACTAGTAAAATATTTAATACTTTATACTAATTGATATTGAGTAAAGATCCGGTACAAATAGTTTTTTTGGTAAGAACTGTGAGAATCAAAGGAGGGTATTTTTTTTTATTTTTTTTTTCAAAATATTTTTTCCCATATTGTTAAACAAGTATTATAGCATTGAAAACTAAAAAAAAAATAAAAAAAAAATTGGTGTAGAGTAATTACGTGTAGAGTAATTACATAATTACTCTAGTGTAAACTAATGTATTTACCTAAATGACGTAATTACACTAAAAAAAAAAATTTTTTTTTTAATTTTTTTTTGTATTATTCATCTAGAAAGAATGTTTAAGCACATGGGAAAAAAAATTCTAAAAAAAAAATAATTTTTTTTACCCCCTTTGATTCTCACAGTTCTTACAAAAAAACTATATGTATTTGATCTTTACTCATCAATAAAAGTATCATTAAATTTGAATTACTATGCCGCTTTATTTTCATGCAATTCACCAAAGTGATTGTTTTGAATGTTTTATCCTTCCATAAACTTACCCTTTTATCTTTTGGTGTAATGATAAAGCAATTGGTTGCGTAGTTATAAAAAAGTATAAAAAGTGTAATTACATGGTAGTTATTTTTGTTATAATAGTGTAAGTATATGTATTATACATAATGAATAATATGAATCAATATGTTAAAATGTCATAAGAAAATCCGTCAGAGGCATCATAGCTAATATTGTATTTGTCTCTTTGGGTAGCTTTATTCCTCTATAGAAAATTATTAAAAGATTTCTAATGTTGATAATCAAGATATAAAACTACACTGCACGCTTCATGCCAAGTTTAATTAAGCTTTCGAGTCGAGTATAAACCCGACCTTTCAAGAAGAATAGTCGTGTTGTTAGATCGAGTTCGACCTTTGCCGCTATTCAACCAAAACCTAGTCAGTTGTTGACCCGAACTCAACTTGTGTAATTGGCAGATGAGAGGGTTTTATTTTCTTAAATACATTATAATACAAAAGAGAATAATAAATTAGTGTAATACATTGTACTATCTACAATGTCACAAGTGGCTTAAGAATGTACGTACAATGTGGTTCCTGAGTTGTAGTCTAAGACCTTTATGGCTCTATGTTAACATAGTACAATTCTGATTTTCTTTTTCATATTCCCTAATCCCCACAAATGTTATTAAAATGACCACAACAGCTTTCGGTATGATATACAGATAACATAACTTTTGACTAGTCATAGACGACTCAAGAGTCAAGTACAACCGATATGATATTTTATTGTTATATAGAGTAACTTTTTTTAAGTATAAAAGTGACATATTCTATATTATGTAGTCAGATAAAAATAGTACATAATAATGATCAATTAGGAAATTCAATATATATTTTTTGAAAGGCAAGAAATTCAATATATCATATGCTTAATAAAAGTTATTTTTTTAATAATTAATAATTCATATATTTACATAAAAGGAGCATATTACATAAGGATAACATATAGGCGGCCAACAAGCTGCGTTGTCACCACCTTCTAGATAGAGAACCATAATCTACTGAAAATTAATCATCGCCCTAGGGAGTCGAGAAGTTGCTGTGGATCTCTAAATTTGTTAATGCACCTGTATAAGTAGTCTATTTTGGATCTCTAAATATATCATATTACATAGAGTTCTCAAAAATATATAAGAAAACTTAAGTCAAATATTGGTAACCAAACAAATGAGAATTTTGTATTTGATCCCATAATTTTGCACAATGAAGCCTTTTTGCCGCCTAAGACCATCTCTTTTGGCACTTGTTTTTGGACTATTATTTGTCTATCATTTTCCACCCACCCTTAAATACCCATCATTACATGACCTTATATTCTCAACTCACAAAACATCGACTTCCACAAATGTGAATTATACATTACATGCACACCTATTATATATATCATTATATATATATTTGTCTATCATTTTCCACCCACACACGAATTTGAGTTGTTGGCACACACGAATTTGAGTTTGGCTTAATATCTATCATGGATGTAAATAAACATGTAATGTGGTAGAATGGATTTAGAGATTATACTTTCGTGTGGGTAAGTTTGTTTGTTTGTATGTTTACTTTCATGTGTATTTATTTTATTCATATGAATACATGTTTGCAGGTATGAAGTCTATTACATATGTCATTGCATTGGTTATCCATATAAAGTTTGCAAAGAGGTTAAAAGATTGAATGATTTGCCTGGCTCCCTGGATGCCATTTAAGAAAAGAACGTCAAGGATTTGACTACTCTTCTTATATGGCACCTGAGGAGTCAGGCAAACATGTCAATTTCAAGTTTTTTTCATTCTCATACCTTTGTACAGGTAATGTATTTTCTTTATATACATACGCCTAAATATGTTGCAATACGGCGCATACTTTTATATCAATTGGTTTCATTGATGCCGAAAAAATGCATTTCCTTTGTCAACGTGTCCTGATATTTGAATGTTTACATGAGGTAATTTAAAAGTTGTGTGCGTTTTATAATTTGATGAATATTAAAAGCTCATGATCGAACCTATGGGTACATTTTGAGTGAAAAAAAAAAAAAAAAAACAATGATCGAAAGATCCCTTTGAACCCATTGGGCTAGATCTAACATTATTCCAGTCTTGGACCTTGGTTGCATTATGGACTGTGGCTCAAATAAGTTTTGGGCTCTCTTTCTGTATATTTTTTATTGATGGTTAATTTAACCACATTTTTGTTTTGTGTAATTTTGTACCTTATATTTTATTGTTTTTTTTTTTTTTTTTTGTAGAATTCTTAATTGTGAGATCCTTTAGAAAAAAGATATTGGAATTAATGTTTATAGAGTTTCATCATGTCTTTGTTCAACCATATAGTTTTTAAACAATATGAAAATTAACACATTGTTCTTTTTTTTCAAACAACGATGCACCAATTTTATTACCATATAGTATTTGATTAACGCATGTATATAAATTACTCTATCGTACGAATCATGTGTAAAAAATCAATTGCGACCACTACTTTCGTTAATGAAATGAAAAGTACTTGGTGAATCATATAAAAGTAAAGTTAGAAAAATAAAATTATGAAGTATCTCGTATTAGATAGTGTTGGGTTGTAAAGGCCTTGAGCCTAATTTGGTTTGGGATAGAGGCCCCTTATATGACTCAAACAATATCCAAATTAACAATCTAAACAACAAAATACAAGAACAACAAAGATATAGCAACAAAACAGACGTTAAAACTTTTATTTAACCCAAACCTGAAAAACACCCCCCAAATCCTAGAACTCACCAAATCAAGAGTTCTAATAGAAGATGTCTTCTTTATCAACTGATTATAAAACAATCAGTTGATACAATTCAAAATAACAAAGCAAATACTTACAGACCAGGTGATTGAGATGATACAAACACCAGAGACGAAGATACAAGACAATAAGATGAAAGAGAACCAAAGAACTCTCTGGAACCTTATAGACGAGAGAGAAAAGGAAATACAGAAAACAAAAATAATGAAACCCTAGATATTTCCATGTGGATACGAGTTTATATAGCACAGGAACAACTAGGCCAATTAGCTGGGCTTGGACTCCTTTTCACCTTCAATACTTGGACCACAAAACACTTACACAGCCCAAAATATTATAACAACCCAAAATATCATAAACATAATATAACATGTAGACTTAGACATATGTCACAAATGTTTAATACTTGAATTGTAAGAACCTTTATTTTTAACATTCCTCCTTAATTCAAGTATTAAACAAGTCTATCATGTTTAACTCTTTACAAAAGATCTTGTGTTGTTCTACACTAAGACCTTTAGTAAACATATTTGCTACTTGATTTTCACTATCAATTTTTTCTGGTTCAATTAATCCACCAAAAACCTTTTCTCTTAGAAAATGTAAATCTGATTCGAAATGCTTTATCCTGTCATGAAACACAAGATTGGCAGGTAGTGATATAGTTGCTTTGCTATCACAATACAACTTTAATGGTAAATCAACATTAACCTTTAATTCATACAAGACATTTTTAAGCCAAATCATTTCACAAGCAGCAGAAGTCCCCCGAGAAAGTCTAGCAAGGCCAGAACAAGTACAATTTCACCCTAATCAACGAGAATTGGTGACGCAAGTTTAAACGATTACGATTTTCTTCACATAAACTGCAAACAAACACTTGTGATTCCTTTACAAATAGAGATATGATCATGCTATTTAAGGAACTATAATTATATAAAATATATATATATATATGTATATATATATATATACACACATATGCGAATGGTATATATCTATATATATTTATATATGTAATTCCTATGTGTGCATGCATGAGTTTATCTTAGTCAAAGAATGTGTTGGAACAATCATGTCACCATTTTTATTCTCATACTTCATGTTCCCACATTTAATAGCAATCAAATCTTCATACACCAAAAATGGAGTTAACACATAATCAACACAAGCTTTGAGGATCGATCCTTTCTCAAATAACAATCCAAGAAACCACCACCTTTAGCCGCCATTTTCTTTCCCTCTTTTCCTTGTTATTTCTCGGCCCAAACACCCTCTATGTCACTATCACCTTCTAACTTGTCCCATGATCACCCTACACTAGAACCATCACCATCCAAATCAAATCTACGATCACAAGTTTAATCAAATAAAGTGATAATGTTATAAGTTGACTTATCAATGAAGGTATAGTCAAATCCTAGAAAAAGTCTAACGTGGATGTGATCAAACACAATTATGGAAAGATGCTTAACATAATCAAAACCCATGATGTTGGAACTACCCTAATTAACCACCACCACCCTATAATTTTCGGCCCATCCCCCTCCTCTTTTCTTTTTCGGCCGAAACCCAACACCACCACAGCACTTCACATCTTGTCCAACAATCACAAAACACTAAATTAATTTTAATGGTAACATCACATCACTAACACACCTCCACATGTTAGCATGAAATGTCACTAATCACCTTCTAAGACTACTAAATATCTTACCCAAAGTGACTAACTCTTGACCCTCTTGAGAACACCAAACCGTCGCCCTAACCCACCATCATTTCATGATCTTCTTTGATTCCCAGATCAATCCCTAAACTTATGTTAAGTCTAATCATGTGTTAGTCAACTATTATAAAAGAGAACTCGAAACATAATGACGGAGTTTAGCAAATATGGTAAGATCCCTTATATCACAACAATCCATGTGAGATTTCTTTCCCAAAAACTCACCCTCCTTCCTCCTTGTCTCTTTGTAGCCATCGCCCAACCCCCCACCCCATGCAAATCCATATCTTTTTTATACACTAATATTAATCAACCTCGGCTCACACACACACACACACTCTCTCTCTCTCTCTCTCTCTCGATCCCCCTCTTTCTTTTTACCCTATAAATAGAGGCCCAAGGTCACCACTTAAATGTTTGTCTCACCACACCAATTCACCTACAAACACACACTCTCAACACACCTACTAGCTTCAAGTTCTCTTGCAAGATTTTGTGGTATGTTTCCTTACTATATTTATTATTGAATAATAACTCAAACACTAGTGTTCACCCAAGATATAAATCATCTTAAAATCATGTATGTAACCAACTAAAAACTTAGTGATATAGAAATGTAGGTATATGTTGCTTTATATATATGTATGCATGTATACTATGGATATGAATATGAGTCTTGTTCCAAATGTATATGTGTGTGTGTGTGTGTATGTATAAATGTATAAGTGTTTTGAGTTAAGTAAACATGAGTGCTTGAATATTCTAATATATATATGTGTGTGTGTGTGTGTATGTATGCGAGATCTATGTGTGTGTATTTATATATGTATACGTGTGTATGTATAATGTGTATTTATATTAGTCCAAGAATGTGTTGGAACAATCATGTCACCATTTTTATTCTCATACTTCATGTTCTCACATTTAATAGCAATCAAATCTCCATACACCAAAAATGGAGTTAACACATAATCAACACAAGCTTTGAGGATTGATCCTTTCCCAAAATAACAATCCAAGAAACCACCACCTCTAGCCGCCATTTTCTTTCCCCTTTTTCCTTGTTATTTATCGGCCCAAACACCCTCTATGTCACCATCACCTTCTAACTTGTCCCATGATCACCCTACACTAGAACCATCACCATCCAAATCAAATCTATGATCACAAGTTTAATCAAATAAAGTGATAATGTTCTAAGTTGACTTATCAATGAAGGTATAGTCAAATCCTAGAAAAAGTCTAACTTGGATGTGATTAAAAACAATTATGGAAAGATGCTTAACATAATCAAAATCCATGATGTTGGAACTACCCTAATTAACCAATACCACCCTATAATTTTTGGCCCATCCCTCCTCCTCCTTTCTTTTTCGGCCGAAACCCCACACCACCACAACACTTCACATCTTGTCACACAATCACAGAACACTAAGTTACTTTTAATGGTAAGATCACATCACTAACACACCTCCACATGTTAGCATGAAATGTCACTAATCACCTTCTAAGACTCCTAAGATTTAATATGATGTTAAACCAAAAATAGTTAGATTCCTCTAAACCCACTAATCAATACTAGATTTGTTACCCAAAGTGAACAACTCTTGACCCTATTTAGAACACCAAACCGTCGCCCCAACCCACTATCATTTCATGATCGTTTTTTATTCCCAAATTCATCCCTAAACCTATGTTAAGTCTAATCATGTGTTAGTCAACTATTATAAAAGAGAACTAGAAACATAATGATGGAGTTTAGCAAATATGGTAAGATCCCTTATATCACAACAATCCATGTGAGATTTCTTTCCCAAAAACTCACCCTCCTTCCTCCTTGCCTCCTTGTAGCCGTCGCCCAATCCCCACCCCACCAATTCGCCTACAAACACACACTCTCAACACACCTACTAGCTTCAAGTTCTCTTGCAATATTTTGTGGCATGTTTCCTTACTATCTTTATTATTGAATAATAACTCAAACACTAATGTTCACCCAAGATATAAATCATCTTAAAATCATGTATGTAACCAACTAAAAACTTAGTGATATGGAAATGTATGTATGTGTTGCTTTATATATATGTATGCATGTATAATATAGATATGAATATGAGTCTTGTTCCAAATATATATGTGCGCGTGTGTATCTATATTATCTTATTAAGGAGGAGTGATGGCCAAGATTGTCATTTACATTTCCGTACAACTTAAGAAGCAACATGTACAACATACTTAAGCAAGAAATTTAAGGGTATTTTGGTCATAATTGTGACAATTAAGACACTTAGAAGGTTAAAATTGTAATTTTATCATAACCTCATACTCACAACTTAAAAACTTATTTCAACCTTACCCCCATGGTATATGATTGATCAAAAAACCATTAATGTAATAAATTTCTTAAATGTAAGAATGTGAAGAGCCTATGAACATCATAAATTATGCCTATATTTTTTAAATGGCTTGGCTTGGTTGGTTTAAGAAGAAGAAGTTGATTCAATTGGGGGAATGGCAATGAAAGGAAGGATATACCTGAAAAGGAATTGGTAAACCGGAGAGGGCAAGGTCTTCGAGAAGTTCACAGCCTAATCCACTAGCACCTACTACACATATTCTTGAAGAATATACACACATATTCTTGAAGATCGTCCCTCATCTACATAAATATCAACAACAGAGAAGTTAGCTTATTAGCTTAACTACATAAATAATTAATTGATTTAATATAATATTGGTGAATGAATTATTCAACCTTTAGTGGTTTTTTTTTTTTTTTTGGTTTTTTTTGTTTTTATAGGCCCCTAGCCCAATTTACAGCCCTTCCTATCACCGTCTTAATTCTTTGCTCCTAAAAAAAGCCATATCTATATTATCTATATCTATATTTAATTTGAAGTTTTTTTTTTGTTTTTGCTAATTTGGGTGCAGAATTTCAAAATGGTTACAAAAAACATGTATGAGGTACCTTTACAATCAGTATTAACGGAATTACATAAATCAGAATTTCAAGATGGGTGTAGAATTTCAAGATGGTTACAAAAAACATGTATGAGGTACTCTTTGACCTGATTTCTAATTTGTTGACTTCTTTTTTTCTTTTACACATTTGATCTCATATCTAAAGCTGCAAAACTTTTGTATTTCGTGTTTTTATTTAGTTGCTTGCTGTGAAGAAGTTGGGACAAAAAGGTAATCAGTCGACAAAAGGAGGAAGAGTTTATTGATCTTATTAATGATTTGATAAAATTCGGCATGCGAATGTTGTTGAACTCATGGGTTACTTGTTCTGAGCATGGTCAACGATTATTAATTTACGAGTATTGCGGCGGTTGGGCCCTCTAGGATGCGTTACACACGGATGATGATTATAAAAGCAAATTTTCATGAAGTATGCGCATAAGATTGGCAAAGGAATTCTCTTGCAACCAGCAGGTTTGATACCTAGATTTACTTGCTAATATCAACGTGATTTATTTGATTATTCGTTTGTTGTTCGATTTTTTTATACCTTTTATAGTAGTTGATGATTGTCTTGTGCTAAGTGATGCTATTAATTTCTATTTTTTGATTCGCCAACCCGGTGTGCATATATTTGTAGTTTCTATAAAATTTAATGAACTCTCACAGTCTCACTTTCATGAGGTGTCTTAGCATAACTACAATAATCATATTTCCTATTTTCGCTTTTATTATTTGGTGATTTTTATTGGCTATCTGAATCTAAGATGACAAAAAAAAAGGAACTATTGCACCAAGCAGTGGAAATCAATCTCTAGATGATACTAATATTTTTGCCACTATAATTATCTACAAAGTTTTATTTCGTTTGTTGTGCTAATATTTTTGATACTATATTTTGTTGAATAAAGTAAAATGTCGTAAACCCGGGTTGTGGTTCGTAATCAACATATATAATATAAATGGAGACACCCGCCGCAACGCGCGGGCATTCCTTCTAGTGTGTATAAATGTATAAGTGTTTTGTGTTAAGTAAACATGAGTGCTTGAATATTCTAATATGTATGAGTATGATGGGATATATATATATATATATATATATATATATATATATATATATATATGTGTGTGTGTGTGTGTGTGTGTGTGTATGTATGCAAGATCTATGTATGTGTATTTATATATGTATACGCGTGTATGTATAATGTGTATGTATGTGTAGGAAAAATTCATGAACATGGGTATTGATGTGTATGGATATACCAAAGTACATACATATCTGGGTATGTATGTATGTATAAGTGTAAATCTCATGGGCATGAACACTTATGGTTATGAATTGAAATACACACACATATATATAGATATATATGTGTATATATATATGTGGGTATACATATATATGAGATTATGTGTACATATATAAATAAGGTCACGTATTGTTTATAACTAAATATAACACGGTTGGTACAAAGAAATAATATGTGTTTTATAATAAAAAAACATGTGTTAGAAAACAAGGTTTCAAAAAGAGGTTGTCTAATGATGAAATAACTATTTTTGAATAACATAAAATTCACCAAGGAAACTAAACCAACATATCATAAGAGATTAGGTGAACCACGAGTGTCATGGACCTTTTTGATAGACCTAAGATGTCTGTTGATTTACAGGACGCGTAGGTCGGACTCTTTAGTTTATCGGACGCTTGTATTTGCTGGAATTCGTACGAACTTGAGGTGAGTTTAATGGCCCCTTCTTACTGTTTTATATTTTGGGCAAAAGGCATGCATTGTTTACTAGTTTTAGAATGAATTCCTAGCAGACCGGTATATATGAGACAATATGTTTAGAGTACTCACTAAGCCCTCGTGTAATTAGTTTACCGTAACCATTAGCTATGGATTTAGCCATGAAACACTTGAATAGATCTATTGGGTTGACACCCCCACTCTTGGTTAGTCGCTCTAACCTGAATACATACGAGAAAAGAGTGCTTGTATTTCTTTTATGATGATACATTGCCTTTATTGTGTGATGTGCGAGGCAACCCACGTCAAGGTTTGGTTATGGACTCATAATCGTTTATTATCATCATTGTTTTAGCTAGAAAATGATGGGTCATTCATGGATTTCATTAAACCTTACATTGTCAACTATTTCAAAAGCTGTGAACTCACCGACTTTATGTTGACAAAGTTTTTATGCATGTTTTTCAGGTAACTAAGCTATGGATGGAACTTGGGATATGATTGGGCATTCATTCACAACTATCATCTTTTGTGTTTTCAAAACTTATGATCATGTGTTCGGTTTTAAACAATATTTTGTGTTGTGATGGTTGTCTTTATTGAACAAATTTGGTACTTTTAATATTAAGTTAATTTGAATGTTTGCTCGAATCTTGTGCTTAAAACCTTTCGTGTCGCATCCTGTGTTTCCGCATAGGCGGGGTGTGACACATATATACATCCATGTATATCCATGTATTTGACACACACACACACAACTATTCATGTTTAAGGAATTGCCACACATACATACCCATATATGTATATGTTTCAACTGTAACATCGCAAAAATTTCCCCAAATTTTAATACATAAGAACCCCTATTTTATACATCTTTAATTTTATACAAATGTGGCTAAGTCTTTATTTTCCTAACTCACAACTTATATATATACATATATATATATATAAATGTGTATAGTGGAAGTATAGACAAGAAACCCTCTCAGATGAAAAAACCCTAGAAAACCAAATACATGGTTCATATTAAGCCACATCAACCACCATATTATAATATTAAAAGGGCAATATAGACAATTCCATTATCCCCCTTTCTCTCTCTACCTATATATATTATTTTCCCCCTCTCACTCTTCATTTATTTTCAAATTCAAATCTGATCATACCCTCTCCCTCTATCCTCTCTCTCTGTCTCTCTCTAGAAATACCACCACCACCACCACAACCACCATCACCGCCACCATAAATCTGATCATACCCGTCGTCAGATTGTTGTCAGATCGTTTTGTCATTGTTTTAATTGCGTCTGCAACGAGTTGGGAATCTGGATCTAGATCGAGTCATCTCGGGTGGATCTGGAACGAGAAGAATGTTAAGGTATATTATTTATTTAAACTATATTAGAATGAGAAGATCGAGTCGTCTCGGGTGAAACAGATCTATATCTATAATTTGTTGGACGATCCACGGTCGGACAATGGATTGTTCGTGCATTTGTTGGTTGCATTTTAAGAAAAAATCTCATAAGAAAGAAAGATGAAAAAAGCTTCAAAAACTTTGAGGATATTTTGTCACAGTTCAGTAAGGTATCACCATTTGATACTTTAAAGTGAGATGATTTCACTGTTTTAAAAATAGGCGTATGGGACAAAAAGAATCCAGCCTTGAACTTAAGGAAATTTGTCATGAATCTGTGTGTATTTTGTTTATTATTATTATTATTATTATTATTATTATGTTTGATTTTTTATAGTTGTTATGTTTAGGGTTTAGTGAAATAGGTTTTGGGTTTTGTTAGAAAAATAATAATAACAGTTTTGGGGATAGTTTTTGGTCGCACACCAAGTGTTCGATCAAATGCTTGAATGAAAAAAAAAAACACTTATGTTAACCTTTTTTATTTTTTTTTATTATTATTATTTTGTTTATGTTAGATTTTTATTTGATTGTGGACATGAGGTTGATGGATCACATGTGATTGATGAATAAATTTGTAGTCTTTTTATGTTAGTATATGCTAACACATGTTAGTGAATGCCCCATTATGTGTTTGAGGATCCCAAACTAACATGTGTATCTGTTTCAGTGATGGTTTACATGAGTAGGCTATTGGAAGAAGGCGGCGTTAATGATGTGGCTGTGGTAAGTGATGTTTTTTTTATAAAGATTATAGATTTTTTAATCTTTTGGTGAATAGGGTGTTTAAATAATTTTTGTATTCTATTTAATAAATTTTTGGCAAGTGAAATTGTTATGAACTCGTATAGGGTATATGTCTATTTTTTTGCGGTCCGGGTCTTGTATGCTCACACACGTTAGTGATGCTAACACATGCTAGTATATGCCTAACTAACAGGTGTTAGGGTTCATATGACATACGTTAGTATGTGCCCAACTAACATGTGTTAGCGTTCACATGACATACGTTATTTTCATTAAAACATATGTTTTAGCATATGCTAACACATGCTAATGCTACTGATGTCTTTTATTATATTATATATTCCATGAATATGTGGATAATTTTTTGGTATATGGATTTGGATTGGCACTGCAATTTTGGTGTTTGTTTATACACATGTTAGTGATACTAACACATGCTAGTATATGCCTAACTAACAGGTGTTAGGGTTCATATGACATACGTTAGTATATGCCCAACTAACATGTGTTAGGGTTCATATGACATACGTTATTTCAGTAAAACATATGTGTTTTAGTATATGCCCAACTAACATGTGTTACTGTTCTAGTGTTGGTTTTCAGGAATAGGCTACTAGGAAGAAGAAGGCGTTGGTGATGTGGCTGTGGTAAGTGATGTTTTTTTTACAAGGATTATAAATTTTTAATCTTTTGGTGAATGAGGTGTTTAAATTAGCTTGAATAAATTGGTTTCCTGGCTTTATGAAAACTGAAAAAGGGTTTATTCTTTTTAGGGTTGATATGACATACATTATTTCAGAAAACATATGTTAGTATACGCCCTTTCACATGTTAGTGATGTTAACACATGTTAGTATATACCCAACTAACATGTGTTACGGTTTGTATGACATACGTTATTTCAGTAAAACATGTGTTTTAGAATACACTAACACATGTCATTGATGTCCCATTATGCGTTTTGTAGAGCCCAGCTAACACGTGTTACTTTTTTTGTAGGTGAAGAAAAGTTTTTGAGTTAAAGATGATGATGAGGATCAAGAACGAAGCATAGCTAGATTTTTTCTATGTTGTTATGATAGTTTTTTTTTTTTTTTTGAAAATTCACAAATAATTATGTTTGTATTAAACGGTTTTTGATATTTTTAGTGTTTATTGTTATGATCGTTTTTATCATTTCTTAAATAAATACACATTTTATGTGTTCTTTTAATATGTTCTTTTAGTATATGCCTGGTAACACATGTTAGCGATGTCTCACACGAGGTCAGAATTTTGTATCACAACACTAACGTATGTTAATATTGGTGCTGGAAAAAGTGTCATAAAGTAGGAGAGAGGTGACTTGACTAGGGCTGTTCAAAATCGGATAATCCAAAATTCGAATCCGAAAAATCCGAAAATCCGAATCCGAATTATCCGAAATTTTGGATAATCCGATTTTCGGATATCCGAAAATCGGATTATCCGAAATTTCGGATTCGGATTCGGATCCTGATTTTGAAAATTTTCGGATAATCGGATTATCCGAATCCGAATATTAAAAATATATATATATATAAATATATAATATTATATACACTACATAACACAATACACAATCCTAAATCCTTAATCCTTCTAACTCTAAGTCCATACTCTTCTAATCCATAGTTGTTGCTCTCTCTTCTCTCCTCTATAACAGCCCCGTCCACCTCGTATCCGACCTCCACAGCCCCCTTCCATCAAAATAATAAGTTTTTTTTTATATATTTGTTGTTCAAATTTCGTTTATCTAACTTCGATTTTTGTTTTTTAATAGGTTCACGTTTTAGGCATAAAGGAGAACGTTTTTTATAGTTTTTTTTTATTATTTTTTATTATTTTTTTAATTTTTTTTTAAGTTTCGGATTATCCGTTGGATGATCCGAATCCGAATCCGAAATTTCGGATATCCGAATTTCGGATATCCGAATTTCGGATATCCGAAATTTCGGATTCGGATTCGGATCTCAATATTGACTATCCGAAATTTCGGATTATCCGAAATTCGGATATCCGAAATTCGGATTATCCGATTTTGAACACCCCTAGACTTGACAAGTGTCAAATCAACCTTTTAAAACCTAGGATTCAGAAGTGTCAAATCTCATGTTTAAAATTACCTTAGTGCCCTTAATTATATTTTTTATTAGATTGGCCCACATGCTTTATGATTATTATATTCAAATAATCATGGACCATTGATCAAGCTTGATCAATGGTCATAAGAGAGTTTGCAAGGTTTTTCCAAAAGATAGGGTTTCCATATTATCCACACCCAATGTGTATAATAATAATAATCAGATTTTTATTTAGTAGTGTTTTGTCAAAATTCTCTTAACCAAACCAAACCATTCAGCCCATCCAGTCAGGCCCAAACCTCCCAAAACCCGGCCCACACTCCCCTCCTTCTCCCCCTCACTGCTCTGTTTAAAAAAAAATCGCGGACCAGGGACTCGAACCCGGGTCTTCTGGGTAATCACCAAGCATCTATCTACCAACTGATATGTGGGATCTTTTAGTGATAATATCCCACGCGTTTAAACATAACACCTTCGCTATTATCCTAAGTCAACAAAACAGAAGTCAACAAGCATCAACCCATTCAATTGATGCTCAATCCGCGTCCAGGATCCTTGTTTATGGAAGGATGTTGACCGACAGACCTATTCGCGTGTGCTACACGCTGGAATCGTAATCAAAACATACCAATTATAGGTTAATACGCGTTTTTACATAAGGAATGGGTCAAATATTCCAAATATATGAATCTGTATGTTATTATATAAATTGAACACAAATCCTAACCCTAAACAGGCCGACAAACAAAACCTCACCCACAATTAGCTCTGCTCTTGTGTTTAATCACACCAAATCAAGAGTTTTTGACCTTCAGGTTGACCCGTCGATTCACGACCATCTGCACATTGTAAGTCATGATTCCTACATTGTTTTGGTCCAGTAACATCATGCGAGCAATAACCCTTTGATGTCAGGGGTTATTGCTTGGTAATTTGTTTAATTAGAAAAGCTAGGGTTTGATGTCTTGATTTGGGGAAGATGACACCTACTCGCTTATATTTAAATTTTTTTGAAAACAAGACAGACATCAAATGGGCTTGCAGTTCAGTTGGTGTCATGGGGTTTGTTAAGGGTTGAACCGGCCTCGGGCCTGGGTTCGAAACCCACACACAACCTTTTGTTTTCTTTCTTTTTCTTTTTCATTTCTTTTTATATATAAAACTCTTAAATTATGTTTAAAATACCAAAAGAGGTTTATAAATTCTACAAAATTTATTTTAAGTCAGTCTTATGATAAAGTTTAATATCCAACTTTTAGTTTTTCAAAAATCATTTATTTATTATATATAATAAATATTACAAGTTTATTTCTTAATAATTTTAAAATTCTATAAAAATATCAAAACGACTTTATAAATTTCCACAAAAATTATCCTAAACTTATGAATCAATAGATATTCCAGAAATGATTTTTATTTCTGAAAAATCATTTATTTATTATTTTTAATCTATTTTTGTTGTTTTAATCATAAATAAATCAGAATAAATTCATTTTTCATTATTTTTACATCAAAATTTCACATAAATTATTATTAATCATTTAGATCAGAAATATAATTTTTTTGATTCGAAATTTATAAATTTTAATATTTTTAATTATTAAGTCTATATTTTGTCAAACAAGTATTGATATATAAATATTCATTAATTAAGAAAATAATTTTATAAAAATTATTTTCACATTTATTACATTATAATGCAACTACCTTTAGTTAATATTGGTCAGAAATATTTTTAAATTATTTCTTTTATTTACTAGATCATTAACAATTTATTTATAATAACAATTAAACAATTATCTATCCCCAAATTAGGAACCCTAGAATACCTCTAGCCTAGAAAACTTAGACTTTCCAACACTTATTTTATTGCCTTGAACTTAGGGTAATACTTGACTACGTTTGGACCACATTTATTCTATTACAAAGGACTTGATGCTTTGCTAAGGTGAGTTTACATAGCCCCTTTTTCTGTTTTACATTTTGGGGTGAAACATGTTTAAACATTTTATACACTATCATTTACTCATGATTCAATTACACTATCATTTACTCATTCTATCATTTGACTGTAACAAAAAGACACAGTACAATCATTAACATTGATCAAGCCCCATGGTTAGATTATAGTGCTATAGGTCTGACAAACCCATCCCCCCGCATAAATTCAGGGATGATCGATAACATTTACACTTTTACTAACTTGCGAGTTAGGTCTCAGTCGACACAAGGTTTGATTGTACAAAGACGCATTGTTACATGTCGGACTCATATTCTATCATTACTCATTATTATACTTCAACTATGATTGCAATACAATATATTGCTTTCAACTATATGCAAAACCTATGTATTCTCACCAACTTTTGTTGACCCAAAATATTTTCAAACTTAACATGTTTCAGGTTATACTTGCTTGAAGATTTGAGTTAATGCTTGAAGATGTGTAACTAGTATTTTTCATCTTGAGATGTACAAATTCTTAGAACAATTGTATGTAATTTATTTAAAACATTTAATGAAATTTATTATTCACCATGAGCTACTGAACAATCATTAATACATGACATCCCGATGTTTCCGCCATCGGTTGGGGTGTTACAGATTGGTATCAGAGCCATGGTTATAGGGAATTAGGTTATTAGAAAAATAATCTAGTCTATAACCATAGGATTTTAACTAGTACTTGCTTCTTTTACTTGCAACCTCACTTGTTTCTGTTCTCTATCTCCCTCCTACTTCTTATCCCTACTTTAAGCCATACAAGAAGATTGCTCTCCATCACTGGATCTACTCTTAGACTAATAGGACAAAATCCTCAGGTTTAGCCTGAACCACCTTGAGATCTCGTCGAAGTTCTAGATTTTAATAACGAACACGTGCAATCTGGAAGGGTGAACGCCTGTATTCTGAGTTTTCTGTCTAGGCTGGCATTGCGCATAAATCCCAATCAGACGAGGGACCCGGATGCCTACCTGGGAATTCTCGGGATGAGTGTTCACTTATAGGCTAAAGCATGTCTTCACTATGTTATTAGAATTTAGAAGCTTTGATAAGTCAACGTTTTTGTTTATTCGTTTTAATTAATGAATAAACGATTACACTCACTTTCCTTAAACTAAGCTCTAAAATCTCAAAATTTTACAACTTAAATCAATCTCATTTCATAACCATCCGTGGATTTCACGATCACACTTCACCTTACCATCTTAGCCACTTTTAAATATTCAACACCCTACCCAAATCGTATTATTTCATTTCTCCACATGTTACTTATTTAAAAAAAAAAAAAAAAAACTATAACCTCATACCTTAGCATAAACTAAAGATTTCTAAATCTTGTTGTATTTTCATTACCTAATAACTTTACAAAGTACATATTTTTGTCAAAATATGTCCTCGAACTTAAAATCAATTGTTTACTTATTGACGTAACAAACGATTTTCTATATAATGTTTTAAACTATTAAAAATCACTTAATAGAACCTTGATCTTCAAAAACCTAATGCCATGTTTGAAATCTCCAACTAACGGAAATATTTTAATCAAAGCCCACTTAGCTTGTACTATTTAACAACTTTTACTTTACGTACAAAACCAATTTTGAAAATAAATTTTTTTTTTCCATAGGAATAATATCTAGTCTCTAAATTCTCCATCGACACTCACTCATTTTCAACTTGTTCAAATTTTTACAATATTTGGCATATACCACAATCATGTTTTCTTATACACTTGATTATAACCTTTGATCTAAGCCCCACAATTTACACTGCTACATAATCTCTTTACTATAAAATAAACTCTTTATCAACTATCTTCACATTCACTATCTCTCACAACCTTGATTCTGCTTCGAGATTATTCATCATCCTCTCAAGAACTAAAATCATATTCTTTACCTTCTTGAACATGAACTTGATCCCTATGATAACCAAACTATTGAAACTTGATTGTGTGTTGCATCAAACTTAATCCTTAGTTATACATGAGGATTCGATTATCTACCATATTTGAACATTTGATACTAGAAGTCATGGAATATAAACTATTTTCTATTGACACACCTAGAGTCATTAACCTTGTCTAGGGCAACTCTATTATAACTCGCATGCTATACTTGATACTTGATTGCTTACATGTACATATTATCAATTTGCAATTCATGTGTGTAATAATTGGTACACTTAATCAAACAACTAATAGAGGATGAAGTACTTGCTCAACAGTTAGTAGAGTACCAAATAACCTACTCAACGATTGGTAGAGGTCATCATGCCTGCTCAACAGTCGGTAGAGACCCTACAACCTGCTCAACGACTGGTAGAGGCTATCGCACCTGCTCAACAATCGGTAGAGGTTCTTATTCACTGACTGGTAGAAGTCTTTTTCCTGCTCAACAGTTGGACTCATTTTTGGATACATTGTATACGATTCAATCACAAGGTTATTTTGCATTACTTACATGTGTGTTTAGAGTCATAGAAGGACACAAAACCCTAATGTAAGGTAAATTGGTGATTACGGTCCGGAACGTAATCATGAATTTACAGGTACGTTAAGGTAGTGTGAAATTCTATCAAGGTTTTCAGTAAATAACCAATTATAAACTCTAGTTACATGGTAGTTCATTTAGTCTTTCTATAGTCCAACAACTCATGCATTTCTTTTAGGATTCCTAAAACTTAAGATTCTTATTCTCCTTGCGATTTCAAGACACACCTAATCCTACCCTTAAAACTCACAGATAACAAACCTCTTATCCAAATTATTCGAAACAGATTATTCTATTCATGACGTGCCTTAACACAAAATTTTCCAGACCACACTTGTCCTAACTTCTACCCAATCGCCTTCAACCCTGTGTTTTTAATAAACTTCGGGACGAAGTTTCCAAAAGTAGGGGAGACGGTAACATCGCAAAATTTTCCCCAAATTTTAATACATAAGAACCCCTATTTTATACATCTTTAATTTTATACAAATGTGGCTAAGTCTTTATTTTCCTAACTCACAACTTATATATATACATATATATATATATAAATGTGTATAATAATAATAATAATCAGATTTTTATTTAGTAGTGTTTTGTCAAAATTCTCTTAACCAAACCAAACCATTCAGCCCATCCAGTCAGGCCCAAACCTCCCAAAACCCGGCCCACACTCCCCTCCTTCTCCCCCTCACTGCTCTGTTTAAAAAAAATCGTGGACCAGGGACTCGAACCCGGGTCTTCTGGGTAATCACCAAGCATTTCTACCAACTGATCTGTGGAATCTTTTAGTGATAATATCCCACGCGTTTAAACATAACACCTTCGCTATTATCCTAAGTCAACAAAACAGAAGTCAACAAGCATCAACCCATTCAATTGATGCTCAATCCGGGTCCAGGATCCTTGTTTATGGAAGGATGTTGACCGACAGACCTGTTCGCGTGTGCTACACGCTGGAATCGTAATCAAAACATACCAATTATAGGTTAATACACGTTTTTTACATAAGGAATGGGTCAAATCTTCCAAATATATGAATCTGTATGTTATTATATAAATTGAACACAAATCCTAACCCTAAACAGGCCGACAAACAAAACCTCACCCACAATTAGCTCTGCTCTTGTGTTTAATCACACCAAATCAAGAGTTTTTGACCTTCACGTTGACCCGTCGATTCACGACCATCTGCACATTGTAAGTCATGATTCCTAAATTGTTTTGGTCCAGTAATATCATGCGAGCAATAACCCTTTGATGTCAGGGGTTATTGCTTGGTAATTTGTTTAATTGGAAAAGCTAGGGTTTGATGTCTTGATTTGGGGAATATGACACCTACTCGCTTATATTTAAAATTTTTTGAAAACAAGACAGACATCAAATGGGCTTGCAGTTCAGTTGGTGTCATGGGGTTTGTTAAGGGTTGAACCGGCCTCGGGCCTGGGTTCGAAACCCACACACAACCTTTTGTTTTCTTTCTTTTTCTTTTTCATTTCTTTTTATAGATAAAACTCTTAAATTATGTTTAAAATACCAAAAGAGGTTTATAAATTCTACAAAAATTTTTTAAGTCAGTCTTATGATAAAGTTTAATATCCAACTTTTAGTGTTTCAAAAATCATTTATTTATTATATATAATAAATATTACAAGTTTATTTCTTAATAATTTTAAAATTCTATAAAAATATCAAAACGACTTTATAAATTTCCACAAAAATTATCCTAAACTTATGAAACAATATATATTCCAGAAATGATTTTTATTTCTGAAAAATCATTTATTTATTATTTTTAATCGATTTTTGTTGTTTTAATCATAAATAAATCAGAATAAATTCATTTTTCATTATTTTTACATCAAAATTTCACATAAATTATTATTAATCATTTAGATCAGAAATATAATTTTTTTTTGATTCGAAATTTATAAATTTTAATATTTTTAAATATTAAGTCTATATTTTGTCAAACAAGTATTAATATATAAATATTCATTAATTAAGAAAATAATTTTATAAAAATTATTTTCACATTTATTACATTATAATGCAACTACCTTTAGTTAATATTGGCCAGAAATATTTTTAAATTATTTCTTTTATTTACTAGATCATTAACAATTTATTTATAATAACAATTAAACAATTATCTATTCCAAATTAGGAACCCTAGAATACCTCTAGCCTAGAAAACTTAGACTTTCCAACACTTATTTTATTGCCTTGAACTTAGGGTAATACTTGACTACGTTTGGACCACATTTATTCTATTACAAAGGACTTGATGCTTTGCTAAGGTGAGTTTACATAGCCCCTTTTTCTGTTTTACATTTTAAGGTGAAACATGTTTAAACATTTTATACACTATCATTTACTCATGATTCAATTACACTATCATTTACTCATTCTATCATTTGACTGTAACAAAAAGACACAGTACAATCATTAACATTGATCAAGCCGCCTGTTTAGATTATAACGCTATAGATCTGACAAACCCATCCCCCTGCATAAATTCAGGGATGATCGATAACAGTTACACTTTTACTAACTTGCGAGTTAGGTCTCAGTCGACACAAGGTTTGATTGTACAAAGACGCATTGTTACATGTCGGACTCATATTATATCATTACTCATTATTATACTTCAACTATGATTGCAATACAATATATTGCTTTCAACTATATGCAAAACCTATGTTTTCTCACCAACTTTTGTTGACCCAAAATATTTTCAAACTTAACATGTTTCAGGTTATACTTGCTTAAAGATTTGAGTTAATGCTTGAAGATGTGTAACTAGTATTTTTCATTTTGAGATGTACAAATTCTTAGAACAATTGTATGTAATTTATTTAAATCATTTAATGAAATTTATTATTCACCATGAGCTACTGAACAATCATTAATACGTGACATCCCGATGTTTCGGCCATCGGTTGGGGTGTTACATCAACACATACACATCAACACTTGTGGTTGTGACATCTATACATTTCTATACATAAACATTTATTTTACAACTTCACTTATATACATAGGTAACATATGCACACACACATATTCCTACACACACGTATACACACATATATATTCATTTATATATATACACGTATGCATACATACATCCACACAAAACCATGGCTAAACATATCTTAAACATGTTCATTTGCTTTTAAAGTTTGTTGGATTTAAGACTTTAATGTGGAATATATCAAGTTGGGTGAACATTTAAGATTTTAAAACATAGATGAAATAACTAGTTTAGGTTAGTGTTCATACCACAAGATCATGAAATGGGACTTGATCCTTGCTTCAATAGTGGAAGGTGTGTGTGTGGTTTGAGAGGTGGAATTATTAGTGTGTTTGAGAATTAAACAAGTGAAATGAACCATGTGAACTTGCTCCCCTTGACTCCCTTTATATAGAGATCGAGAGAGAGAGAGAGAGTAGAGCCGAGAGGGAGGGAGAGAGACGAGAGTGAGGGAAAGAGAGAGGAAGGAGGGTGTTTTATTTTAAGTATGTTAACTTGTATGAATCTTTGAGTTTTTAGAATCTTTCCACTTTGGTGATAGGTCTTGTGTTGATACCCTTCTAATCAAGATGACTAAACATGTTAATCCTTGTCAATTGAATGTGACTAATCACATGATTATAGTGTTTATCTCCGCATAACTTGACTTAACATGTGTTTCTAGATTTGCTAACACATCTTTATGATATAAGGAATCCATAGGTTACTTTGGAAGAAAAGAAAGTTGTATTGGGGGTGGGGATAGCGACGGCTCAAGGGACCAAAAAGAGGGATAAGGGAGACAAGAGATATGATAGATCATTTATGGGTGCAAACCTTGCATTGTGATTAGACAAGACATCTTAGTTCTTTGGTGATGTGATCAAAAGAGTTGTGGTGTTGCCTTGGTGGTTGTGAGCCGAAAAGGAAGAGGAAAAAGGAGGGAGGGGCGGCGACTCAAGGGAAGGAAGAAGGAAGGAGGAAGGAGGAGTATCTTGCTAGTTTGGGACATAATCTATTATGGATCCATGTGTTAAGAAGGTATCTTTCCTTATTTGGTTTGATCACATCTAAATTAGATTATTTAGGACTTGACCATGCTTTATGTGATTTGTAAACTTTAAGATAATTGTCATAGGATTTGATTGATCATGGGATCTTAGATTGGATTTGGATAGTGATGGTTCTAATGTAGGGTGATCAAGAGACAAGCTAGAAGGTGATGGTGACATAGAGGGTGATTGGGTCGAAAAATATCAAGGAAAAGGGAAGGGAAATGGCGGCTAGAGATGGTGGTTATTGAATAGTTATTTTGGGAAGGGATCAATCCTCAAAGATTATGTTGATTAAATGTTAACTCCATTTTTGGGACATGAATATTTGTTTGTTAATAAATGAGGGAACATGTGGTATGATCTTGTCATATGGTGATATGATTGTTCCAAAAACATTCCTAGACTAGAACTTACTCATGCATGCACATATATAACTTATATATATAGGTTTAGGTTTCTGTACAAAGGACATATTTCGTGAGAAGTATGAGAAGGATTAAGAATTGAGATGTTGGCATCATGTTTTGGATTTAGGAATGATGTTTTAGGTTGTTTTAACTTGAAAAACACCAAACACAACAATCTAAAACACAATGCAATGTAATATAGTCATTAAATTTAAAAAAACAGCTAAAACACACTACTTAACACTTAAAACACACTGCATAATGTTCCTAGCATGGTGTTTTAAGTTTTAAGCCTAAAATACATTGTTTTGGATTTTTAATTTTTATGTTTGGTGTTTTTGTAGGCAAAACAATCCAAAACATCATGACTAAGTTCAAAAAATGATGCCTACATATCAATTTTTAATCCTTCTCACATTTCTCACGAAATATGGCCTTTGTACAGGAACCCCACCCTATATATATATATATATATATATATATATATATATATATATATTTTAAATAATTATAGTTCCTTAAATAAACATGGTCATACATTTATTTGTATAGGAAATCACACGTGTTTGTTCACAACTTATATAAGGAGAAATCGCTATCGCTTAAACTCGCGTTAGCAATGCACATTAAAATGGGTGAAATTGTACTCGTTCGGGTCTTGCTAGACTTTCTTGGGGGACTTGTGTATATAAAAATGATATTTAATAAGTGCACTAAATATAATGTTGACTAGAAAGTGTACGGATTTTGACATGGTAAATCGGCGGGTGTCATATTCTCCCCCTGTTGAGGAAATTTCGTCCGCGAAATTCGACGTGGCTTACCCGATACTGGGAAATTATTGAAGAGAGGGGAGACTTGTGCTTCATTTGATCCTCGCGTTCCTAAGTGAAATCGGGTCCTTGTCTGGAATTCCACCGAACTTTAACGAGTTTAACTCGACTATGCCTCAAGTTCTGGACTTTCCAATCCGTGACTTCAACCGGTTCCTCAATAAAATGGAGTTGATCATCAATATGGATCTCTTCTGGCGGAATGATCAATGATTCATCCGATAGGCACTTCTTGAGATTTGACACATGGAATGTGTCATGAACTCCACTCAACTCCTGGGGCAACTTAAGCTTGTACGCGACTGGACCAACTCTTGCCAAGATTTCAAATGGGCCAATATATCTTGGATTCAACTTGCCACACTTTCTAAAACGAGGCACTCCTTTCTAAGGAGAAACTTTCAATAAGATCTTATCGCCCACTTGAAATTCCAATGGTTTCCTTCTCATATCAGCATAACTTTTATGCCATCACGGGCAGCTTTCAAACGATCCCTGATTTGAAAGATTTTATCTATCGCCTCTTGGATTATCGCTAAACTGGTTAACTGCTTATCCCCAACTTCTGCCCAACACAACGGCGATGGACACTTACGCCCATACAAAGCTTCAAATGGTGCGGCTTTGATGATAGTATGGTAATTGTTGTTATATGAAAACTCTACTAAAGGTAGATAGGCATCCCAATTACCTCTGAAGTCAATCACACATGCACGAAGCATATCCTCAATATTCTGAATTGTCATTTCACTTTGGCCGTCCGTCTGGAGATGGTAGGCCGTACTCATATCCAATCGAGTACCAAGGGCGTCATTCAGAGTCTGCCAAATCCTGGAAGTAAACCGACTATCCCGATCGGAGATGATAGAAACTCGAATACCATGTCTTGATACAATCTCCTTGATGTAGAGCTTTGCTAATTTGTCCAATTTATCCATTTTCTTAATTGGCAAAGAGTGAGAAGACTTAGCCAATCGATCCACAATTACCCAAATTACATCATGATCGTTTGACGTTTTTGGCAGCTTAGTGATAAAATCCATCGAGATCTGATCCTATTTCCACACGGGTATCTCAGGTTGCTGCAACATACCGGAGGGTTTATGATACTCGGCTTTGAATTTAGAGCACGTGAGGCACTTTCCCACGTACATAGCAATACTCTCCTTGATGTTAGGCCACCAATATAATTCCTTCAAATCCTTGTACATCTTATCGGCACCTGGATGAACTGAATACCTTGACTTATTGGCCTCTTCGAGTACCAATTCCCTCAATCCACCAAACAACGGGACCCAAATCCTATTAGCATAATACAATGTCCCGTCGGTCCTTGGTTCCAATAACCTAACCATACAATGCAAAGCTTCCTCCTTGAGATCCGTTTCCTTAAGTGCTTCCTGCTAGGCTTTGCGAATGCGATTTATGAGACTTGTGTGGATCGTCAAACCTAGTGTGCGAGCACGTAAGGTTTTGACACGTTCTTTCCGACTTAAGGCATCCGCTACAATGTTTGCCTTTCCTGGATGATACTTAATCTCACAGTCATAATCGTTCAACAATTCAACCCATCTTCTTTTCCTGATATTCAAATCCTTCTGACCGAAGATGTGTTTGCAAACTTTTGTGTTCCGTGAAGACAGTACACTTGGTTCCATACAAGTAGTGTCTCCAAATCTTGAGCGCAAAGACTACGGCTCCTAATTCCAAGTCGTGCGTAGTGTAATTTTTCTCATGAAACTTGAGTTGACGAGAAGCATACGCAATCACTTTATCCGTTTGCATCAAAACACACCCGAGACCTTGGTGTGAAGCATCACAGTTGACCACAAAATCATCCGTACCTTATAGCAAAGATAAAATCGGAGCTATGCACAACCTTTGCTTCAACAACTGAAAGGCGGATTCTTGCTTATCGCCCCATTCAAACTTCTTATCCTTTTGAGTCAAAATGGTTAGGGATTGGGCTATCTTGGAGAAGTCCTCAATGAATCGTCGATAATAACGAGCTAGTCCTAAAAATTGTGGCACTTCCATTGGCGACTTGGGCGCTTCCCAATTCTTTATTACCTCAATCTATGCTGGATCGACATTAATACCTTTTTGTACAGCAGAAAAAGATAATCTCACAACCACCATCAACACACACAAGAAGAACATCTCCTACCATCTTGTTGATGTGCCGAGAAATTAATATGTTTTCACTTATAATTATCACCTATCTTATACTCAAAATCGTGCTTTTATCCTTGTTTTATCAAGATTTATCTTTCTTTATTGATGATTGCAGGTTTGGAGGTCCGGTGACGAAAGGAAGTGGAAAACCACACAAAACGGCACTAAACGGATGAAGAATTGAAGACTTCGAAGCTTTGCCATAGATGGCACGTCGTGCAACTGTTCTGGGTCAACAAGTCAACATTTCCAAGTCAAAAGCGGTCAATTTCAGCATTTCAGGATGTGCACGGGCGTGCCCCAGTTTATGGCACGGTCGTGCTTTACTCCAGCGTGTTCTCCAAGGCAAAAACCGACCAAAACTAACAAGAATGGTACAAAAGAAGCTGAGCACGGGCGTGCTCATGCTTATGGCACAGGCGTGCCAGACATCTCAGGGACAATTCTGCACAAAGGACTCTGCAGCAGTACGCGTTGTCGAGCATGGGCGTGCCAGAACGTTGTCGAGGGTGTGCTGAAGCTGTTTTGCCTATAAATAGAGGCCTCCACCCCACATTTTGAACCATCCCTTCACCCATCCATTCCACTCGAGTTCACACACTCTCCAGCCATCTTGAAGGTCTTGTAAGTGACCTTTGGAACCTGGGATCACTCCATAAACACTTAGAGATTGAGAGTTGAGAGAGATCACTAGAAATCACCCAAAAACCTTGTTTAATCCCCAAATACAACCACTACTATGTGTTCTTCCAACACCCAATATAGAGGGCAAGTTGTAAAGCCAATGTTTGACTAGATTATTTGAGTGTTGTTAATGGGAAGACTTCCTTGGTATGGATTATATATAGTTTTTATTTGTCAAGTGGTGTTGTTGTAACACCCCAACCGATGGCGGAATCATCGAGGTGTCACGTAGTGACGATTGTTCAAAAGCACATGGTACTAAAATGTAAATATATTATTGAATAATTTTAATTGTCTTACATAGATGAAATGGGAAAAATACAAAAGTCTGAACGAAACATGAAAATTGAAATAACTTATTAAAAGCAAGCACTAAAATCCAATGCTATGGAACTAAGATCAAACTGCACCTGAAACATGTACAAAATAGGTTTTGTCAACATAAGAAATGTTGGTGAGCATTCCTAGTTTTAATACATATAGTAAGTTGGAAAAAAATGTTATACAATTCAAGTGCAAAGCTACAGTGCAATTATGTAATCTATGTATCATACAAATGAGCGAAATCAATCCTGTGACTGTATAATGTACTAAATGAACGGCGGTGTACTTATCCAATAAATGGATAATAACTTAACAATGACCACGGATTCTCCGATGAAAAAGGGGGAGAATCAACCTAGGCGGGTTGTCAATCCAATGGCGCTATCCAATGTTAAGATCGGCTTGTACCATGTTAATGATTTCACTAAGTACAAATGTATTCTACATGTATTGTCTAAGCATAAAGCACATTGTAAGCAATTGCACATAGTACTAGAATTGTATTTTGAAAATGTAAACTTGTATTTGTAATTTGTAATAGTGTACATGTAACACCCCAAAAATGAATAAAAGCAAAAAGGGGATAGGAAGTACTCACTTTCGCCAAATGACTAGATGACTAAGCGAGCGTGAAAATGCGAGCAATCCAAAGATTCAACAACGAAACTAGTCCAATTTAGAAGAAAATAAACCGAATAGGAAAAATATCAAGCTTCCAATTCGCCAATTACAAGAGCTTATAATCAAAGCTTCAAATGTAGAAGTAATATACTCTAGAAAAAAAAAAGTATGAGGGAGAGTTTAATCGAATTGAAACAATCGATTTAGAGGTGCAAAGTGTAATGGGTCATAGGTGGGTTTTATACTAGTTTTGGATTCAATTAGCCATTAAAATTGGTCAACACCATAAAGTAAGGTTTTATGATGAATGGACTATTTGACTAGGACTTTGACTGTTTGACTAAGACTTTGACTAGGACTTTGACTGGGACTTTGACTGAGACTTTGACTGGGACTTTGACTGAGACTTTGACTGTTTAACTGTCGCAGCGAACCGCGAAAGCTAAAAAAATCATTTTTTTTCTAATTTAATCAATTTTAAGTTCTGGACTTGTTTCCTTCGATTTCAAAGTTGTTTTAGGACCGAAAATTAAGGGCTTTGGGTATCAAGGTCTGAAACATACGTGCTCGGTTGTAGATGTGAGTATAAAACGTGCATACTTTTACTTATAAAAATTATAAGTTTTATTAAATTGTGAATTTTGGTCCTATTAAAATACGAGGGTTAAAAATGAAAATTTTGAAATAGTTGAGGAACCAATTATGCACATTTATGAAAAGTGAAGGGTTCAGGTTGTCACAGTTGTGTTCTTGTTTAATTCTTACTATTCTAAACTTTGTTTAATGATCTAATTAATAAATCACTTAGTCTTGGGTCTTGTGGGTGTATTGATAGGAAGTGGGAGGACTCCATGGTGTGTAAAAACCCATGCACTTGTGAGCTAACCTAATCCCGCGAGTAGTGATTAGCCCATTTGTTGGTAGAAATACACACACTTAGTGGCTTAATCCTCTACTATCAAGATCTCATTTAGGGTCAGTGCGGTCTTTATACTTGGTCCTAGTGATAAGACAAGACTTAATCTTGCGACTTAGCTTCATTGTCCATGTGATAGCTTTGGCGCAGGTTAAGGATTGATGAACCTGTGTTGAGAGAAAACGGTCTTTATTTTCTTTCATTATTATACTACCGCACAGTTAATAATACACCACTCACTTTTTGACAAATTAATTAATTCAATGGTCATGCTGGAACCCTGTTCTGAATTCTTTTGGTCACTGGTAATTTGATCTGGTAGTGACACTGAGTGTATTGTCTCATGTTTTGGCAGAACATATCTGGTCGTAACGGTGGACGTATTGGGGGACGCCATGGTGGCGGCGGTGGTCGCACAGGAGGGGGACGGGGTGGTGGAAACATCACCATGAGACAGGCGAAGTTGGACATCATGATACAACAGCAGTTGAACATTGCATTGGCTGCCTTACAGGCTGCTCAACAGACTCTGGGAAGTGCTAATCAGGTGCAGTCTGGGTGCACCTACAAGAAGTTCATGGACTGTAAGCCCATAACTTCAGTGGGATTGAAGGGGCGGTGGGACTGCTCCGGTGGTTGGAGAAGATTGAGTCGGTGTTCGTTATATGCAACTGTCCTGAAACTGATCGTGTTAAGTATGCCTCTGCTACTTTGGAGGGACATGCCCTGACCTGGTGGAACTCTACCACCACGAATCTTGGCCTGGGTGAGGCCAATGCCATGCCAGGGTCTGAGTTTATTCAGATGTTGCGAGCGGAGTATTGCTCAAGGGATGAGATTATGAGGTTGGAGCATGAGTTCTGGAATCTAAAGATGGTTGGGTCTGAGATCGAGGAGTCTACTGGAAGGCACAATGAGTTGGCTGTGATGTGTCCCAGTTTGGCCACACCTGAGTACCGGAGGATTGAGCACTACATTGTCGGGTTAGTGCCAGAGATTGCTGGGCATATTGCTGCCGCTGACCATACTACCATGTTGGCTACTATTTGGGCAGCTCACAAGCTGACCAACATGAAGGTTGCTGAGGGTGTTTTACCTCCCAGGGGTGCTGATGTGAAAGCCCCTGCGGATAACAAGAGGAAGTGGGAGAGTGCTGGGAAGAGCTCGGGTTCGTCCCAACAGCAGGTGAAGAAACAGGATGTTTTGGGAGTGTCATCTGAGCAAAAGTCTGGGGTATACTGGGAAGCTCCCGAAGTGTAATGAATGTGGGTTTCATCATACGGGTGATTATGAGAGGTTCTGTTGTCGTCGGTGTCAACGTTTTGGTCATCATGCTAAGGATTATAGGACTACTCTTCAGCTACATCCGGCTCAGGCTACTACCGTTGTTACCGCTCCTCAGGGGAAGCAGGGATGTTACCACTGTGGAGATACTGGATAATTTAAGCATTATTGTCCTAAGGTGAAGCAAGGCGGGGGTGGCGATCGAACTGCTCGTCCTTACATCATCGGTGCGAGGGAGAACCAAGAGGATCCTCATCCTGTTACTAGTGAGTTTTCTTTTCTTGTTATTCGTTATACTCTGGTTATTCTTATTCATATCGTTGGGCGTTACTTATCCTTTGACTGTTTCTGGTATTGGACTTGGTAGTTTTGTGTTCATTGGTTTGATGTGGGGTCCTTTGGAGATGCTACTTGGACGGTACCGGTGCGTCATTTATACCGATCACAGTAGTCTCCATTAGGCCTTCGATCAGGAGGAGTCTTTTGTTTTGCATTCACCTTGGGGAGGCGATTCCTCGGCATGGAGTGTCTGTTGTTATCATCTTTCGTTCATGATTCCCATTTCGTTTGCATTTTGGGGAAACGTTATTTGGGTTAGGTCGGCAACCATTACTGTTGAAGCTGAGTGAATCTCGGGAGGAGATTCCTTTCAACAGTGGGATGATGTGATGACCGGAAAAAAAAATTCTTATCATTTCATTCTCCTTGGCTTCGGAAAATTTTCGGGACAAAAATTCTTTCAACAGGGGGATGATGTGACACCCGTCATGTTCAGGTTAACATTTTCACAAACACATAACTCTACCTTAGCGAAAAACGTTTATTCAAATATATTTAACTAGTTCAGTCGAGTCAGATTACATTTTGTATTGTCCAGGGTTCAATGATTCGGAGGATCATTGGGTTAATCACACACACACACACAAGTCATGAGCCCCGTTGTTGGTGAATTACATGAACTAGATTAAGTAACAAACATGAATTGATCTATATATGGTGTATAATATACTAATACATGTTTTAACGCTGTTTAGATGATTATCCATGTTTCTTGATGATTAACATATGTTAGGATTGCATGTTCATGTGTTAGGATGTGTTAAAATACGTTAAAACGACAAAACTGGAAAACCTGAAAATACCCAGTCTTGGTTCGACGTGTAGGCGGGTCGAACCAGGCATTATGATACTTAAAAGCTTCATTCGACCTCTCATAGTCTCATTCGACCTATGCATAGGGTCGAACCAGAGCATAGTATACATACCATACTTTGTCATTTTTCATCATTTCACAAACCCTAAACGCCTCAAAATGCTATCTAGCAACATTAATCATTGGGGAAGAAGTTTTTGCCCTTGTTTTTCATAATGTAACCTACAAACAACTTCTAAACAAAGATCTAAGGTGTGTTCTTCATTCAAAACCCTTTTTAAACATTTTTGATTCGTTTTCATTAAAACCTAAAGGTCTAGATCTGTTTTAGGTTGGTTTTCACACTTAAAAACCTTTCTAACATCTTTCTAAACAAAACCTAATCATTAAACATGAGTTTTCATACAAGTTAACATGTGTTATGTTGTGTTAATGATGTTTTGTGTGTGTTATGTGTTGTATGATGATTATGTGCTGCATAGATGTTATAGAAATGTTCTAAGGCTATTATGGATGATAGGTTTTGGTTATCTTAGGCTATCAATGGTGGGATGATGATACTTTGCTCATTTTGGGGATTTTGATAGATTTAGGGATTTGATTCATGATGTTATTATGGATGATATGATTAGGGGTTTTGTTTCACATGATAATCTGATCATGTTGTGTTGATTGTTGAATGATTTCATAAAGTTTCCTAATTGGGTAAAGTTTTCATGCATGATGTGACGTTTCCATAATTTTGCCATTTTGGGTAAGTATTAAAACGGATTGATTTTGGAATAAAATTGGTAGGGTTTTGTAGGGATATGTTATTCATGGTTGACTGCTGTGTTTTGTGATGTTTTCGGATAGTTTTGATGCGATTTGGTGCGTTTTAGGAAGAATGGTACTGCAGGGGTCGAACCTGGCACACCTTCGACCAGCGTGGGGTCGAAGGTAGGTGCCCCAGGGTCGAACCTGGCTCCATTTGGGTCGAATAAGCTTATTTAGGTCGAATGAACATGTGATAGGTTGTATGACCTTAAGTAAGGATCGAAAGAGCTTACTGGGGGTCGAACCAAGGATGTTTGGGTTGAACCTAGTCCATCTCCATGCTGATTTGACCCTACGGCTTCGTATGTGCGATTTTTTATGCAAACTAAGTGTTGTATGCTTGAAACTTATGTGTTAACCCTATGTGCTTGATTAATTGATGTAATGGATCACCAACGGGATGTCGGGTCTGTCTGGTATGTCCGGTTAACATTTAAACACATTTCTAAACACACATAGTCAAGATCTGGACAATCGGGGACTAGTTAACCTTCGGGTTAGTAGTCAATACGCTTACTTAAACTCATTGATAGGTCGCCATTAGTCGGGGCTATCACATATGTGTCGGATTTCTGTTTAACTGAAGACGCAATCTAAGGTGAGTTTCACGGCCCCACATTTTACTTGTTTCGTTTTTCGGGTGAGAAAACATGTTGTATTCATTAAACGTGTGTCAACTTATGTTTTCATAAAAGATGTGTCAAACTATGTTTTGGTATTCATGTATTCTTTACGTATTGGAGTATTCAGATTGGTATCAGAGCCAATGGTTATAGTGAACTAGGACTGCATTTAGAGTCTAGTCTATAGCCGAGTCTCACACACATTAGACGATCACACATATTTATAAAGGCGTATCATTTGGTAAACATACTAACCTTGTCGGGGTGTTGGTATCATCACACAGTATCATATTATCTATCTTTGGTTATTTCTACCTTTATTCTATCCTCTCCTTTGGAATTGAAGATGAAGAGGCGTATCATTTATACACGGTAGTAGTGTATATTGGGGTCGCATCTAATTACCCCTTTTCACCGAGTCTTGACATTTCCTTCGGGAAATGGTTGGTTTTAAAAAGGAGGTTTATAAAGACCTAATCCACATGACATCACTTGTTCAACAGAAAAAGAAATTTTGTAGTACAAGAAGATGAAGATGAAACCATACCATTACCCACTCCCACATCTAAACCTTCATTAGATCCCATTCCCATCCCTGCATTCCACTTTCTTCATTCTCACCTCACACATCATCCTACACTTCAACACCACAACCATCCATAACTACACCACCTACCATACCACCCATGACTCCACTAGCTTTGAAGTTTCCTCTTGAACTTGAAGTAATTCGAGGGGAAATTCAATCTTTCTACAATATTGAAGACCCTTCACAAAGATCTTTCCCATCTCTCACTGGCTGGCCTAAACCTGCAAATGTTGATGAATTCTTAAAATACAAGAGTCAACAGGCATAGTGATTGGTCAAGAGAAATCCAAAGGGAAGGATGACAGGACTGCTCAGGGCATCTTATCAGCAGAACTTAGCAAACTCGTGAAAATTGAGGACTATGTTAGGGACCTGAGCAAAGCCATGTCCAATAAACCATTAGTGGTGAAGTGGAAAAGGAAGTCAAGGAAACTTGCCTTGATAATATCATGGCCAACAAACTTTACAGAGCCTTCAGAACACAGGTTGTTGGCTGGTCAACTCAAGCCCTAAGAGAAGAAATCAAAAGGATTGAAGATTTGACTTAAGCTAATGTTAAGATCAATCCTCCCAACTTCAATAAGGGCAAAGATCCCATCAGAGCTTCAAAGCTCAAAATAATGAGACAAGAGTTAGTAGCAGCTGACTATGGCGAAATGAAATCAGTTACCAAATGATCAGAAGTAAGACTGGTGGATACATATAAGGTTCTTGTTGAAAGAAGAAAGGCTAATCTCACACTTCCAAGAAAACCAATATACCCTGATGATGACAAAGTGATAACTTATCCCAAACAGACCTTGACAATTGATAGTCTGCTCTCAACATCTGATCTCACCAATGCTGCCAAGAAACAATTCAAAAGGCAGAACCAGATGTCTGAGAAAGACAACAAAAGGATTGAAGATTCCTTTGTTAAGGAAGGGATACAGTATCAAGTACAATTTTTCACTAATCCTGCAAGTGATAAATTTGGAGAAGTGATTTGCAGGCCCTCATCACAAATAAACCTACAACCCAAGAATCCCTCAGATCTAAAAATTCTAAAGTGGAAGTCCAATAAAGACACCCACGAATTGACTCTGCTCAGGTTTGATGGAAATGCTCAAGTGATAAGCATGGAAGAGGCTTACGATCTGTAAGCATGTGATCTTCAAGAACTGCTTAACTTAGATCTAGAAAGGGAGAGCCTGATGAGTAATAAAAATCAGAAATAAAGACTAAATTTTGGCATCATCTGTTCTAGGGGGAGATTGTTGGGTCTGCTGGACCAAAAAAGAACAGATGAAGTGAACAGCCAAAACATGCTAACCATCTGATAGAATAAAACAGGGCTCAGGATACAAGTCTCCCAAACTACTGTTGACTATGATCTGCTGAACTAAATCAACTGATCTAGAACAAACTACTGATGGAAGGTCTGCTGAGAAGAACTGCTAAAGGCCAACAGATGATAAGCTTCAACAGACGTTTCTAATAATAGTTGTTTGACTTATGGAACTATACCTTCTTTAGAATAATTGTTTATTTCAAGTTGATTAGTCTACTTAGAAAGCTATTCTGTAGACATTCGTCAGCTTAGATCATCATAGTTTATCTATAAATAGAATGATGCATGTATCATTCTATTTATCACTTTCACATACATTCTCTGTAAAATTAACACTGTGAGTGAGCGGTTTGAGTGGGAGAATTGTAATACTTTGTGCTAAACTTTTATGGTTTATAAAAGTACTCATTGAAATCAATTCTTCTGATTGTTATGATTTAAAGTTTATATTCCGTTGCACTTTCGATATCAGGTCATCCTTCATTTACTATTGCATTTATTAAACATCATAACAGTCAACCTAAGGTCTTAACATTTAGCCTTTAGGATAGGTGTTAATATTAAAGTTAATTGGAGTTATACATTATTTTAGGTTAGGTGTTAGCATTGGAGTTGTACATTGTTTTATGTTAGGTATTAATATTAGAGTTATACATTGTTTTAGATTAGATGTTAACATTAAAATTATACATTATTTAAGGTTAGGCGTTAACATTGGAGATACATTGTTAATTGTTTTAGATTAAGTGCTACCCGAAGCTTTCCTGCATGTAACTGTAAAACACATCAGTCTATGTCATATGTAAAATTGATGTGTCATATTAGATTTCTTAACCCCGGAACGCTCCCTGAGTATAATCTAATACTATATAAATTATAGATATAGATTTTAAAAACTTCAAATGTCGATTCTTTTTCCCAAGATGGTAGGACCCTAACTCGCAATACCCTTCATTCATAAATTGGTTACGTGTATAGATTTATAAAAAAAAAAGTAAAGACAGTCCCAACTTTTGACCTATTTTTTTCAGTTGTTCCATAATCTATATCTATACTACTATATAATGGGTGCTTGATGGCTAAGAAGGTAAATTTACATCATTTTTAAGATGGCATATCAAGAGTCTTAGTATAAATCTATAATTTTTGTTAAATTTCTTCCTTTTATGCCCTCTTGTACAACATTCAATGCCAATTGTATATGTATCTAATACATACTTTATATCCATCTCAAGATGTAACTCACCCTCAACAAACACAATAAATCTTAATTGAATGCTTAATATTAAGACCTTTGAGTGTCCATGAAGTGTATATGTATCCTCACCTTCTCATGTCTCAAAAATTACATGCTTTCCATTCTTCTCATCTCCAACCATAGAGAAATAGAATATTCTTCCAATTTATCTTTGAAAAGGGAGGACCAAGCATGTGGACATAGGTTAGTGCCTCTTACTAGCAGGCTTTAATGGATGCGCACAATCATATCGAGCGTGAAATGGAACGATTTATGATTTGTGAAAAGGAGACAAAGACGAAAGCTTTCTGCCTGGGTCATCAGCCTAAAACGGTATGTATTGCATTATTTTTTCCCAATAAAATATTGAACTTTGGCATACGCTTTTACTTTGTATTGGCTCAGTAACTTCATTTGATAAATTGTAAAATATTTGAGATTTAAATTAATTATCGTGAAGTTTCTTTGTTGATGATCTTTTGTAGGACCCAAAGGAGATAGCCAAGTCAGGGACTAGAGATGGTTGAACAATATGGTATGGCATTGTTTATCCAATCTAATGGCCTGCTCTTTTTTTTTTTTGCTCGAGTTTCGGTCTTCTATTATTTTTAAGTAAAAATTTCTATGTAGGAAATTAAAACAATGAGAGATTTAAAGAGAATGTGTTTTGAAACAGACGCATCAACTTAATTGATACAGGACATTCATGTTGTATATAATGTTATCTTTGCCCTAAGACTCGCTAATCTTATCATGTAGCTTTTGTGGTTTTATATCTTTTTTTTATTGATACTAGATATTTGATTTAATTATCTTATTCCTCCTAACCACCAAGTATGGCTTCAATCTAACTATATAGTATTTTCAAAATAACTTTCTATAAGTCGTTACATGTGCAAACCTTTTTAACAATCGGATTTGGCACATAGGCTCATTTTTTTGTTTTGCTTTTAATCAGAACTATATGTTCAGGACATGGAGCTAGGGGTGTGAATTAACACGCCATCAATCCAACACAAAATTTTTAGGTAGGGTTTAGTCTAAATGGACTCGGGTCTGTTTAATATTGGTGGTCCAAATTCTTATCAATTTAATTCAACTTATTAACATAATTAATTTCAGTTTGCGGAAACAACCAACCGGTTGAACATAACAAACACAATACTTGTTAAATAAACTACATACAATGAAAAAAACTATAGAACTTACTAAGAGTTGAATTTTTTTACTGCATCATTTTTAACTCTGTATTACATTTTAAAAATCTATGTTATAAAGCTTTGTTTATATACAACATAGTTTTATAAATGTCGAAATATCACACAGTTATATAAAGTATCCAACGGTAGTTTTACAAACTTATTCAAGGTACTCAAGAACTCATGGATACTAAATAATTTATAACTAAATATTAGGTTGTTGCTTCTTTCATACTTAGTATCACCATAATGAATCGTCCAAAAAGACCTTATGACTTTTAGTTTAAAATTATTATATATGTAAAAAAAAGTTTATGGGTGCAGTCTCGCCGCAACGTGCGGGTTCCTGTTAGTAACTAAAAGTAAGCTCAATTAATTTTTGTTGATGTGAACTATCACATGAACAGTCCACGTCAACAAAAACTTGCCATATAGCAGTCCACGTCATCAAGAGTTTTACGTTTTGCTATATACCATGTCAGCAAAACTTTGACTTTTTACCACATAAGCAGTCCAAGTCAACAAAAATTAACTAGGTTAACTTTTAGTTAGGGGCTGTTTGGTAAGTGCTGAACCAGTAAGAGGTCTGAATGGGTAAGAGACTCTGAACCAGTAAGTGTTAAATCAGTAAGTGTTGTTTGGTTAGATCACTGAATAACTATGTAGAATGACTATTTACCCTCTTGCTTCCAGCTAATCCTATTTTTTTTTTTCCATTTCTATAACCTAAAAGACACAAATTAATGTCAAATATTATACATTCATAAAAACATGACAAAATTACACAGATTGTCCTGTATTTATTACTCAAATTGCATCTTCTGTCCCTTGTCTTTCATTTGCACTCATCATGTCCTTTATTTTCTCAATTTGTTACACCTTCTATAATTTATCCTAACTAAGTTAAAAAAGTTGGTTACCTTTATTTTCTAACTTTACATTTTTAGCCCCTGTAGTTTTTCTAAGTCAATACTCCAAATAAAACGACGAAACTAAGGCATGACATGAAACAAAATCATAGGGCTTTTAAACTACATCAAATTCTGATCAAAACCATAATTTTGAAGTAAAACGATTGATGAAAAACATATATTGGTTTTACAAAAACTCATTTTATATATAAACATACACATATATACCCGAAGTTATGTGTCTTACCAATGTCTCGGGCTCATATATCACATTTTAGATAAGATGGTGGAGCAAATGGTTCTCTTTAATACATCACGTACCCAAAGTTCAATGTGTTTTAATAATCCAAATGTGGTGGTAATATATACATTTGTGAATCTGGGACAAAACCAGAACAGAGTGAGATGTGACCAAAACTAATCTGCAAAAGGTCGCCTTAGCAACCAAATCGGACAGTCTAGCTCTGTTTGGTGTGTTATAATTTTATCTTAAATCGTACTGTAAACGAAAATAACTGTGTTGAAGCAAAAACCACATATATAGTTTGAGATTGCTACGTAAATGTGTCTGTTGAGACTTTTAGTTAAGAGAATGTAATATTTATCTTTAGGTATCTAAGATATTAGTTGACTTGGAAAATCTAGAAACTTTAAACATAAGTTTTTTTTCTTATATATTTCCGAGGTTGTTTAAATAAATCATTGGGTTTCAATTTGGTGAAGGTATTAGGTTTGAGCCCACTAGGCTTTTGGCAAAATTCCACGATGAAAATTAAGATGTTAAGAATTTGTTGTTTGATGGTTCAATAAAAGAACTTTATAATCTCTAATTAACATCACAGGTAATGCATCATTGGAAAGGTCATCAATAACACAACCAGTGCAATAGTTATCCTCTTTGATGTTGTGACGCTATCATTTGCGAAAACAAGTTGTTCAAAAGTGATCATTGAGCACAACACACGTTCAAATTGAACACGTAACACTGCTGCACCTGCCAATGACTGCACCTGAACATGGTTAATCTTGACCAAACATTGCGGCATATGACGAAATTGACGGAAAAAAGCAACAACCATGGCAACATTACCTAGAGCATCATGCATTTTAACCAACAACTTTTGGACTTCTAAATTAGTGAGTTTAACAAACCCTGATCTCATGTCATAGTAGTATCCAGTCGTGAATCCTAGCTGTCAACCTCGGTCACTTTTCTTATTGGATTTTTAGAAGGTCTGAGAAGCGAAAGAAATGGATGAATTTTTTTTTTAATTTTTTATGTAATTCGGATGAATTCGAATTTACCATATTAATTTTTTTTTTTAATTTTTTGACTTAGGAAAACTACCGGAGCTAAAAGTGTAAAGTTAGAAAATAAAGTTAACCGACTTTTTTAACTTAGTTAGGCTAGAGGATAGATGGTGTAGCAAACTGAGAAAATAAAGGACATAATGAGTGCAAATGAAAGACAGAGGACAGAAGGTGCAATTTGAATAATAAATAAAGGACAATATGTGTAATTTTGTCTAAAAACATTTTAAAAGTGCTAAACACAACTAACATTATAAATCTACCATTTTGTTTAAAAATTGTGTTCTATTTTCAAAGTCCAAATTAATTAAATTAAAAACAAAATATAAAGGAAAAAAAGTAAACCATCAAAGAAAACAAAACCATGTGCTACTGTTTTCAAAGTCCACAAATACCGCCACCATCATAGAAAAATCGCAGGTCTATCTCTCTAACTCTCTTATTGATTGCCTCCATCTTTAAAGATTCATCATACGTTTTGCTGGTGGAAGTCAGATTTGCAGTGGTGAAGACGGGTTGGAGGCGGAGGTGACGCCGGTGGGAGGCAGAGGAGAGGGAGGTAGGTACGGGGCGGCGGTGGCAGGAGGAGAGAACAGGAGAGGGGAAGAAGAAGAAGAAGAAGATTAGGGTTGGGAAGGGAAGGGAAGGGAAGCAAGAACCAAATGTGAATGAGGGCAGGATGTGGAATTTTTTTCATTCAGCATGTTACTAGTGCTGAACCATTTAGAGGTTGCGTTTTTTGACAACCAAACACCATAACCTCTGACCGATTCAGAGGTTACCTCTTAATAGAACCATTAAGTGATAAACCAAACAGGCCCTTAATATGAGACCGCTGAGTGGAATAAGTTAAAAGTTAGATTTGCCACTATACATTTTCTTAGTTGAGACTGTCGTTACTTGCTAATATCGCAAAGTTAGAATTTTTAAAATCCAATAAACCTTATTGTTATTGTTAGTGCTACTATCACTATCATTATGTATATAATAAAAGTTCGACATTTTGGAATTATTTTTAGTTGATAACTGTTTTAATTGATATAATATTTCAAATGTTAGATTAGATGGATAAGATACGTTTAGATTGCCCACTCATCAGTCAGTCATAAGAAAGGCTTATTGCAGAGTCATCCTTCGACACACATCAAATTGCAATTTTGGCTTTTGGTTCACCATATGTCAAAAACTTGACTTTGGTTTTTGATCATCTCACAAAAGTAACTTTCCTTAGCATTATAACATCATAAGTATATTTAGTGTAGTCATCATACGTTTTATTAACCATTACTATGTAAATGTAAATGTAGATTTCTTTTTGGGTATAAAATAAACAAAATCGTTAAGCTTGGCAACATTTATTGGGTTTTTTTTTATATATATTTTTATCATAAAATCATGTCTCATTTTAAACCACAACTAAAAGCTAGGATTATATTTTCAAGTATCTTATTGATCAAAGGATATATTGCTAAATGGAAATTTAACTAAACTATATGTGATTTTTTTTTCATTCTAATTTGTATGAATGTAACTAGGGTTGCATGGCAAGAACTATGGACTATTGACTAATAATACTTTTAGAGTTACTTGCACGTATATAAAAATCGTGTTTTTATTTTTATGTTTCAAGAAACTGAGAATTTGGTCTTGTTGTTTCTTACATTGTGATGTGTTTGGTTGCTTATTTACTATAGTGAATGTTTGTCTGTTCTTAACTATTTCAAGAGACCATAAGGAATATCCGAAAGGTTCTTTTTGTCAACACCACCTAATCCAATTCGCGTGTCAAAGCTAGTTTTACATAGATACATAGAGAATCATATAATCTACTCGTACATAATACTATATAAAAGATGACTATATGTTGCGAGATAGAAAAACAAATATATTAACAGTTGAGGGCCTGAGGGGTGAAAAGTGGCATATCTACAAGGATGTAAATGTAAGTTGTAACCAACCAAAATGGGCTTTAAGTATCAAGTGTGAAGAAAGTGACATTTTTTTATTAAATAAACACACAGATGTCTTAGCTTCTCTCTCCTTGCACTTTTTGCCTTTCTTTTAGATATTTGTTTGATGTGCTGTCAGATAAAAATCAACACCTACCTCACAAGTCACAACACACACTTGACAGATTACAAAACACAACAAAAATATCTAGAAAGAAAAAAAAACACTCTGCTTTTCTTTTCTCCTCCATATCTTGGTAAGCTTTCTGCTTCTGTTTCTGTTTCTTTTATTATCTATAATAATAATAATAATAATAATAATAATAATAACCTGTGCTTCATATTTGCCTATTTGGTTTGATTTGTAGTTTTGATTGATTTCCCTCCATTTTTACTTCTTATTATTTGCTACCCACTAATCAATATTAAGGCTTTACTTAATTACCTTTAGTTTTATAGATTTTTGTTCACTTCATCATAATCATAGGCGTATCTGAAGATTTAGGTGTTATATCCGTATCATTAAAAATATGCCCACCTTAAGTTTTGAGTTTTATATGAGTCTAAGTTTTAAGTTTAAAATAACGTATGTATATGGGCATTTTATAAAAAAAAAAAAATTACCCCGAATAAAACGGGCCTTGGCCGTGGGTCCTTGCCGGCCGCGCCCGCGCTAACAGCCTCCCATGTACTTCTTGTTCACTTAAGCTTTATATTCATTTATGTTTCCATTTTGTCAATAATAATCAACTTGGTTCGTTCTGTTGTTCTTAATTTGACCCTTTGTTATCATGTAGAACATATTCTGAAGCAATCAAGTGTATCTTTGTAATCAAGATTCTAAAGTCTCCTGATTTACGCAGTCGGATAGGCTTATCGAGTCGCGTTTTATATGTGCTTGCTTGGTTTTGTAGTATAAAGTAGATCAGGATCAAAAACTTGATTTGGGTAAGGTATTTGAAACAATGGGTTACAGTTGTGATTACTGTGGAAATGAAAGATCAATGGTGTATTGTCGATCGGATGCAGCCTACTTATGTTTGTCGTGTGATCGCGATGTCCATTCTGCAAATCCCCTGTCCAAACGCCACACGAGAACACTCGTGTGCGACATGTGTAATTCGCAGCCTGCGATCGTTAGATGCGAGGATGAGAAACAATCTTTTTGTCAGAATTGTGATTGGGTGAGCCATAATGGCGCTAATGTGGATGCGAGTACACATAATCGACAGACGTTGAATTGTTATTCAGGATGCCCTTCAGCTACGGAACTGTCTTCGATTTGGTTGTTTATGTCCCAATCTTGTGAACAAGAAATGGGTTCAATGAGCATTGCTGATACCAACAAGGTTCAAGATTCACATGTGAACATTGAGCCGAACAATCGCAATTTGCAGATTGAAGAATATCCTGAACAAGTTGTAGATGATGGGGTCTATGATGACTACACAATGGATGAAGTTGACATGAACATTGAGAACTATGAAGAGCTGTTTGGGTTAGGGCATAACGACCCAACGCATCTTTTTGCGAAAGACGGGATTGATAGCTTGTTTGGCAATCAAGATCAAACAAAGGTATGAGTATCGCTTTGAATTGTTAATAAGTTTTTATGTGTGTTATGAATTTACAGTTTGGTAAAGTAGTAAACTTTCGGTTGTTTTAGGAGTCTGCAAATACAGTACAGCCAGAATGCAGTAACGCAGCCTCGGTGGATTCAGTAATGAGCTGCAAAACAGAACCGAGCCCACGTTATGCGCGTCAACAGTCTAATATTTCATTTTCAAGTCTAACTAATGAGAGTAGTGGTGGTGAATATCAAGACTGTGGAGCCTCATCTGTGGTTCCGATGGGTGAGCCGCCTTGGTGCGCTGCTGGTACCGCAAGCACCACCTTCAGAAGCGATGCAGTTCTTCGTTACAAGGAAAAAAAGAAGACGCGAAAGTGAGTTTTTGAGCATAACTTTTTTGATATATATCATTTTGTGTAATAGTTTTCTGAGCTAAAACTTTCTTGTAGATTTGAGAAGAAAGTAAGGTACGAAACACGAAAGGCGAGGGCTGATGTGAGGAAGCGTGTAAAGGGGCGGTTTATTAAGGCGGGTGAAGCATATGATTATGATCCCATGAGTGAAACAAGAAGCTTTTGAGAGAATATGAAACATATATCTGTCAGGGGTCTGGAAACAAAATTGTTAGATCCTCGTAACGCATAGTTCTAATCAGCGTGGGATATGATTCGACGGTTGGTAAGCTGCTTAACATTGTGTTAGATAAGCAGGAAGATGAAGTAAAGATGAATTCCTTTGTAAATTATGGGTCTGATCTGAAAATCTTATAGTTCCTTTATACTTTTGTAGTATCAGTATGTAGCTTTTATGTATTTATCTTTTTGGAAAGTTTTAATGTTGGAATTGTTGTTTTGGGATTTTATTTGGAGATGTAATGTAATGTATATGAACCCGATGGAAACACTCGAAACTTTTAGGACGTGTCTTTTGGTAGACGATTAATTTTCTTGATTACCTGAACTTAGGGCTGGCAATTTAGACACGAACATGATAACCTGATACGAACCTACACGATTTTAACAGGTTTCGTGTTTGGCCTTAACAGGTTTCGTGTCAATAACAGGTCGACACGTTAAGACCTGTTCATTTTCGTGTCGTGTTCGTGTTTACATGTTTCGTGTTCGTGTCTTATCGTGTACGTGTCTTAACAGGTCTTATCGTGTCTTATCGTGTTTCTTATCATGTCTTGTCATGTCTTATCGTGTCTTGTCGTGTCTTATCGTGTCTTGTCGTGTTAACTTATTTTACTAGATGTTCCTTATCGTGTTAACCTGTTATACACAGGTTCGTGTTCGTGTTTGAAAAAAATTACACGATTAGATTTCGTGTCGTGTTCGTGTTTACAAATTTCGTGTTCGTGTCTTAACAGGTTCGTGTAACCTGTTATGCCAGCCCTACCTGAACTCGATGGTGAACTGGTGCCATTCTTTTTTCTATCAGTGTCGCACTGAATATATTAATAGACGATATTTACCATAGTTATCACATTTGTATTATTAGTAAATGTATTGTATTTATGATTCATCATTAATCCCTTCCATAATTATAGGGGATTACCTTTGTATTTATACCTAACCTATTCAATGAGAATGCAAGGTTTGAGCCATTAATTTTTACATGGTATCAAAGCCAATAACCCTAAAAACTTCTTCCTCCTTCCCCTCATTGCCGTAAACTTCCCCTGCCACCTAATTTTTTTTCCGGCCTCTTTTCTTCACAGCCGAGTACCACCATGTCACGCATACATCCCGCAGTCACTGTTACCAATATCAAAAATTTTATCCCACTCATTCTTGACCGTCAAACTGAGCACTATAACACGTGGGCTGAGCTTTTCATCATCCACTGCAAAGCCTACGATGTTTATGATCATCTCCTACCCCGTGTCACTCCCCCAAACACCACCGCTGCCAAGGAACCCGAAGCCTCTTCTCACGCCACATACCACGAGTCTTGGGAGCGCTTGGATGCCATTGTCCTCCAATGGATTTATGGCACCATCACCCAGGATCTTGTGCATACCATTATGATTACCAACACTACTGCCCATGATGCCTGGTCCCGTCTCAAAAACCTTTTCTTAGACAACCAAACCGCTAGAACCATTGCCCTTCAAAATAAATTCTACAACACCCGTCTAGAGCGCTTCACCGACATGTCATCATACTGTCAAAACATGAAACTTCTATATGACCAACTTATTAGCCTAGGCGCCAATGTCACCGAAAACCAACTTGTCATGCAAATCCTCACGGGCCTCACTGATCAATATGAAACCATCAAACTCATTCTTCAACAAACCAAGCCCCTACCCGATTTCTACAACACCCGCTCCCAACTTTGCCAAATTGAAGATGAAAAAATTCAACAAGCAAAAACGTCATCTCAGGCTTCTGGCACTGCCCTTCACACATCCACAAACACCTCCAACACATCTTCCGTTAATTCTTACATATATTAATATATTATATAGTATTTAAAGATATGATACTAAATAGTTTTTTTTTTTTAAGTTATTTATTAAAAATATAATTATTACAAGTGGAGTTAGGTTTCAAATACTTAACTCAGTTTTGGGGGTCACTTTAACAATATAAAATTATAAACAGGTTTTGATCAATGTGTACAATCAAATAGAGCATGATATTTAATTGATATTTCTAAGCTATATTTGCGATCTAAGCATATATATCTAAGCTGAGGTGATCCAGTGGCGAAGTTTGAAGATTACATCAACAGGGCCGGACTCAATTTTTTTCTGATCGGTAGGGGCCGGAAGATCAAATCGGCGGAGAGCCGGAGTCAACCCGGACTCAATTTGCCTACGAAAATCGCAAATTTTTAACACTGTGCCAAAAAACAGGGGGGCCGGGGCACCCCCTGGCCCCAAGTATGCTTCGTCCCTTGATCCAAGTTGTTCCACCCAGTCCTCGTTGCTATCTTTTTTTTTAACGGCTAAATTTTGTCATCCATGAAATTTAAAACCCTCACCACTTAGAAAGACTAGTGGGAATGCCCGCACGTTGCAGCGGGTGTCTCGACTAATATCTAATTCAAGTATTTTATCTATTACGAACCACCACCCATACCAGGCTTCTAACATATTTAATTCAACGTACTTTTTAATATGTTATCTTCATTTGAATAAAGTGTAAAATGATGCATTATATGAAATGTAAATACACATGATTGTATACAACGCTTGGTTGAAAACAAAACAACATATTATCCATCAGATGACCAACTTCATTTTTCATTACCTACATGATTTGTTTCTAACACGTAATCCCCCACAATTTGGTTTGATGATATAAGCAACAGGTGATTGCATTCTTTTTACAAAATGACTTAAAAATTCGTTAAAAGTTGTGATCGAGTCCACAAAACATGATACTGTTATCTTGCAACTACTTTGCTGACTAAGCTTGTGTTCTTTTGATGATATTAGAAGCTATCCGAATAACTGTGCAAATATTAAGATTCTTTTAAATCCCAACTTACTACTTTTTTTTTGAAAGACCAACTAAAAGTTTTATTAGAAACAAACTGATTAAAAGAAGTTAATCGAATAGAAGTCCACCATACATAACCACCAAGGAACCAAATTATATGCCTAAACAAGCAAGATTACATTGACACCAATTCTCCCAGGTAAGACCAACCACATTTGCCGTATTTCTCAGCCACAAGAACCCAAACGTCATAATATCTTCCTTTACTTTTCCAACAGTAGGTCGCTGACCGTTGAACACTGCCTCGTTTCGGTTTCTCCGAATTGTCCAAAGCACAACCCTGACCACCAAGAATACCGCTCTCCGGCATCTCATAGATCCTCACGGTTCTGGATACTTGCAAAATCCTTGAGCTCTAGTACGAAAATCGGATTCAGCCTGCACCATGACAACATAATCCCACAGCTGCATCGTGAAACCATAGGAGACAAATAAGTGTTGCGCCGATTCCTCTCGATCCCCACATAGCCTGCAAGTCATGTTTTGAACAACAATATTCCGCCTAGCTAGCGCCAAGGAAGTCGGTAACTTATCTTGAATCAACCTCTACACCATAAAACTAACCTTTAGCGGCACATATCTATTCCATTCGAACTCAAGCCCGAGATCCTCAAATGCCATTGCCTGAGCCTTTTCCCGGATGCTTCTCACCGTGAACAGACCTGATCCTTCCCGTAACCAACCCCAACGATCATTGTGCAACCCAAATTAAAACCCCTGCAACGCCAAGTTAAGAGAGTTAAGTTCTGCAGCTTCAATCTGACCGAAAGGGACCTAGTCCATTCAGAAGAAAACACCACGACACCCCCGTAACCGTCAGTCTATCTTGAATACGAACATTCTTTCTTCTTTCCAAACCGAACAAACTCGGGAACTTCTGTTTTAAAGGTACATCTTCTGTATTAAAATCCCAACTTACTACTACAACTACCACTTCTACCAATAATAATAACTAGCGGGTTACCGAGTTGCGCGTTGCGCAACTTTTGAACATGTTTGCGAGCGAATATAGATAGCGATAAATAACATGCCCAAAGAAAACAGTGATACGTCGGACTATTGATTTAAAGGTCGTCCAAAAAAGCGGTCATACAGCAGACCTTTGAGTTAGATGTTTAAAACCTATCGTTAACATAGTGCGCGTGTCGCGAAAATTTGGATGGATTCCTGTCCACTGTCAACATAATATAATGTTTAGAATATATGCAAAATCTTCAAAATTCATGATACGCTAAACCGTCAAAACTTTATAAAGTAAAATCTTCAAAATTCATGATAAAAGTACCGGATCTAACTAATACATAGCAAGAGCACGTTGATCAAGAGCATGAAAAGAAATAAGAACCACCAATGTAAAGATTTTGAAGTCAATCAGCATCATGAAAGCCATCATTAATTTAACATTATTCAGTTAGCCCCAAAGTCTGCCGAACCTACCATTCCACCTGTAGAAGAAAACCCCAAATTAAGTTTGACAGAAGCTGTGTTTTCATGACAAAAATTACATGTTACACCCATTGTTATGCCGCCCATGTCACTCAACTTCTCACCAGAAAACTCATAAGCGAAGCATTAATATTGCAAAGTCGAAACTATTTTTTGCAAGGCATTTCTACCAGCGCTTATAACTAACAAACTCAAGTCACTAACATGTAGAATCATTTATCAACTAATCATAGAGTTATAAAGTATAAACACTCGTGTTATATATAAATGAAATACACAAATAATAAAACATTATCAAACAATACAAAATAACCCTGTGAATGCCCATGAGTCTCATCAATGATTTTGAAGTTACTTATGTTCCAAGCGAATAAAAAAAAGATGTAAGCTTTATAATACTCAACAAACAAAGATTTAAGCAAAATAAATATTATAGAAAATAGAAATACATACATGACTCGATAATTTTGTGCTCCATGTTGAGTGCCACATCAACCAACTATTGGTAAAGCTCAGGAGTCCATTTTGAGCCATGGTTTAATTTCACTGAATAAAACCAAATTCAAACGCACATCAATGTTGAACAACCAAGTTTCCCTTGCTCATATGCAAAAATAGAGGATCACCATGCAACATAGTTCATAATTTCAAAAGGATCACCAACAAAACTCAAGTCTCGTAATAAAGCTGAAATCTTTCCAAAAATCTAAATGTAAGAAACCAACAATTAGTTCATCAACGTACTTCTTTTAGTAACCGGTAACCTTTTTCATGGCATATGCACTGCTTGTTGTTTTTCGCTAAAACTTCTCACGTAAACAACATGACAAATAATTAAACAGTACACATAGCATCTTACGTTTTGAAATATAATTAGCATAAAACAATGAAATAAAAAGTGATGAAAATTGTAAAAAAATGGCAGCATAAGTACCTCCCCAAAAGCACCATCTTCTAGCAGAGGAGTAACTCAAAACCATCAAATCGCATTTTGTGCCTCAAAGCAGACCCACTTTAAACCGAAGCCATTTTGCTTTTGAAATCATTTTGACCTGTGACCTGACCCTCCATTTAGCAAGCTTGGTTCACACATAAAAAAACATAAATTCTAGCTATCAACTAAAAAAAGTAATGTAACCGGATTATGTCAATGAACGTCATCGATCAAATCGTTTTCGGCTTCACGACCAGGAAGCATAAATGATGCATCATCATTCCATTCTTTCACAATAATACAAATGTAGATAAAAGGGGACCTCTCCATAAATAACAAAACAAAAACTTTTAGTTACTAATTGAAATGAAATAAAGACCATAATAGCTGCAGGCATAATGGTAGGTTTAGAAACCATAAGCTGCAGGCACCAAACAAACTACAAAAATAATATGTATATGCCAGATACAACGCAGTCATTCAGTCACCAATGTATGCGACATGCCTAAACATCGAATGACAATTTTAGGCTCAGACAGTGACAGGCATGCCGACCGGTTGCGCTAAAGTATCGCCATCACATTCGGCACACACAAACCGTATACTGTCATCATAGCCAACAATTCACAATTGCAGCCCACAATCGACAGGCAACATAGGTCTGAAACATAGAAACCATAAGCTGCAGGCACCAAACAAACTACAATAGCTGATGCATAATGGCACAACATACGCGACAACTCTAAACCATGAATGTCGCCCGCATTGCATCTTAGTGGATTTAGGATCAAACAATGAAAGGTATCCGATCGTTTTTTTATGCACACAAAGCGTGTACCGTTGTCACCAACAGCACTTACAACATCATAGACAACAAACTAACAACCACCATGACAATCGATACACCGCCCCATGAAGGATTCGAACCGGAGCACCAAAGCAGACACAACAACAACCAAACCAACTGTACCACATCATCCTTTGTTAATATTATCAAAACCATTAGTATATAACAGCTTTTCAAAATGAAGGGGGCACTATTCATGGGCACTCACAATTAAACATATAGGATACTTGGCGTCAAGGCGGGTTGCAGGCCTAAACCTACCATCCAACACCCCTGCCACACAATCCTCACCCATTTTTCTAGTAACCATTCAGTAAACATGCCATTCATCTACAAAAATAACATGTATACGCCAGATACAACGCAGTCACCAATGTATGCGACATGCCTAAACATCGAATGACAATTTTAGGGTCAAATAGTGACAGGCATGCCGACCGGTTGCGCTAAAGTATCGCCATCACATTCAGCACACACAAACCGTATACTGTCATCATAACCGAAAATTGTGCGACATGCCTAAACATCGAATGACAATTTTAGGCTCAGACAGTGACAGGCATGCCGACTGGTTGCGCTAAAGTAGCGCCATCACATTCGACACACACAAACCGTATACTGTCATCATAGCCAACAATTCACAATTGCAGCCCACAATCGACAGGCAACATCAGTCTCAAACATACAAATCATAAGCTGCAGGCACCAAACAAACTACAATAGCTGATGCATAATGGCACAACGTACGCGGCAACTCTAAACCACAAATGTCGCCCGCAATGCATCTTAGTGGATTTAGGATCAAACAATGAAACGCAGCCAGTCGGTTTTTTATGCACACAAAGCGTGTACCGTTGTCACCAACAGCACTTACGACATCATAAACAACAAACTAACAACCACCGTGACAATCGATACACGCATCGCATGAATTACCATTATAGCCAAGGTTAAACCACAGAAATTAATTCCCTTGACATTCAGCGAAGGCCTATAGTACATTAACTGGACCACCGCTGCCATAGTTGGCCTGAAACCAACTGGCAGCAGTAACATAACAGATGAACAGAAACAGTCCGAGACCAGCCGCAATAGCACAAACAAATAGCGCGAAAGGCGGTTGCAAGGAACACACGCCCTGCCATCACACCTCAAACGCCATAAAAAATGTCATCGTTGCCAACGCGCCCTGTCAAGTTGTCATTAAACCTAACATGGCCTGAACACGTCATTATCGAAACCGAACCTGTTGCTTTACACCCACACATATTAACCACTACACTACCTAGCACATATGTTAAAATATTTGAATCACAATAATACTGAAACTTATTATACAACTTCAGCATCTTCCCCACAAGCCTAACCCTAGAAATCTATAATCCTTAATTCGATAATAATAATACATGAGCTGATGGGGCTATTGAAGGGCATCAATGAAATGACAAAATAGCAATAAAGATTTGAACTTACAGGCTGAAAATGATCGGAAATTTGGATTATAACTTATTTCAAAATGATGAATTTGATGTTTTTATTATTAATAAAAGGGAGACGACTATGCGTTCGGATGAAGTGATATGTTGCATCACATCACGTTATCAATCAACCCAATGAATTAAGAAAGCACTTAAGAACAAACCGTGTACCGGACGTTGGAGGAAGGGTTCGGGGGTTTGGTTTGGGAATCGTCGTCTGTGGATGATGATGAAGGTGGTGGGAGGTCTCTGATTGTTGGTGTTTGGTGATGGTGATGATTAAGCAAAAAAAGCAATGACTAAGCATCAGGGTAATGGAACAATGACTAAGCAAAAAAAGCAAAGTGGACAACCTAAGAACACAACACCTGTTAACCACCATTTTTTTTCATTAAAAAAATTTGGATTACAAAAATATGGCCCAAACCGGCCGTTGAAGGATTCGAACCGAAGCACCAAAGCAGATACAACAACAGCCAAACCAACTGTACCACATCATCCTTTGTTAAAATTATCAAAACCATTAGTATATAACAGCTTTTCAAAATGAAGGGGCACTATTCATGAGCATTCACAATTAAACATATAGGATAATACTTTATATCTATGTGATTATACAGAGAGAGAGAGAGAGAGAGAGAGAGAGAGAGAATATAGCTACCCATTAAAAAACTCACATGCTCATAAAAATATTACTCATAAAAATGAACGTGATGATTTTTGTCCCAACTAAATTACCCAACTGTCAATTTGTAACATCGCAAAATTTTCAAACTCTAATACTTATATAATTTTTTTTATTCATAGTGTGCCTAAGTCACCATTATCCTAACTCACAATTTATATATATATATATGTGTATTTGATAATTATAAAATAAATAATTCAGTTTAAAAAAAAAAAAAAACAAACTTATGTTAGCCATTAACCCAACAACCAATACCATAACCTAAGCCCAAACCCCCCCTCCTCTTTGGAAAGTTGTAGCCCAGAAATATAAGCCCAAACCCAGAAACAGAATAAAACCCGGCCCAACAGCTAACCACCCCTCCTTCCCTCTTTACCGTTTAAAAAAAAAAAAAAATTGTCCCCGCCGAGATTCGAACCGGGATCACAAACAGACAAGACACGGGCATTAACCACCTGCTCCAAACCCTTTATTTGATTTTAACCCAACCTTAAAAGTATATAAGCACACTTTCCTTTCTCCTTTTTTCCTTCCCTTTCCACGATCAGCAGCAGGTTTCTTTTTTATTTTATTTTTTTCTTTCTCATCTTTTTTTGACCAATTTAATTTGACTAATTAACGCATATTAACCCTGTTTTGACCATTGATTCGTGATTAACGGCCTATCAATTATCATTACACGTTCAATTAGCGTTTAATACATACCAATTATTGTCATATGACGCGTCAAACATTAAAGCGAGGTCAACTATGCCTAATTAACAATTCAGACTCGTTCCCTATAAATTGGATGTTCACAAACCATCACAATTCGCTCATACACCTTTCCCAATCCCCAATTCTCCTTAATAATCCGCTGTTCTTGGATTTTTATTCGTATCTTTTGACCCGAGCCTTGACCAAGCAATCTGTTAGCAAACGTATTTGTAAGTTCAATCTTTCTTGTGGGTTTCATTATTCGGTCGATGCACAACATTAACCCTATGGTTAATTGGGTTAATGTTGTGTGGATTGATCAATTGAAAAACTAGGGCTCGATTAGTTATAATTGGGGAAGAACACCAAGAACAGTTAAACTATTTAATTTAAACAAACTGAAATCAAACACAACCACTGGTCTGGACCAAGTGGTTGTGCTTGGTGCTTGCTATGCAGTCCACGCGAGTTCAATTCCTAGCAGCAGCATCATATTTTTTTTGATGTTGTGTTTTTCCAAGTTTTAATATACATTGTTTGTATTTTAAAAAAATTCATTTTAAAATACTAAAACTCTTTTAAAAATTCTACAAAAATTATCTTGTATTAATCTGATGGAAAGGTTCAACTTACAATTTTTAGTTTTCAAAAATTTATTTATTTAATATATTTAATAAATAAATCAAGTTTATTCTATTTTATTTATAAAAATCTATAAAAATATCAAAACGATCTTATTAATTTCCACAAAAATTATCCTGAGTATTTATAACATTAAGTTTTTCGGAAATGATTTTTATTTCTGAAAAATCATTTATTTAATATTTTTAATCAATTTTTGTTAGTTTTAATCATAATTAAATCATAATAAATCCAATTTTTGATATTTTTGCACCAAAATTTTATACAATTTATTTCTGAACACTTAGAACAGAAATATAATTTTTAAACTAATAATTCTTTAATTTTAGTATTTTTAAATTATTAAAGTTAAAGTTGACAATTTATAATAAATAGATTTAATAATCTATTTTAAAGAAAATAATTTTATAAAAATTATTTTTATTTCTTTAAACACATTATTGTGACCCTCTTAAATTTAATTTTCATAAAAAGATTTTTGGTTATTTATTTACTAAATTTCTCTCAATTGGCAAGTATTTTTAATATTAATCAAACGAGCAATTATCCCCAATTCGAAGCCCTAGAAACTTATACATTTATAGACCTAATAGACTTAGACATATATATTACCTTATTATAGGGTGATACTTGACATATTTGGGCAACACACTATTCTATTTATCAACAAATACAACATTTTGCTAAGGTGAGTTTTACATAGCCCATTTTCTATTTATCACCATTTTTGGGGTGAAGCATGTTACAACATTATTTATGCAATTCAATCATCAATGTGTCTATGTGTACTTCTATGTTGCATTATGTCTTGAACATGACTAGGGTAAGCACAATTCTAGCATAAACATTCATCAGCCAAACGGTATACATTGATAGATCTATTGGACTGACAATCCCACCCGGATACGTGCCTCCTACAAAGGTTACGTGGGTGTTTGTTACTGCAATATAAACGAGTGAACCATGAGCGTATGGGATGTACCACAATTACAACAGTCAACAAGGTTGATTATGCACTCGATTTACTTCTAGTATGTTTTCGCATATGGACTAGATTGCCATGACACATGAATTGCACAACAATTTTTATTCTATTATCAAAACCTATGTAATTCTCACCAACTTTTGTTGACCCAAAACATTTTCAACTTAACATGTTTCAGGTTCTATTTGCTTGAAGATTTGAATTGATGCTTGAAGATATGTGTATAGTTTCATTCAATTTGATGTACAAATTCTAGAACAATTGTATGTAATTCATTTAAATCATTTAATGGAATTTATTATTCACCATGAGCTACTGAACAATCATCAATACGTGACATCCCGATGTTTCCGCCATCGGTTGGGGTGTTACAGATTGGTATCAGAGCCATGGTTATAGGGAATTAGGTTATTAGAAAAATAATCTAGTCTATAACCATAGGAGTTAACCAGTATTTGCTTCTTTTGCTTGCTATTCTCTATCTCCCTCCTACTTCTTATCTCTACTTTCATCCCTACAAGAAGGCTGCTCTACTGGACCTACTCTTAGACTAATAGGACAAAATCCTCAGGTTTAACCTGAACCACCTTGAGATCTCGTCGAAGTTCTAGATTTTAATAACGAACACGTGCAATCTGGAAGGGTGAACGCCTGTATTCTGAGTCTTCTGTCTAGGCTGGCATTGCGCATATATCCCAATCAGACGAGGGACCCGGATGCCTACCTGGGAATTCTCGGGATGAGTGTTCACTTATAGGCTAAAGCATGTCTTCATATGTTATTAGAATTTAGAATCTTTGATAAGTCAACGTTTTCGTTTATTCGTTTTAATTAATGAATAAATGATTACACTCCTTATATAACCTCATTGTGTCTCTTACAGATCATGCCTCCACGTCGCAGTGCCCGTCTTAACAGTGGTGAAAATCATGATGAAGGAAGTAGCAATCACAACCACAACCACGATACTAACCACAACAACAACAACAACAATGGTGTCGATGCTCAGCTAGCTGCAATCATTTCTCAACAAATGGCGCAGCAAATCGCAACTCTGGTTCCCAACTTACTAGCTCAAGTCATCCAGTTGAACGGCAACGGGAACGGCAACGGCAACGGGAATGGAAATGGACACCACAACGGGAATGGACTTCCAGCCTGTACCCTTAAGCACTTTAATTCTTGCAATCCCCCAAAGTTCAGTGGAGAAGAAGGAGCTACAGGGCTCCTATAATGGTTTGAGGGTATTGAGAATACCTTCATCAACAGTGAATGCCCCGACAACTTTAAAGTCCGTTATGCCATGAGTGTTCTCCACAAGCGAGCACTCACTTGGTGGAATGAAGAAAAACGCACTCGCGGAGCTGAAGCTGCACTAGCCTTAACTTGGGATCAAGCTAAAGACATTATGAAGGCAGAGTTCTGTCCTCGTAACGAAATTAAGAAGCTGGAAGATGAATTTCATGATCTTGCTCAAGACAGTGGGGAAAACCTTGCTTACAACACTCGTTTTCACGAACTTAGCTTACTGCTACCTCACAAGGTCACTCCCTTACCTATTGCAATCGAAAAATACATTGGTGGTTTACCGATGCAAATTCAAGACACGGTGTGGGGAAGGAACCCTGCTACTTTGAAGGAAGCAAAGCGTTTGGCTGCCACCCTAACAGATAACCATGTGAAGGCAGGAACCCTGACTCGTAAAGGGGAAAAGAAAAAGGATACTCCCCAACCTGCCGTTGAAATCAAAACTGAGGCCTCAACCAACGGGAAGTGTAAGGTCAGGAATTTTGCAATAGACACCACTGTTCCACCCAACAAGAAACAATACAACGGGAAGCTACCTAAGTGTGACACCTGCCAGTATCACCACCCAACTCAAGTTCCCTGCCGACAGTGCACCAATTGTCAAAGATATGGGCATATTGCAGATGCTTGTCGTATCCCTGCTACAAACGCTCTTGATGCTCCAAATAACCCCGCTTGAGACCCTCCAGCTACTTAACAGGAAGCCCTACCATTTGAATGATGTCTATTTTCTCTTTAATTCTATGTATTGACACTTTTTGATTCAAGTAATAAAGTCAAGTATTATCATAACATCTGTGTGCATGCTTGTTTGAATGAGAACTAATTGCTATATCTATAATCATACTTGCTTACTTGTACAACAATTAGTTGACTACCAAACAACCTACCTAACGATTGGTATAGGTCATCATGTCTTTCCAATAGTCGGGAGAGGCCCTACCACCTGCTCAACGACTGGTGAAGACTATCGAACCTGCTCAACAATCAGTAGAGTCATAAAAGGACGCAAAACCCTAATGTAAGGTAAATTGGTAATTACGGTCCGGAACGTAATCATGAATTTACAGGTACGTTAAGGTGGTGTGAAATTTTATCAAGGTTTCCGGTAGTTGACCAATTGTAAACTTAGCGTTACTTAACTTCGGGACGAAGTTCCTAAAAGTAGGGGAGACTGTAACATCGCAAAATTTTCAAACTCTAATACTTATATAATTTTTTTTATTCATAGTGTGCCTAAGTCACCATTATCCTAACTCACAATTTATATATATATATATATATATATATATATATGTATTTGATAATTATAAAATAAATAATTCAGTTTTAAAAAAAAAAAACAAACTTATGTTAGCCATTAACCCAACAACCAATACCATAACCTAAGCCCAAACCCCCCCTCCTCTTTGGAAAGTTGTAGCCCAGAAATATAAGCCCAAGCCCAGAAACAGAATAAAACCCGGCCCAACAGCTAACCACGCCTCCTTCCCTCTTTACCGTTTAAAAAAAAAAAAAAATTTTTGTCCCCGCCGAGATTCGAACCGGGATCACAAACAGACAAGACACGGGCATTAACCACCTGCTCCAAACCCTTTATTTGATTTTAACCCAACCTTAAAAGTATATAAGCACACTTTCCTTTCTCCTTTTTTCCTTCCCTTTCCACGATCAGCAGCAGCAGCAGGTTTCTTTTTTATTTTTTTTTTCTTTCTCATCTTTTTTTGACCAATTTAATTTGACTAATTAACGCATATTAACCCTGTTTTGACCATTGATTCGTGATTAACGGCCTATCAATTATCATTACACGTTCAATTAGCGTTTAATACATACCAATTATTGTCATATGACGCGTCAAACATTAAAGCGAGGTCAACTATGCCTAATTAACAATTCAGACTCGTTCCCTATAAATTGGATGTTCACAAACCATCACAATTCGCTCATACACCTTTCCCAATCCCCAATTCTCCTTGATAATCCGTTCTTGGATTTTTATTCGTATCTTTTGACCCGAGCCTTGACCAAGCAATCTGTTAGCAAACGTATTTGTAAGTTCAATCTTTCTTGTGGGTTTCATTATTCGGTCGATGCACAACATTAACCCTATGGTTAATTGGGTTAATGTTGTGTGGATTGATCAATTGAAAAACTAGGGCTCGATTAGTTATAATTGGGGAAGAACACCAAGAACAGTTAAACTATTTAATTTAAACAAACTGAAATCAAACACAACCACTGGTCTGGACCAAGTGGTTGTGCTTGGTGCTTGCTATGCAGTCCACGCGAGTTCAATTCCTAGCAGCATCATATTTTTTTTTATGTTGTGTTTTTCCAAGTTTTAATATACATTGTTTGTATTTTAAAAAAATTCATTTTAAAATACTAAAACTCTTTTAAAAATTCTACAAAAATTATCTTGTATTAATCTGATGGAAAGGTTCAACTTACAATTTTTAGTTTTCAAAAATTTATTTATTTAATATATTTAATAAATAAATCAAGTTTATTCTATTTTATTTATAAAAATCTATAAAAATATCAAAACGATCTTATTAATTTCCACAAAAATTATCCTGAGTATTTATAACATTAAGTTTTTTCGGAAATGATTTTTATTTCTGAAAAATCATTTATTTAATATTTTTAATCAATTTTTGTTAGTTTTAATCATAATTAAATCATAATAAATCCAATTTTTGATATTTTGCACCAAAATTTTATACAATTTATTTCTGAACACTTAGAACAGAAATATAATTTTTAAACTAATAATTCTTTAATTTTAGTATTTTTAAATTATTAAAGTTAAAGTTGACAATTTATAATAAATAGATTTAATAATCTATTTTAAAGAAAATAATTTTATAAAAATTATTTTTATTTCTTTAAACACATTATTGTGACCCTCTTAAATTTAATTTTCATAAAAAGATTTTTGGTTATTTATTTACTAAATTTCTCTCAATTGGCAAGTATTTTTAATATTATTCAAACGAGCAATTATCCCCAATTCGAAGCCCTAGAAACTTATACATTTATAGACCTGATAGACTTAGACATATATATTACCTTATTATAGGGTGATACTTGACATATTTGGGCAACACACTATTCTATTTATCAACAAATACAACATTTTGCTAAGGTGAGTTTTACATAGCCCATTTTCTATTTATCACCATTTTTGGGGTGAAACATGTTACAACATTATTTATGCAATTCAATCATCAATGTGTCTATGTGTACTTCTATGTTGCATTATGTCTTGAACATGACTAGGGTAAGCACAATTCTAGCATAAACATTCATCAGCCAAACGGTATACATTGATAGATCTATTGGACTGACAATCCCACCCGGATACGTGCCTCCTACAAAGGTTACGTGGGTGTTTGTTACTGCAATATAAACGAGTGAACCATGAGCGTATGGGATGTACCACAATTACAACAGTTAACAAGGTTGATTATGCACTCGATTTACTTCTAGTATGTTTTCGCATATGGACTAGATTGCCATGACACATGAATTGCACAACAATTTTTATTCTATTATCAAAACCTATGTAATTCTCACCAACTTTTGTTGACCCAAAACATTTTCAACTTAACATGTTTCAGGTTCTATTTGCTTGAAGATTTGAATTGATGCTTGAAGATATGTGTATAGTTTCATTCAATTTGATGTACAAATTCTAGAACAATTGTATGTAATTCATTTAAATCATTTAATGGAATTTATTATTCACCATGAGCTACTGAACAATCATTAATACGTGACATCCCGATGTTTCCGCCATCGGTTGGGGTGTTACACAATTGTTCTTACAATCTTACATGTGGGAAAGTTTTAATAACTACATCAAGTAATCACTAAAGAAAATGGATTCACTTGCTAATGCAGGAACCCCACCCCGCCCCTTTATGCCAGATTGTAATGTAAAAAAAATTGTACTAAATGGGTCAATACATGACCTCAATGTTAACTAATGCAGGAACCTGTTAAGTCATTTCAACTGAAGTTGGGTCTATAAACATAATCCTAACCACTGGAACCAGCAAACCAGACAAAAATAAGAGGGGAGGCTATTGTGTACAACGTCTAGGTGTTAAAAAAAATCCAATCTCAGTCTGATATGATTGCCTGAAACAATTTTTTTTGTTCTAATGAAGCGACGTCCTTTAGTGAAATAACAAGCCAAAAGTTTGAGTCCGTTTTAATGCCCGTTAGAAAGCAAACACGTATTATACAAACTGGTTCGGTTGTGATATTTTCATATTGATGGGTGCAGTTCAGTCCCGGTTTCGTTTCAGATCACCATGTGAGTCTAATTTCAGGACTCATAGTAACAAGACTAAAACAAACCACACATACCATCATTAATGAAGTTACACTAATTAGTACTTGATAGTAAGAAGAAGGAACTAAAGTTTCAGAAGGCTCGTTGAGAGTAATTACACCACCAACACCAAGTTGTTTCAATCGAGGAACATCCTTTGGGAATGGTAATAGAAAAAACTGAACATACAAAATGCAAACATGATTTAAACAGCAAATTATATACTATCAAGCAACAATATATTTATTAATGTATAGTCATTGAACCGTTTACGATCTTACAGAGATAAACATCTAAACACTCTCTATAACAAACATATAAAGCAAAAGATGTAATGAAATTAACTTCAAATTCACATGTAATCAACTGATACAACGGTCATTCACAAGTTAACCAATCATCAATAAAATCACCAAAAATGTAGCACAACTTGAATTAGAATCTTATCAAAATCATATAAATGCAGTTTACTCTCATTAGCCAAAACGGAAAAAAGCCAACAAAACAAACACAACCAATGTCTACATACATATCATAATGAATAGAATGATTAATAACAAAAATAAACCTGGACGATCGGGTCCCACCACTGGAACTCAGCTTGAATCTTATTATGATAAACATTATACAAAAGCGTAGAGTACAAACAACTGAAGAAGTTGAGAAGTTTAAACAATACAACTAATGTAATGAAGTTCCTCAACGTGTATAATTAACTTATCCTGCAAATATATCTTTACAACATAAACATAAATTAAGCATAAAATATCATTAAAACACATACCATTTGGATTATCCTTGAACCGGGTGCCTGAACCCTACATCAATTCACACGAGAACACATAAAACATACAAAAAAAATCATATAAAAAAAATCTATCTTCGAATTTTGGCATCCAAGCGAGATCTGAAGCAGAGTAAATAGAGGTGGGTACATCCTAATTGCTCGAAGGCCTTCTTCGATTGGTTGAATGGGTATGTGAAAATAATTGGGAGGATTTAGGGTTTTGGGGGAAGAAGGGTTTTGGATTTAATAGTGATGGTGATGTTGTGTAAGTGGCTGATAAACTCTTCTGCATCTTCTTGGTGTGTCTGCCCAAGGGTTTTATCTCCGTTCCAACTCTTCAATTGTAGCATTCAATAAGGAACATAAATGTGCACATCAATTGGCCTAACCTCAAGAATGTGAAAGGAGCAGAGAACTTAAAAGGGATGAAAGGATCGTGAGGGCAGGGATGGAAATGAAGGGCAATATTGTAAATTTGTTTTAATATTGTAAAGGAGGAGATGGTGAAATGTCTATACTACCCTCCTAGGTGTCTTAATTGTCACTAACATCCCCATTATACCCTTAAATTTCATGCTTAAATATGTTGTACATGTTCCTTTATAATGTATGTATTATAATGTACTAGTAGGAATGCCCGCGCGTTGCGGCGAGTGCATCTGTTTTGCACCTCGTGTATTGTGTTTGTTGGTTATTCGTTATGATGAAGTAGAAAACAACGATGTATAAAATATATGTTATTAAAAACTGAAACTCATAAGTACATCTTCTGAATATTGTAAATGGGTACATCACAATAGGCCATACTATTCCTTGCAACACCCTTAGATTGGCCCACGTCCTTCGGTGGAACCCTTTTATGAATCTCAAAGGCAGATAAGTATGCCATCGTAGAGCGGTGCTTAGCGTAGTGAAGTGGCGTTGTATCTCTTAATGACCATAAGATTGTAGTGGAAGTGATGTAATTACTAAAATGTAGTTTGTAGTGTGCAACATATTTCTATTATTTTAGGGCACCCGCGATATGCAACGGAGTCAATGATTTGCATGGATACTCTCGTTTTATGTTAGTTTGACAAGTGTCGTAACAAATATATTGGACCAAACAAATTAGTAATCAATATAGTTAAAACTACAAAATCGACTGATAAGAACTTGTCTTCTTTTGGATATGTAAACAATTGGTGACTTCGTGAGATCAGAAACTTAAATTCTATTCCCATAAGCTTATAGTAGCAGAGAAAACAAAAAACTATCGAGGAAGATGATGACATTGCTCATGAAGTATCTCTACCATATTTGCTTGTATAAACGTCAAGCCTACATATATTGCTCACTTTAATGGGTTGAAACGTGTCATGGGTTGGGTGTGTTGGCAAACTTCAAGCCTACATATTCATTTGTGTGAAGAAGTGTTACATCATACCATCCTGCAATCACATAAATTTTAAAAGAAGATGTAAATACATAATATATGATGCAATTTATTTACTATAAACATTGAAAGATATGTAAGTTATGTATGTGAAGAGTCACCACATTATTTATATACCAAATACATAATCACTATTTATAAGACTATAATATTGATACAAACATAATAAAGACATGGAAGTTATGTATGTAAAAAGTCACCACATTATTGTTAATTTTCTCATCAATTTTATAATTATGTTTAAATTAATTTCTTCAACAATTTAATATTTAGGTAGAAAGACAATTTTACCCCCTAAATGCAATGTTTTCAGGACCGGACCGGACGTCGAACCGGTCTCCTTACCGGTTCACTGGTCGGACCGGTTCGACCGGTCGAACCGGATTTAAGAACCGGATAATGTTTACAATTAATATAATATATATCAATCTAGTTCTATAACAAATCAATTTTTTATTTTACATTTACATTCAAGATTAAATTAAAAATAAATTTATAAAACATCTGACTTTCTTTATGTTTCTTTATTATTTCAATTTAATATTTAATTTAATCCTTACAACACAATCCCATGCTCTTTGGTTAAAGAGCAAGCTGTCAACAACAAAACTTTCTAACTCTTCTTCTACCCTTTTGTACCTTTTCTCTGGTAGTGAAAAAGGAAGAAAAAAACGTCTCTTTCTTTTACTCTTTTATATTTCTTTAGTTTAGTTCTAGGTAATTATTTTCTCTATGGATCTGATTACTCTTCATCTTCTTTGTTCATATCATCTTTAAGATCTGTTATTTCTCATTACCACCTCGTCTCCCTACTGTTTCCCCATTGCAGACGCAGTCCAGCCGGAAAAAAACTCCGACCATGGTAAATCCGCCTATGGAAGAGAAGACCGGTCCGATCTTTGTTCACACGGTTCTCCGGTTCAATCGCCGGCCACCAATCCGACCGGACGGTTACTGCACAAACGGTTCAAAGGGGTATGACCGGACCGTTCAAACCACCGGAGACCGGTTGAACCGGCCGGACCGGCCGGTCCGGTCCGGTTTTCAAAACATTGCCTAAATGACTTCAATAAGCATTGTACTATAAGCAATAAAGGTTGTATTTACTTAAATTTTGCGGGTATCCTTCACTTTATAATATAGTATAGAAGATAAAGATTCGGGTTGATTCATTAGCGTGAGCGTGAATTTATGGCTTTTCGATTTCTTATTTCTTAACACAAATAACATAAGTAAGTAACACCTAGTTAAGTTTTTGTTTTCTCTTTATGCTAGTGTTTAATTTATTTTATTAATTAGAATTAGAACTTAAACAATATACAATTGCCGAAAGCAAAATAATATTGTTAACCACACTTCATACAACGTTTAACAAGAACATTAAATAGATCAACAAATACCATAAAAGTCTTAGAACAAATATAGTTTACGTATAAAGTTATATTTGAGCATGCATATATAGATTTATAGAGTTAACTATTTCATGGCGTTCAAGGAGACCATGTTGATTGAAATTGAGGAAAATCTCCATAGCCTTCTCCAACCATTCTCTTCATCATCAGTCCTTCATGTTTAATTGTTCCCTGCAACATCAGTTTTCATCCCATGCAGTAAGTGGAAGTAATATTTATAATATATTAGAAACGTATTAGCAAATCTAGAATGTTATATTTATAATTTTGTCCGTTTTATTTAGTTAACAATATATATAATTCAAGATACATAACTTCTTAACAAAGATAGTTAGGAAAGTCATCTGTCACCATTCATAGGGGCCATATCATCCAATTCAGTAGAGTTGAGGTCAATAGGTCATAGAACATGCCGGCTTCTGAAAGCTTCATGGAGAGAAACTAAAAATGCACAAAGAAGAGAAAAAAAGTAATAATTAATTTTGAAAAATATTTTCTCATTAATAATTCTGAATATTGTTTGTTTATTGTTTTAATTGTTAGTTGCACAATTAAATTACCTCAATTTGATTCTGCAGCGATCCAACATAACATCCAACATCACTGGCATTCCCATTGTCTATAGCAAATAACTAAATTTAAATGGAGCAAAACAATGATATATTATGAAGATAATTGTTTTGTAATTGTCAAAGAACATATGAACAAGTAGAAAAAAAATGTATATATGTATATAAAGATTAACTCATATCTTTATACCTTGTAGCATCCGGAAACCATATCTTGCAAGCGTCTTAACTTCTCATTGATTTTTTTCTCTTCTCATCTAATGAAGACTTAAATTTTTTGGACAAAACAATGTTTCCAAGCATGAAATTAGCTTTAAGATTTTGTTTGGGGTTATGAAAAGACTATTAGCATTCAAGAAATTCATTATAATGAAGTATATATAATAACATAGATGAGGGTTGAAAGGTCTCACATTTAAGATGCATCATAGGTTAGGTTGTATTTTGTGTTTTAAAAGTTGGACATAAGGGTATAATTGGGATAAGATTTTAGGATGTGAGGTATTGGATTATGTTAAATTTACTAATCTACCCTCCTAAGTGTCTTAATTGTCACAACTATGCCAATAATACCCTTAATTTTTTTGCTTAAATATGTTGTACATGTTGCTTGTTAAGTTGTACAGAAATGCAAATTACCATGTTGTACATCACTCTAGATTATAGATAAAGCTTTATCCAACACCTTGATACCACTAGGCCAAAAACCTTTTGATCTAGCTAAGCAAAGCTCAACTCATCTCGTTACACACTAATATTTAGTTTAACTAATTATTAGCCGTTTAAAAATACGAGGGAGAAAATTAGTCGTTCAAAAAAAATTATTATATCTTGAAAAAACTTTATACTAAGAACAAAATTTATTAGTTACACCTAAATACTACATTATTTTACACTTGTAACATTTTTATAAGGGCAAACATCATCGTACCATTAAACCTCTCGCTATAAAAACATAAATAATAAAATAATAATAAAAGGGGTGGAGTGGAAATTCCAATTTCTAAATTCCGAATCTCATGGACTGAATTTTAAAATGGGCCAAGTAATGCTGAGTCTACTAGATTTACACATAGCATTTCATTGGACTTTATGTATTGGGCCTGTAAGGTTTTCAAGACCGGTCGGACCGGTGTCCGGGGCCTGGACCGGTCCGGTTCGGGTGTTTGGACCGCCCTGCAACTGAACCGCTTGTGGACCGCTGAACCGGCCGGTTGGACCGGAAAACCGGCCGGTCGGACCGGAAAATAAGGGGTTGGACCGTTCTTTTTTTATTATTTTTATTATTTTTTGGGTTTCAATACATGTTTTGACCCAGTTCGTTGGACCGGTCGGGCCGGTTGGACCGGTCGAACCGGTGAACCGCCTGGAGTTCTGGTTCGACGTCCGGTCCGGTTCTGAAAACCTTGCTTGAAACACATTGTTCCATATCACTATATCCTTGTCACATTTCCATCTCTTGCTTTATCCATTCACAAAACCTCCACCACCACATGCACACCATCTTTGTTCTTTATATATTGTCATGACTTATTCTCATGATATGATACGTGGTGGCATTCTGGACTCGGGCATCCATCACACTATGTGTTTATCATCTTTACTTTTTAGACGTTAATTGCGTATAATACTTTGAACAAACCTTGTCATGCTAGTCGTATTCCTAACTATATAGACTTACGTTGGATTTATCCTTAACTCGTAGTATTTGTAGCTTTATATGCCATTTATTATGACGTCAAATCACCTTTTTCTATTACTTCTTGACTAATTTACCTTTACTCCACAACATTGTATGACATACAAACATTTACAAGGTAATGATATTCATGAACATGGCCCTATCACATCTATCTATACATATAATATTTATGAGCAATTTTTGACACATGGCATTCATTTACCCCCCCTAGCAATTAATTCTCCTTCATTGGTGATGCCACATGGCACATTGAGAGAATTAATAAAATTTTCTTTTTTTTAAAAAGCAAAAGTCATTAATTAAATTAAATTAGGTAATTTATTTTGATAATTATTTTGGTCAAAATCTATCAAGCATATGAGGCTTCTCATGCACGCCATCCACATTCAAATTCAAACCCTAATCTCTCATTCAACAATTCGTGAATCTCTTTTGCTAGAGCCTCCAACCTAATCGAACATCAGGTAATATCTTTTCTATTACGTCGCATGTTTTATGCTATCATCTTCTATCGATTATAAGATTTTGGATTTATGGAATCAAAACCCTAAATCAAACCTGTATCATTACGTTTTAGATTCACATTTTTTCGATTTTAAAGATATGTTTATGTGCGTATGTGGATATCCTCCATCAGGTCTCTTCCTAATAATCTTCAACCGTATTATCCATAAGGTAATTGCCGATTATGTTTTATTCGATTTAATTCGATTATGTTTTATTCGATTTAATTGAATGTTAATGAAAAAATTAAAATTAGGGCTTTTTTTTGAAAAATTTTGTGCAGATCCGTTTCAATTTTGTGCAGATCCGTGTCTGTATGTATGATTTGTGGTTGTTTTTTTTTTTTTTTTTGTAATATTAATTGTGTTTTATATATCAACCATTTCATGTCTCTCTCGATTCATATTGTATTCGTTCAATTAGGAGTATACACTAAACGATTATGATTTCTTTAACACTATTGTTGTTTGTTCATTCTACTGTTACGATTTCCGATCCAGAAAAAATTAATATTTTCGGATCTGTTTTTTGTGTTAACAAAAATAGGGTTTTTTTATAACGATTAATGTGAACTCCATTCTAGGAGAACGAGCAGTTCCAGTCAGTGCATTTCAGGTATATATTAAAACATCATAGTTATAGTCTTGTAGAATGATGTTCAAGAGAGTTAAGTTTTATAAATTTTTTATTTAATTTATTGTTCACATTTTGCAGTCAGATTTGCCACGACGCGTGATGGTTTCCCGTGAGCGGTCAGGGTTCACATTGAACATCATTGACACACCCGACATTGTTGAAAGTGGATACGTCAATGATCAGGCCTTGGAACTCATCAAAAGGTCTGTTATTGTGTTTTGTACTTGCAAACGTAAAATAAGTGTAGCATAATGTGTTATTAGCTAATGGCTATGTGTGTCAGCCTGTCGGTATATATTTGGTAATGAGTCAAAACGAGAATCAGCGATTGTGTTGAAACAGTACAAGTAAGGTTGACCCACAAAACACTTTTTTCTTCAATTCTCTTACAAATAGTTAACGTGTTAATGCTGTGTATGATTAGGACAAGCATGTGGTGTATGTTTATTATTACTCTTTTAAATAGGAAACTTCTATTACAAATGAACATGAATGCTTTGAATGATGGCTGGTCTCACTGGATTTAAAAAAAAAATGACCGCTGAGATAATTGAGCAAAGATTAACACAATGACAATGTGATTGTTAATGTCATTAATAAGCTGGATGAGCCCTTTGTTTTTGGTGTGATTCAGGAGGAATGTACATGTTTAGGGTGTCAAATATGGTGCTGACTACTTCGATTAATTAATTTTAGGATCCAAGGCCATACAATTACATTGGTTGAGACAGAAGGATCGCATACGCTGCAAGAAGCCTACAAATCTTTTGACCTTCTTTTAGTCAATCTGCTTCTTTATTGGACTGTTGGGTAAGCTTCTTTATTTATTAATTTTTTTCTTCTTTTTTTCTCTAAATTTTACCTGAAAATCAAATTTCCAAAATTATAGATTTGAAGCTGGACGAAGCATCTGTTGATTCCGCCTGATTTGTTGATTCCGGCTGAGGGTTCTCAAACAGTGGTGTAGGTCCTGTTCCACGAGCAGGTTCGAGCCACTGCTGCGATTAAAGAGGCAGCATGTGCCAGCAGGGTGCATGAACATGACTGGGATATCAAAATGCCTTTGCGATCAAAATCGCTAAGAATGACTTCATGGACCAGGTTTAATATGTTTCCAAACAAATGTGTGTTTCATAAAGCGTTGTGACATTTCGTATTTCGTAATCCCAACGCGGGAAGACGATCTTATAAGTTTAGAATGTGATATGAGGTGGATCGTACATGGGTAATCTGGAATCGTCTTTTTTTAGCATTAAGCTTTAATGTTAATTATATAGAATTCGAAGCTTTTCGGTTCATTATATATTATATAGAAGTCTAAAAAAATATAACACAATGATGCTCGTGCTCATTTGACTTAGGAAGAACAAGATGCAGCTGAGGAGAGTATTTCAGTTTAGTGCAAACCTGTAGAATTATACAACATTCACCAACAGCGCGTTGTTAGAAATGTGACCTTCTCGAGTTAACGAAATTGTGGAGTTCAGTTTCATCAAATTAATGAAGTTTATGATGTACGCTTCTGTCACTCTTTACACTCTTTTTTTTAATAATTTTTTTTGCTTCTGATATAAGAATGTAGTTATTGTATAAATAAGAAAAATACAATAACTATAATAGAAAAAGAATGTAGTTAAAACAATAATTAAGTTAGCATACTGATATAAGAAATATGTAGTTAAAACATGGAAAGAGAGTAAACTTGTAAGGAAACAGAAACCGGAGACAGTGATTTAAATAACCGACGAAGGTTTGGTTTTTTGGGTTTCGACTGAAAAACCACACCGAATTCGAATTTTGATGAATTCAGGTAAATTAGAATAATTGGAAGGTTGTATAATTTAGAAGCCAAGTCAGTGAGTTATTCAGTCCCAAACTTTAAGTGACCTTTAACTTTGGGTCATTGCATTTGTGTTGAATCATAGACCAGACGAGGGTCGCCTACTGGTCTGGTCATTCTAGACGTTTCTGCTGGTCTGGTCATTCTAGCTTGACCATAGGTCTAGACTCATGCCATGCGCCCGACTTCCTGTAAGTATACCATGTCGGCTTTGGTTATGAAATCAGTAGACTGATGTCATGCAAACAGCTTTTCGGATACATATGGTGTTAACGACGATGTTTGTTCAGGTTCCAACCAGATTAGTGTTCCGGTTGATATCTGGTCAAGGTCTTTCGTCTTTTGGGAGAAAGACATGTATTGAAGCCAAAATCAAGTAAGCGTGTGTGTGTTTGCTGTGGGAGCCCATGAACAAAGTGTGACATCCGTCACCCGCGTCTTTCACCTAATTTACAATAATAGCCCTTCAAATATTTTCATTTTATTTTTTTCACAAAGTTTCGTCGTTTTCAAAATAAATAAAAACTTTTTTTTATCATTTATATTTATTATGGATCGGTATACGTTTTTTTTTATCAAATGTGTATGTTGAAACGTATTCGTAAAAGTTTTAAAAAAAAATTAAGTTTTATAAAAGTTTAAAAACATTTAAGTTAAGCTTGGTTAGTTAAGTTAAGTTTTATAAGAAAATCTAACCAAGATGATAATTAATCTAACCTAGTTAAAACATGAGGGGCCATTTCTGCCAATGTTCAAAGTTTAAAAAAAATTCTCCTTGTTTCCCCCTGGTCACGCTATTCCGGCGATCCAGATTCCGGCCACCGGAATCTTTTCCGGCGAGCCTTATAACCCAGTTTTAATGCGTTTAAATGTTCTAATCCGTTATCTCCATCATTATTTAGCTTGTTGCAAGATTTTAATAGGTATTTAACGCGTTTTAGTTGGGATTTAATCGGACTTTATGAGGTGAAACCGACCGGAAATTTTAATCATTCAATAATGCGTTTCAATTGAAAATCGTATAAATATTTGTTACCATTTTGTTCCTGCACTCATTCTAATTCAAAACACACAAAAAAATCCTCCCAATCGCGTCCAGAACAGGTCCAGAAATCGGGTTTTGTTCGGCCTTTTAACTCTTCATTCACGGCTATGTTTCGCATTGTGAGTCTTAATTATTTATGCCGTTTTGTTCCATTATCCTCCCTTTACAAAACCCCCTTATCACAGATTATTAATCGTGTCTGATCTTGGCGATTTGAAATGGGGTTAGGGTTAGGGTTTATGTTAAGATTTGGGGAAGAAGATGAATTGGGGATATGGTTTTTATATTTTAGCTTCTTAAATAATCAACAAAAGCCTTGGTAGACTAGTGGTATTCTGTTGGTTATGGGAACAGAGAGGGCCGGGTTCGAATCCCATCACACGCGAATCTTTTTCATACATTCTTTCCAGATTTTGTTTTTTTTATTAGTTATATATTAAGTATATAAATATATATTAATCTTTAAATATTCATAATAAATCCATTTTTACTCCAAAAATTATGAAAATTTAGGAGTAGCTTCTTGACACCTCATAGAAAATTATCCTACTTTTATTTTCTGGAAAATGTTTTATTTTTATATTTTTATTGAATTAAATTGTTTTAATCGTATTTAATTGATTAAAAATTCATTTTTAATGATTTTAATCTCAAAATTTTTGATAAATTATTTCTAATCATTATGAACTGAAATAAAAATATTTGATTCAGAAAACATTTATTTTTATTAATTTCCCTATTATTAATCATTTAAACATAATTTAATCGCGTTAAATCAGTTTTAAATATAAATAAGTTTATATAAATTATGGGAAAATTATTCTAATTTATTTACATCTTTAAGAATCCATTTTCTATAAAAACAATATTTTTGGATCATGTCTTGTATTTCTAATATTAATTATGTTTAATTAGACATAATTGAGCATTTATTTATTCACACTATTTAAATATCTATTTTATAAATATTTTTCTTATAAAATAGAAATAGTTTATGTTTGAAAATCTTAATTACCATTTATTTGATCATTGTGAAATACATAATTATTTATTTATACATTTATGATTATGGTATTTATTTCAATTTAGTTAAAGTAATTAACTAAATTATTTTGTTTTAATTATTCAAACATATTTTTATATAAATATTCAAAAGGTAAAAATTATATTATTTAAACCACATTTACAACCTTTCATATATTATTTGTGATATACAACTTTTACATTAACGCGACTTATCATAAAAACTCTAATTCCCCAAATCGACTTAGTAAACCCTAATGCCTTAGACCCTAGATACCTTAGATTTTTTAGACATTTCCTTATTAGTACTTTCATACATTATAGGTTGGATTCTTCGGAATTCCCATTACTTAGCTCACAACCGCTTAAGTGGATTTTGATCGCTTTCGCAAACTGTGAGTATATCTTTCCCCTTTTTACTGTTTTACTATTTTGGGGTGACTCATGTACGCTTATTACTTCATTCACTTAATCATGGTTTATTCTATATTCACAATCGCAATTCTTGTATGTGTTTTACTTGTTGATTCGTTGATAGTGTGTACCTATGACCTTAATCATCAACCGCTGGGCGGCCTAGCATAGCAATAAATAGTACTTAATTATTGTTATGTGTGAACGATTATTCATCGCCTACTATGAGCGAATACTATATATATGTGACTCTTGATTCATTGAACGAAAGGTTTGATTTTGGGTAGCATTTGTACACAGCTTGAACACTAAATTGTAGACAGTATAACACGTGAATTGCGAAACACTTTTTCTACTATATGTATTCAAACAGGGTATGCTCACCAATACAATTTTTGTATTGATCAAATTTATTTTGTACATGTTTCAGGTTATTTTGAGATGCACTCTTTAAGCTTTCGGATTTATATTTAGATTTTGATTCATTGTAATTCAGATTAGTTGGCATTTAGAATCGTTGTATTTCATTTCAATGTAATAAATTATTTAATCAATGTATTCAAATTTGCACTTTAGTCCATGAGCTATTGAACAATCGTCACTACGTGACACCTCGATGTTTCCGCCATCGGTTGGGGTGTTACACAAAGGGAGCAATCTGGTAATATGTTGAAGCGAAAAACATCCCTAAAGCAAGGAGGATCTGTTGGTAAGTAATTCTAGACATTCAAATTAAAGAAATTGTTGTAAAAGTGGGTATTTGTTGGATGATGCTGCAATCCATAATTCCTTCTTAAATATAAAAACTTTAAGATGCACTGTGAAACTTTCAGACATGTTTTAGTTCATCAAATAAGTAAAATGGTGTTTAAACATGTTTAGTTTTTTTTATTTAAAAGTCACAATCATTTTTTTTTATTAGGTACTGGACTCTTAATCAACAACTTGTGTCCTTTGGTGTCTAATATATAATTAGTCTTTTAATTTGTTTCTAATAAGTATATTGTGGATCAGATGATCTACAGGTGATATCACTAAATTTTACAATATCATAGAATTTCATAACTTTTTTGTTTATTGTAGGTGTTATGGTCTTCTTCGGCAATAGATAAAGGAGTGTTTGCTTATTGTCGATTTGTGTCTTGATACATCAATGAGTTGTTTTTTAGTGTTTTTGGAACTACTTATCAAATTATTTATGAGCAAAATATATTTTCAATCAAACAACATTTTATATCTTTGCATGTTTTTATAGATGATATTGACATATATGGCCTAGAGAAGAAACCAAAAGGAAAAAAAAATATGGGAATACTTAACAAACAGAAGCTCACAAGTAATTTTAATGCGCTTGAAGGTTAGTTAAGCTTATCTTAGACTTTATCAACATGTGCTCTTAATATAAATGTGTGTTGTTTTGATAATAAATGTCTATATTTATAGGTAAACTGAAAGAGATGAATGTCAAAAAGGAGAAAGCGCAAGTGAAACCACTTGGCGAAAGATATGTTGCCAACGGCTGAAAATGATCGCCAAACCTCATGATCCTCGTGTTTTCTTTATGTTTCTATTTTTAAGATTAACCGGAATAGACTTTGGTTGATTGTTTTGGATTTGAAAGTGTACGAGTTGATCATTTAGAAAGTTCATATTAGATTTTTCAACCCCGACACTCTCGGGGTAGGTGGCATATGATATTTGAATAACATGTATATTCCTTACTTTTAAATCTTAATAAAATATTTCTGCTACATTTTTTTTATATGTTTTACCCCTCAAAATAATTGTACGTTGGTGAGCCGCGTGTAACGCGGGCAAAGATCTAGTTTTGTACATACACTTTCTCTTGAATATGTATGTGTATGTTTAACTAATATGTTTTGATTTATCGAGAGACCAAGGGTGCAGCTCTTAAGGGGCGGGGAGGGGTGGCCGGAACCCCCGAATTTTCCCTCAGAAGTTCCGATTATATAGTATTCGTATAGAAATTTTTTTGTATATACGGTTTCAACTCCCCGAAACTAGTGATTTCCGACCCCCCGAAATTTCGGGTCAAGCTTCGCCACTGCGAGAAACCATGTCACCTTTAATGAGACTAAATTCTTGACGCCTTTGATAGTCCTCATTGACATCGGCATACATACATAAATACTCATATACGGTACTACTTCTTCATTGACATACGTAAATATCCTTCGTATTCATCTACATATCTATACTATATTATAAAGCATGAGGGAAGGATTCCAACCAAATTTAAGTAATTACAATATATAATGCATATGGTACAATAACTTAATGATGGTGATAAATGGGTGAAGTTGTCTTTTTACATTAACAATTAAGTTGATTATGAAATAATAAAGTTATTAGTGATTATTCATATTTCTAACTCCTTTATAAGTTATTAGTGGCTATCCATGTTCCTAACTCCTTTATCTTATTTATATCTATACCTTCTATTAGAGCCTTATAAATAGTGGTCATTGTGTTGTCATTATATACATCTCAATGAAACAACTCTCCCATTCATTATTTTCTTTATAATCTTTGGTTTGTTAGTAGGCGTTGTCACTGGCTCCTTTCTTCATTTTGTACCTTGATGTTCCAGTTACGGTGTGAAGCTAGATATCATTCGAGAAGATTTTAAGTCTGGTTTAGAGTCTCTTTTAAAGGCAAAACCAACTAGAGCAATTTTTCTTGGTGTTCGAATTGGTGACCCCACTACTGTAAGCAAACTTGTATTAAGTTTTGAGAATTGTAGAACACTGAGACTCTAATCGTCAATTATTATTTGCTTTGTCTTTATCTATTAACGAAACAGTGTAAAATTGATAATATTTTGTAGGTTGGTCAAGAACAATTCTCTCCAAGTTTCATTGGATGGCCACCTTTCATGAGAGTGAATTCAATCTGGGATTGATCATACAGGTGTGCTCATATGCTTGCTTTCATTTGAAGAAATTTACTTGGCCAAAATCTAATTTTGATCTTAGTACTTTCCCTTTTTTCAAATCACCATTTGATTTTCATAAAATTATCCATTAGGGATGTTTGGGCTTTTCTTTTGACATGCAAGGTTTAGTATTGTGGTCCTTATGATCAAGGGTAAGTTTAAATTTGATTCATAGTTTCTGGGTTTTTTTTTTTTTTTTTGGGTATTTGAAAGGATTCTAACTAAATTTAAATAATTACAACATAAAATGCATATGGTATAATAACTTAATGAAGTTAGTAAATGGGTGAAGTTGTCTTTTTTTATATTAACAATTAAATTGATTATGAAATAATAAAGTTATTAGTCACTATCCATGTTTCTAACTCCTTTATAAGTTATTAGTGACTATCAATGTTCTAACTCTTTTATCTAATTTATGTCTATACCTTCAATATCTATATCTATATCTATACTATACTATAAAGCATGATTGAAGGATTCCAAACAAATTTAAGTAATTACAACTATAATGCATATGGTACAATAACTTAATGAATGTAGTAAAAGGGTGAAGTTGTCTTTTTTACATTAACAATTAGTTGATTATGAAATAATAAAGTTATTAGTGACTATCCATGTTTTTAAATCCTTTATAAGTTGTTAGTGACTATCCATATTCCTAACTCCTTTATCTCATTTATGTCTATACCTTCAATAGTGCCCATTGTGTGTTATTATATACATCTCAATGAAACAACTTTCCCATTCCTTATTTTCTTTATAATCTTTGGTTTGTAAGTAGGCGTTGTCACTGGCTTCTTTCTTCAATTTGTACCTTTATGAAACCTTATTCTTACTTACTGATATCTTATGGCTGGCTTCTATCATGAAAACAATTAATGAACCATTTTCTTTTGTTCTATAGATTTGTAAGGGATTTTGTGTACTACAGTATTGCGGATAACCTTTATGTTGTATTTTGTCGTTCAACATTTTGTGAAATATAGGGTATCAATCTTACTACATAGTTGAGACATCAATGTAGCATGGAATGATGGAAGCTTACTACATAGTTGTAGAGTAAAACAATGAATGAACTATGTTTATTTTTTTTAAACATGAGAATTAAAATAAAAAATGCAAAAAATAGATAAAAAAAATTCGTAACAATTGAGCCGGTAGTTTAAGTTGAAAAATTTTAAACTTAAACAATAAAACTATATCATTCAAAACAATAAAGAAAATAAATTTTTAGTACTAACTAAAGATGTGGAAGATACAATAGTTTAAATTTTCTCCTTACTTGTGGATGATACAATGGTTAAAATTTTCCACTCAACTGACGTGAACAATACTTGTACTATAAGAGTTAGACATAGAGAATTCGTAAAATGACTTTGTCTATATCTATACTATAAAGTATTTAGGAAGGTTAGTCACAAAACTTAAAAACAATAATAGAAGATGACAAACTTCTTTTTTTTTCAACCTTACACTATTATATGTTAATCAAAACTTATACGCATATCGAAGCTTGGTCATCATGCCAAGCCTTCATGATAAGTCTATGATGTCCTTCTTTGTCTCATGTAAGAGACAACAAGACCATATTACATGTGCCCTACCCTTGTTTGCATTTATCATTACATATTTATTTTTGTTGTTGCTTCAATTTTTGTAAATATTGTGCTCCCGCCGCAACGCGCGGGCACCCCACTAGTAGAACACAATACCTGTGGTCACTAGGCAGTCTTATCCTATGGTCACTTGGTCACGAGACAATACTTTTATCCTAGATGATGAGATGAGATGAGATGGGATGTGGACTAAAATTGTAAAGCTTCATGATATCAGTCATGAACGCACACAACAAATTTAACTTTGTTTGATTGACGATGACGGATTCAAAATCCAAAATTTTACATTTTATGTGATGCAAAATCATCCAATTATCCAAATCCATTAAAGTAACCTGTTTTTGAAGATATTGTTTTTTTTTTTTCAAAAAAAAAAAAAAAAAAAAAAAATCAGTGTTGAAAGATAACCTATTATTAACCTACTAGTCCAGATGGTCCAGATTCATTTGGACAAATTTTTATCCAAAATGGGTATTATTTTAAAATTTATTTATACATTATTATAAACTTGATACCATTCTATTAATGGCATAAAAAACTAGGACATGACTTATATATATTACAAAAGAATAATTTTTATTATTACTAACATTATTACTTGTGAATGTATGATGACTTATCGATGAGGAACGGGTCCAATAACTAGCAGATTCGTATATGGCTCAATTAGATAAGGGAAGATAAGACAGAAAAGACCTAAATTTAAAAAGAGCATAACTTGGACTTCAATTGAAGCTACGGGCTCCACAAGCAGGCGGCGGAAAGGTCTCGATGAGTCATATCATATTGCAGCTGTTAGACCTTAATTCCTTGATTTAAGTCCCTGATTTCACCAATGTTCAGTTTTCCTTCAAATTCGTCAATTTTCATTACCTTTTTATTAAATTTCTTCATTTGGAAATTTAATAAAAGTTCTCTTTCCGAATTATATTTAGTGTTTTTGCTTCCACTCTGTGCCACTTATATATATATATATATATATATATATATATATATATATATATATATATATATTAGGGGTATTGAATTTTAATAATCCAAACTTTCACTAATTGGCCGACAATAATCTGTACTTCAAAAATTCTCAACAGTGATTCCAACTTTCAACGTTTTGGCCGATAATGAACCGTTGTTAACTGAGAACTAACTCAGTTAGTGGATCGGTTAACAAAGATTCATTATCGGCCAATACGTTGAAAGTTGGGATCGCTGTTAGGAATTTTTGAAGTACAGATTATTACCAGTCAATAGGTGAAAGTTTAGATTATTAAAATCCAATAACCCTGTGTATTATAATTAGATATTTTTTACAAGTAATTTGTGTATATGTTAACTTGTTAAGTAATAGATACAAATGAGGTCTTGGAGTGGGCTTTCTTAACGGCTCTACGTCACTACGTGTCAACGAAAGGGTCATGGGATCCAAAAGAAGGCGAGCCTAAAACAGACAGGTGGTCATAAGGAGCCACGTGAAGGGTTCATGAGGAGACAGGTGTTACGTGTTGGCGATATGGGCTTCTGGGCCCACTTACACATTCAATGATCCTGGGCCTTACCTACTTACTACAGGACACACTGATTTTTTTTATTTTTCTTTTACTCCTTTTAGTCTTTTCTATGAACCTTTTCTTTGATTTTGACCTATCCTTTCCTTGCTCATTTGGTTGTTACCCATACTATCAAACCAACATTACGTCGAGAATGGATTAATATTTCACTTTCAATTACATTTTTAATGGCAGACATACGGGCAATAAACTACCAAGAATCGAGAAAATATATAAACAAAATTTGAAGATAAAGTATAAAAATGGTTTATTTTTCTTGCTTTTCCTTTTCTATTTCTTTGATTTTATCTCCTCTCATCATAAGTTGTTTTTTTTTTTTTTTTTTTTCAAGTAGATATAACAAGAGGGTGTTTGAGATTTGCTTATTTAACTTTAAAATGTTTTTTAGTGAAAAATGCGTACTCGCTTATTACCTTCTTAATAGTAGTTTTTAAAAAAATGTCTAGATTAACTTTTGTGATGGAAAAAGTCAATAATTTATTTTTTAAAAAGTGATTGCTTTAGCTTATTCATGTAAAATGAACAAAAATAAGTAAAATGTGGATAGTTTGATATTTAAAAAGCTAAAAGCAGTTTTAAAAGTCAGGTTTTTGTGACTTTTAGAAAACAAATTTTAATTCATACTAAAAAGCCAAAACAAAAAGCACTTTTAGAGGGTGTTTGGGATTGAGTTTGGAGATGCAAAAGTGCTTTTGATCAAAAGTGCTTATTAGCTTATGACTTTTTGAGCCATTGGGGTTAGTGACCCAATGGTAGAAGCAAAACTTCTAGGAACACCTAAAGGGGAGGTCATGGGTTCAAGTCCCACAAGGAGAAGAAATTTGCCGTTCAAAAAAAAAAAAAAAAAAAGCTTATGACTTTTTGAAAATGAGTTTTAGAAAAAGTGTTTGGATTAGCTTTTGGGACGAGAAACGTAAAAAAGTCAATATATTGTCTTTTTTTAAGTGTTTCCATTGTGAATATTGGTTGTATAAGTCGTAGATTTGTAATTTTTTTTTACAAAAGTAAAAAGCCAGGATTTCTAACTTTTCAAAAACAATTTTTCCACCCTTAAAAGCCAAAAGTCAATACAGAAAATGCTTTTAGGTTACACAAACAGCTTATTGACTTATTGGCTTTTTGAAAAAGCTAATAAGTCAATAAGTTGTTTTGAAACTCAATCCCAAACACCCTCCTAATAAAACAAACAATAAGGCCAATATGTGAATAAGTTGTTTATAAACTCAACCTCAAACATACTCTAGTGTAGTAGACATGTCAATTCAAGGTTTCAAAAACCTAGAATCAACTTGGGATTTTTCCAATTTAGGGTTTTAGCCTTTTAGGTTCCAAAACATTTGTTTAGATTTAAAGGTGCCTATGAATGCATTTATGTAGGTGCATGTATAAAGTCACACATTGTCAAATGAAAAAAAAAGAAAAGAATGTGATACGGATACTAAATATAGTTAATTCAGATGCGCTTTTACATTCTTCAGTCAATGAAAAAAAATGCCCAAATAATTAATCACTTAGAAACAAATCAATCAAGAAACAAAATATTGGACATAACCACTAGTGTCGAGCTATGTATTGACATTCCAACGTGGACTTCAAAATCGCTCAGAGAGGGCCGGCTCAACCTTTGTGTGAGCCTAAAGCAAATATTAAAATAAGGGTCTATTTTCAAAACTAAAATAACATGTGAAGATAACAATAATTGTAGGATTAAAATTATTTGCATGATAAATACGAAAAATAAGCCTTCCGGACGATAGAGATATTGAGCTGAAGGTATGTTATCTCAAAATTTTGGGGCCTTATTAGATTGGGGGCCTAAAGCTCTAGCTTCAAAGTACTCCCCCTTAATCCGACCCTGACTCAGAGTTAAATGAATGTAAAATAATTAAGCAACAAAAGTACCATGGACAATGGGCGGCATGACCGTTATCGATTGTGGGATATTATGAAAAATTAATCATATAACTAATCAGTAGCAGATCTAGAAATTATTTCCTGACAGTACGATTAGAAAAGGGGGAGGAGGTGTTTAACCAAACTTTTAAGAGGTGCGGTCAAATTTTTTGCCTATAAATTACACTAAATTTTTAAGGGGGCGGCCCGCCTTGAACTATACATAAGTCTGCTCCTGTAACTAAAAAATAGATAATTAATCAACTCAAAAAATCAAATTGCTCTCTCGACTCGTCAACAGTTCTAAGTAACATCTGGTTTAATAAAACGCATCAATCGCGATGAATTACGTATATTTGTGATCTCTCAATTCTTATAAAGGATTTGGAAAAGAAAAAACATGAAAACATAAATATATTAATATTTTCAAGTTTATTTATCTAGCAATATTAGTCAAATGGTCTTTTGGTATAGTGACACCAAGTGTATATTCTTATCAAAACGGTGTGAGTTCAAATATCATAGAGTGTGCAATAAATGGATTTTAGGGGTAAAATTTTTAGGTGGTTGTGTGTGTTTGCTGTTAGGAGAGAGGGGCATCACTCCTAAACCTCTTGGGTACCCCACTGGAACAATGCAACCAGTGTCCCGGGTAGTGAGCTTAGGGTATCACAGGTTCTAGCCAAAGGTGAGTGGAGGGGTGTGGTTATGAGAGAGATGCAGAATCTATTAGTTTAGGGTAATATTGCCTTTAAATATGTGTTTTGGGGGAGTGAATCAGGGTAGTGAAGTAATAACACACGATTGTGTATTCACAAATCGTGAGACACAATCTATAATAAAACGTAAAATAAAAACGTTGATAAAACACAATATACTTAAGAAATAAGGAAATGTGAAAAAGTGGATTAATATGGAAAGATCAAGGAAATTGTAGGTAGGTTTGCAAGAGTCATTTTCATGTAATGGACCTATTATATTGAAGTGTTATGCATTGTTGGTGGCTTTTACAATCTCTCGTTTCCAAGTCTTTGTGACCATTTTGGCTACCCTATAATATAATTGTTCAATCACACCTTCCTTACCTAGGAAACCTATGTGTACCTTTCACCTTTTAATTCCCATCAATAATTTCCCATTTATTTCTATGCATCTTACTTTTTCATTTCATCTTTTTCACATTTTGTCTTTTGGTTTTGGATATTATATGGAAACAAACATGTAAATGAGGTAACTTTTTTTAGAAAAGGACACGTTTAAACCATTTACATATATCCGAGACAATTTAAATTATGTTTTATAATAACTCATGTATAACACCGAATTCTTAGGGGCTGTTTGGTTGATTAAGTGCTGAATCATTAAGATGTCTGAATGGTTAAGAGGCTCTGAATGATTAAGTGCTGAATGGTTCGGCTATATACCAAGTTTGAATGGTTCAGCTCTTAACCATTCCATTCAGAGCCTTTTTTTTTTATGTTGAAACAAACAGTCTGAATGTTGAACCATTCAGAGCTGAATTAAGAGGCTACCAAACAGACCCTAAGCAAAACAGATATTTCAACCGACTTTTGAATACTGGGTTATTTTTACAATTGGATTGAAATGTTTACAACCTTTTATGTTATAAAAATCTTTATTATATCGATAATAGTTATTTTTATGGTTATATGTGAAACATTAGCCATGTGACTTGTTCACTCCGACATATTCTTTATTTTTTTATGATACAATACTGATAAACATGAATACAATTTTGCAAAGATATTGTTAATCTTAATTACAAGGTAATTTTATGTACTTTTTATATTTTGTAGATACCATACATATATGTATACACTCAAAACTAGACCATTGACTTAGGTAATGGGTCGACCTAATTGTTGTTACACGTATGAGTTTCTCTGATTTGAACCGGTAGAGTATAATAGGACATGGTGGAATATTTAAATAGTATTGATTGTGTATATAAGTGTAGGTCCTATAAACAAATGGTCACTATTGAACATGAAAGTAGACTAATCATAAATAATTGAATTTAGGGTGTTTCTAGACCATGCACATGTGTGATAACTCATCACCATCCAAATACCAAGGATCTCATCATCACACATTTTTGGTATTAAAAGAATCTTAAAAATTCCAACCAAATATCAACAAACATGTTTAGATAAGATTCTTCCTTTTTTTATAATTTAAACTAGGTTTTTGTAGTTTCTTGAAAAAACAATTGTATTACTCTTTTTGTTTAAGTACTATATTTAAAGTGTACAAATGAAGTTTATTATGAGAAATTTTGGATTCACACATAACATGTGTGTGTGAGCTAATAGTTAAAACAATAGGTTAATAAAGGGGTCGACAATAAAAAATGGGACAAGTAAGCACAAGATTGATAGGCGTAACTAATCATTATTCTTTAAGATATAAGTAGCTTATGCTATAGTGCTGATGAGTTGTAACTTGTAAGCAAAGATCTTTCTAAGATCTTATTGTATCTATGAGTTTTGAGCACGTTAGATGGTACCTCATTTTGTTTAGGCTTGATCATCTCAAAAACTTATGCTATGTAATTACATAAAATAAAAAATGAACGTCTTTGTAACACAATTGTTAAACTCCAAATCTTAATCTATGCAACGCTAAGACAACCCTAAGAAAACTAGGCATATTCGGGTACCCAAAACACTTAAGCTATGGAATGACATAGTTGGACGTCCGGCAAACATTTGATAAAGAAACTACAAGGCATTTTATAATGCATGGATTGCCTAAACTTAAGCTATGGAATGAGATAGTTGGACGTCTAGCAAGGGCATTCGATAATGCATGGATCACCTAAACTTAAGCTACCCAACATTGTTATACGTCCAAAATGACCAAGTGGTCCAAGAAAAATATGCAACAACATGGTGAGGCAGCTAACAATGTGTAGATGGTCTCAAAAACTTTAGTTATGCAATGACATAGTTAGAAGTATGTTAACAGCTTGTCTGTGTTGTCGTGGACCTTATAATGGGTTGTTTGTGTTGTCAAAAACTCAATCTTGGCTTGAGAAATTGGGGTATGAGTATATAGATTGGGGATGCGGTGGAGTAGGTCGAGACCAAGATATGTTGGTTCTGGCTAGGGCTGTTCATGAGCCAAATTGAACCGATCGGAGCTTTGCTCATGTTCGGTTCATTTACAGACCGAACCGAGCATGTTTTCAACCGCACCAAAGTTGAAGAGCATTTTTCGAGCTAATGTCAAGCGACTATCGAGCGCCACAGAACAAAAAAGGTAAGTGATGACGGGGGGTTAGTTTGTAAAGTAAAGTGCAGTTTTTGTCCCTAAGGTTTGCGTCAAATTAGAACACAAGTATAAATTTTTAAAACGACAAGAAATAAGAAAAACACTCAGTTGGTTCTATCAAGATCAACAGAGCGGGAAGATGAATTGATGAGCTATTGAAGCAGACCCTTGTTCTATCGGAAGTTCGAAATCGAATGAATCGATTGAAGCAAAACCCTAGCGAGTGGCGATGGAGAAATCGAGTAATCCCAACTCCAAACCCGATTAGGTATGCTTGTCTTAGACCCATCCAAAAACCCGTGGGGTTTTTGTTGAGTAATTACATGTCAGGTCGGGTATTGGGTATACCATGTATACCCATGGGTTTTAAGTAAACCCGTTAATTTAAAAAAAATTACCTGTTGAGTATATCCGACCCAAAACTCGTCGGGTATCTATGGGTAACTATTAACTAATTTAGCATTATCAAATATATATGAATAACTACAATGTATATAAATAAAATACCAAAACATATATAAAAACACTGAAATGCATATATAACAAAAACATTATATGTCAATTTTTGGTATTTTTAACACAAGATGACAATCTAGATACATATATTACATATGGTTAAGACTTGTGTAGAAAGTGGGATTTATCTAAGAAATGTAAGAAGCCATAGAATAATGACAAGTGGTATCAATAAGTTTAATGGAAAATGTTATATTAGTAATTAACAAATTGTGTTTTATCCTTTAATATAAAACAATTATTATAATATTAATTAGGTATTTATGTTTAGTTATTAATTATTCCTAATATCATGGGATTTCAAAATTGAAATCATATTTAAATCTTCAACTAAATATTTTTCATTCCATCAATCTTCATATATTTGCCTTCCTTTCTCATGATTAATTCACTCTATTCACGTCTAGATCCAGATTCATATTTCATAGTGTTTTATCGACATATCACATGAACTTAAAACACTATTGTTTGAATGTCCAGAATTAAAACACCAATGTTTGAACGTCCAAATCCAGATTCATATTCGCAGTGTTTTATCGAAATATCACATGAACTTAAAACACTATTGTTTGAATGTCCAGAATTAAAACGCCAATGTTTGAACGTCCAGATCCATATTCATATTCATAGTGTTTTATCGAAATATCACATGAACTTAAAACACTTTTGTTTGAACGTCCATGAACTTAAAACACACCAATAAGAACATACAACAACCTGCAAACCCAATCGGAACTATAATAACCCGTTTGTCCATTTTACAAGACACCATCACATTTTACTAAACTTTTATACAAATCGAAAAAATAAAACTTGGACTAAAAACACCACGGGGCGATTTACTTGAATGACACTTCATCCTTTTAGTTGTAAAACACCACAATGTTCTCCATATGGATGTTAGACTAGGTAAGAAAAGAGTTTATGAAGAAGGTAGGAAAGGAACTTTATGACTAATGATAAGGATGTTGTTTTTCATTATTTTTCGGTGATTTAGTTTCCTTTTTGCAAAGGTTTTAGAGGAGAGAAGGTATTGGAATTGAGTAAATTACTATTAATTGAATAGTTTCCTTTATCAACGTTTTTTTTTTTCTTTTTTAAAACACGAGTAGATTACTATTATGCCCCTACACTTATTAATTATACAATAATTATAAAACACTAATTACAATCATGTCATTCATTTAATCTTGACCATCAATAATCTAATCCAATGGCCTAAAACTCTTCCTACACTTCTTAGAAAAACACCAATTTCTACATGAACCCCACCCTATTACATATATTATGCATATAAAAGAAATTATATCAAGCATACAATTAGGAAAACGGGTATACGTTATTAGGTAATCGGATCGGGTAAACGAGTATATTACAGAATCCTAAACCCGTGAAAAAACAAAAGAATTCCATATCCAGTCCCATACCCAATTACCTAATTCCAAACCAACCCTAAATGTGTTGGGTTTCATGTTTACCCATTAAATTTGGGTTTGATTGCGATCTGTGATCTCCATTTAACATCTATGTAATTTTTCTATTCTATGTTTTACATGCTATTTAGATATAACAGAATATGGATTCAAGTTTTGTTGTTCACGTTTGATTTGATAGTTTGGGTTGAGATTGTTTTTAGTTAATCTTTTTTTCGGTGTTACTAAATACGCTAATAATTGACCTAAGGTAACCCGTTCTTATTTCGACACCTATTATGTCATTATATTTTAAATATATTAATAGGCCAGCGATTTGAACAGTACATTTACTTTCCAGCCTTTTTTGATGCTTTATATAACATAATTTGTAACATTCATTCAATGATGTGCTTTGTTCAGTTGTTTGTTGTGAGCTTTAAAATCAGTCGACCCAGGTTCGATTCTTTGTGGGGGGGCATTTTTTGCTAATTTATTTTTAGGTTGTGTTTGGCAGATGGGTATTTATGGGGTGTGTGTATTGGCTGTTCATTAGCCTTCTTCACTTTATAATAACATCTCTACTCTCTCTCTCTCTCTCTCTCTCTCTCTCTCTCTCTCTACCACCACTGCATAACATATCTTAGCTCTCTCTCTACAACCCTGTAACACCCCAACCGATGGCGGAAACATCGAGGTGTCACGTAGTGACGATTGTTCAATAGCTCATGGACTAAAGTGTAAATTTGAATACATTGATTAAATAATTTATTACATTGAAATGAAATTTCAGGATACAATAATTCTAAAGTGACAAGTCTAACTAAGATACAATGTAGACAAGACTGAAATATAAAATCCAAAAGCCTAAAAGAAGCGTCTCAAAACAACCTGAAACATGTACAAAATATTTTGGTCAATACAAAAATTGTATTGGTGAGCATACCCTGTTTAAATAAATATAGTAGAAAAGTGTTTAGCAATTCATGTGCGGTACCATTTGCAATTATGTAATAAGTAATATCCGTTCAAAACCAAACCTGAAGAATAATGACTAACACATGACTAACCAACTGAATAATGAATTAACAAGACAATGACCAAGATTCTCTCAACAGAGTCTCAAGGGGGTATACCATAGTACTATTCATTGAAAAGCTAGGCCGCCCAGCGGTTAATGATTTTGACAAGTCATAGACACACCAATTAACATAAAGCAAACACACATGAGAATTGCATTAAGTATAATAAATTGAAACTTGATTAATATATAAGTACATGAGTCACCCCAAAATAGTAAAACAGTAAAAAAAAGGGGAAGATATACTCACAGTTTGCGAAAGCGATCAAAATCCACTTAAGCGGTCGTGAGCTAAGTAATGAGAATTCTGAGGAATTCAACCTATAATGTGTAAAAATACTAATAAGGGAAAAGTCTAAAAGTCTATGGTAACTAGGGTCTAAGGCATTAGGGTTTGCTGAGTCGATTTGGGGAATTAGAGTTTTTATGATAAGTCGTGTTAACGTAAAAGTTGTATATCACAAATAATTAAGACAAAATAATTTAGTTAGTTACTTGAAAATACAATAATCATAAATATATAAATAAGTAATTTTGAGTTACACAATGATTCAATAAAAGATAATAAAGACATTAAACCATATGAGTATTTCTATTTTATAAGAAAATATTTATAAAATAGATGCTTAAATTGTATAAATAAATAAATGTTTTATTATGTCTAATTTAACGTAAATAAGACTAATAATACCATACATGATCCAAAAATACTAGTTTTATAGAAAATGGATGATCTCTGATGTAAACAAATTAAAATAATTTTCCCATGATTTATATAAACTTATTTATAATTAAAACGGATTTAACGAGATTAAATTATGTTTAAATGATTAAAATAGGAAATTTAATAAAAATAAGTGTTTTTCCAAACAATAATTTCTATTTAAGTTCATGATGATGAGAAATAATTTATCAAAAATTTTGAGATAAAAATCATTAAAAGTGAATTTTTAATCAATTAATTATGATTAAAACTATTTAAATTAATAAAATCATGAAAATAAATATTTTTCAGAAAACTAAAATATGACAATTTTCTATGAGATATCAGGAAGCTACACCTAAATTTTTATAATTTTTTGAGTAAAAACGAATTTATTATTAATATTCTAAGTTTAAATCAATTTCAAAAGATTAAAATAAAGGAAAAAAAAGATAATGAACTAATAAATAAAAAAATATCAGAAAAATGAATGCTTCATGTGGGAGTTGAACCTGGATCCTTTCCAAACACAAACACACACTAAACCATTACACCACAAGCCTTAATGTTGGAATATGTTGGAAGGAAATAATATTTAACCCTTATGTAGTGTTACATCATCTTCCCCAAATAACTTCAAAGAACCCTAGCCTTAACCCTAATCCTAATAGCGTGAACCAGACCTGAATAGGTCTTCGTCGTTATAAGGGGCTTTCAAGCTACATCTAAACCCGAGCATGGGGAAAAGATTATTAAGGACTTACAAATGTGTAAAGAGTTCGAAATTGAAGCCATGGGTCCAAGGCTCGGCATCGACGTAGACGGGTCTTCTGCTCATGATTTCCGTTAACTTACAGAGGTTTCAGAATGTTTAATAGTTTCTAAGGTTGATGGAACGTCCAACTTATAAATAGGTGAAAAGAAAACGAACGTTTGAACCCGATTCTTCACTTTCCGATCGGTTACAAACTCATGGATTAAAGCTTCATTAATAATGATTAAAAACGTGAATTAGCTGAATAGTTACGTTAGTTATGATGGAGATAATTGATTTGTGTCAAAAGAAACGGAAAAGAAGCAATAATTGCGAGTTTAAGCATTCGCCGGAAAAACACTCCGGCCACCGGAGGCTACCGGAAAAACGCGACCAGGGGAAAAGCTGAATTCTTTTTTTAAAAACTTTTCAATTTTAACACCTTTGGCCCCTCATGTATAACCAAGTTAGTTTATTATATAATTAAGTTAGTTTTTCTTTTATAAAACTAAACCAAGTTAACTAGATTTAACTTAAAACTTTTATAAAACTTTTTTAAACCTGAATTTTTTTATAGAAGCTTTTACGAACACGTTTCCACATAGGCATTCGATTAAAACTCATATCCGATCCATAAAAAAATATAAACGATGAATTTTTTTTTTTTATTCGCTCTAAAATAAATTTTGAAAACGACGAAACTTATAGGGATTATAATAGAAAATTTTGAAGGGCTATTATTGTAAATTTGACGAAGGACGAAGGTGACGAATGTCACAGTCTCCCCTACTTTAGAAAATTTCGTCTCGAAATTTCTTTCGAGTGAAGGTTACTATGAAACAAAATGCGTTGTAAAAGTCAACTAGATTTTTAAAAGAAAATTCCATCAGTTATGATTTGACAAAATTTAGAATAGTTTTGTTTAATACCCGAAGTAAAAGTTTCAAAATCTTTGACAGTTAAGAAAGTTTAGAGTTTAATTGAAAAATGCTTTGGGAATGTGCAACGGATGAGGGGCGGAGGGACTAACGAAACAGTCTCCCCTACTTTAGAAAAGTTTCTGACTAAATGTTGGTTAGTGTGCAGCAAGTATCCAAATAATCGAGTGTGTAAGAGTATACAAGGTTCGTGTTTTCTGTGTGGGTGGTCAAGAGAAAAAAAAAACTCTAGGAAGACGGATTGAAACTCGTGTAAGAACTCTCTTATAGAAAATGTTAGCTATTAGTCAACTATCTAATGAAGAGGTAGTAATGGGTAACGGGTCGGTTCTTGGTTAGACTCCTAGTCCGTTCCCGCAGTATCGTTTATGCTTATATATAGGGTGTACCGCAGCTGACCCACCACACTCCCGATACTTTGGACTCATACTGATTGTCTACCAACAGCCTAATTAGAATCACACACCACCCTCATGTACCTGTAAGCCCATGATTGCGTTCCGGACCGTAATCATCGATTTACCTTACACTAGGGTGTTATGCTTTTCCATAACCCTATCCTAAGTAATACTAGAAATAAATGCGTGCAATCAGAATGTAATAGCCACTGTAATGAAATAATGTTCAATCATGACATGGTTAGAGGTCCTTCCCTTTCGGGTTTTCCCTTTAACCGTAATGAGAATAAAATGTAAGTATAAGACATGGTTAGAGGTTCTTCCCTTTCGGGTTCACCCTTAACCGGTAACTTTTGTTCACATCGTTGGTTCTAAACACTCATATTGATAGACCCTGAGGTTTACACCGTTTCCCCTCGGATTGAAGAAATACTCTAACCCGAGTCGTACGTGGGCACCGGCTTAGATCTCATACGAGTTATCAACTAGTATGTTCGTTGGCCATGATGAAAAAACAAAATAATGCATAGTATAACAGGGTTTTGCTCAAAACAGGAAAGAAAATATGCATACCAAATATGTGTTCATGTAAGTATATAAGTATAGCAAAAAAATTCCGACTGAAAGAATAGTATAACATAAATCGAGTAAATCGCACAATTGCACAAAATGAAAGTAAACGAGTTGAATTAATGCAAATAGGCAATGTGAAAATAATCACAAATAACGTGTTAGAAATAACTATGAATGAAAAATGGTGCAAGAATAAAATAATGAAATTTACGGCAAATGAATGTGCATGAAACGGGTGTATAGCCTACTGGCTTGTGAGTTAAAATCTAGTAATTTTACATATATGCGTTATACTATAAAAGACATTTAGCAACATTCTGATAAAAAGATATGTCCATTGTTTTGTTAAACCAAAGGTTTTGCAACTGAAAGAGTATAAGTGTAAAGGTAAATTTTCGTAGTTTACTCGACTTTGTGATATTGTTGAAAGAATAGTAGTGATGCATGAGAATAAATTTTTAGAAATCAAAGTGTGTTTTAGATTCGAAACAGGTTTATTTGCAAAATCTTCGTAAATACACATTTTCATATGTTTACGAGAAGTCGAGTTTGAAAATTGTTATAAGGCTTATTATTAGTTGCAAATTTCTCTCGAAAATATATATTGGATATGTCATGTGAAAACAAAAGATTTACATTTGGTCCTTAAAATATGCAATACAAGTTTGTGAAATGCAAAATGAAACCATTTAATGAAGTATGTGTAATTCTATTGTGTTTTAAAAGAAAAATGACATGAATAATAAGATTAACGTATGTAATAGATTACCAATATTTTTAAGAAAATTCATAATCAACGAGATGTAGAAATAGATCCTTGAGAGGTGGATTTCACTCCTAACTCAAAGATGTATTTCAAAATGGGAAACGATTGTGGAATGAAACCAATCACTAAGTTAAGGATATCACTCCCAGCTTAGTGGTTAAGTTTCTTTTTGAAGGAAATACTTTTTGAGGTGTGGATGTCACTCCTATCTCAAAGACATATTCCTAAGATAAATAACATATAGAGGAGTGAAACTAATCACCAAGGTATGGATGTCACTCCTAACTTGGCGCTATCGTTTCGTTTGTGAAATACGAGCGTATTCTTTTCTAAGCAAAATACCGAAAGAATAACGAGAAAAATATCATAGCAAAAATACCTAAAAAGGAAAATATAAGTATAAAGAGGAATATACACAAGAGAACTCGTGAATGTAAGCTTAGTTATAGACTAGGCTAAAAGGCATTCTAATAACCTAATTCCCTATAACCATGGCTCTGATACCAATCTGTAACACCCCAACCGATGGCGGAAACATCGAGGTGTCACGTAGTGACGATTGTTCAATAGCTCATGGACTAAAGTGTAAATTTGAATACATTGATTAAATAATTTATTACATTGAAATGAAATTTCAGGATACAATAATTCTAAAGTGACAAGTCTAACTAAGATACAATGTAGACAAGACTGAAATATAAAATCCAAAAGCCTAAAAGAAGCGTCTCAAAACAACCTGAAACATGTACAAAATATTTTGGTCAATACAAAAATTGTATTGGTGAGCATACCCTGTTTAAATAAATATAGTAGAAAAGTGTTTAGCAATTCATGTGCGGTACCATTTGCAATTATGTAATAAGTAATATCCGTTCAAAACCAAACCTGAAGAATAATGACTAACACATGACTAACCAACTGAATAATGAATTAACAAGACAATGACCAAGATTCTCTCAACAGAGTCTCAAGGGGGTATACCATAGTACTATTCATTGAAAAGCTAGGCCGCCCAGCGGTTAATGATTTTGACAAGTCATAGACACACCAATTAACATAAAGCAAACACACATGAGAATTGCATTAAGTATAAGAAATTGAAACTTGATTAATATATAGGTACATGAGTCACCCCAAAATAGTAAAACAGTAAAAAAAAGGGGAAGATATACTCACAGTTTGCGAAAGCGATCAAAATCCACTTAAGCGGTCGTGAGCTAAGTAATGAGAATTCCGAGGAATTCAACCTATAATGTGTAAAAATACTAATAAGGGAAAAGTCTAAAAGTCTATGGTAACTAGGGTCTAAGGCATTAGGGTTTGCTGAGTCGATTTGGGGAATTAGAGTTTTTATGATAAGTCGTGTTAACGTAAAAGTTGTATATCACAAATAATTAAGACAAAATAATTTAGTTAGTTACTTGAAAATACAATAATCATAAATATATAAATAAGTAATTTTGAGTTACACAATGATTCAATAAAAGATAATAAAGACATTAAACCATATGAGTATTTCTATTTTATAAGAAAATATTTATAAAATAGATGCTTAAATTGTATAAATAAATAAATGTTTTATTATGTCTAATTTAACGTAAATAAGACTAATAATACCATACATGATCCAAAAATACTAGTTTTATAGAAAATGGATGATCTCTGATGTAAACAAATTAAAATAATTTTCCCATGATTTATATAAACTTATTTATAATTAAAACGGATTTAACGAGATTAAATTATGTTTAAATGATTAAAATAGGAAATTTAATAAAAATAAGTGTTTTTCCAAACAATAATTTCTATTTAAGTTCATGATGATGAGAAATAATTTATCAAAATTTTGAGATAAAAATCATTAAAAGTGAATTTTTAATCAATTAATTATGATTAAAACTATTTAAATTAATAAAATCATGAAAATAAATATTTTTCAGAAAACTAAAATATGACAATTTTCTATGAGATATCAGGAAGCTACACCTAAATTTTTATAATTTTTTGAGTAAAAACGAATTTATTATTAATATTCTAAGTTTAAATCAATTTCAAAAGATTAAAATAAAGGAAAAAAAGATAATGAACTAATAAATAAAAAAATATCAGAAAAATGAATGTTTCATGTGGGAGTTGAACCTGGATCCTTTCCAAACACAAACACACACTAAACCATTACACCACAAGCCTTAATGTTGGAATATGTTGGAAGGAAATAATATTTAACCCTTATGTAGTGTTACATCATCTTCCCCAAATAACTTCAAAGAACCCTAGCCTTAACCCTAATCCTAATAGCGTGAACCAGACCTGAATAGGTCTTCGTCGTTATAAGGGGCTTTCAAGCTACATCTAAACCCGAGCATGGGGAAAAGATTATTAAGGACTTACAAATGTGTAAAGAGTTCGAAATTGAAGCCATGGGTCCAAGGCTCGGCATCGACGTAGACGGGTCTTCTGCTCATGATTTCCGTTAACTTACAGAGGTTTCAGAATGTTTAATAGTTTCTAAGGTTGATGGAACGTCCAACTTATAAATAGGTGAAAAGAAAACGAACGTTTGAACCCGATTCTTCACTTTCCGATCGGTTACAAACTCATGGATTAAAGCTTCATTAATAATGATTAAAAACGTGAATTAGCTGAATAGTTACGTTAGTTATGATGGAGATAATTGATTTGTGTCAAAAGAAACGGAAAAGAAGCAATAATTGCGAGTTTAAGCATTCGCCGGAAAAACACTCCGGCCACCGGAGGCTACCGGAAAAACGCGACCAGGGGAAAAGCTGAATTCTTTTTTTAAAAACTTTTCAATTTTAACACCTTTGGCCCCTCATGTATAACCAAGTTAGTTTATTATATAATTAAGTTTGTTTTTCTTTTATAAAACTAAACCAAGTTAACTAGATTTAACTTAAAACTTTTATAAAACTTTTTTAAACCTGAATTTTTTTATAGAAGCTTTTACGAACACGTTTCCACATAGGCATTCGATTAAAACTCATATCCGATCCATAAAAAAATATAAACGATGAATTTTTTTTTTATTCGCTCTAAAATAAATTTTGAAAACGACGAAACTTATAGGGATTATAATAGAAAATTTTGAAGGGCTATTATTGTAAATTTGACGAAGGACGAAGGTGACGAATGTCACAGTCTCCCCTACTTTAGAAAATTTCGTCTCGAAATTTCTTTCGAGTGAAGGTTACTATGAAACAAAATGCGTTGTAAAAGTCAACTAGATTTTTAAAAGAAAATTCCATCAGTTATGATTTGACAAAATTTAGAATAGTTTGTTTAATACCCGAAGTAAAAGTTTCAAAATCTTTGACAGTTAAGAAAGTTTAGAGTTTAATTGAAAAATGCTTGGGAATGTGCAACGGATGAGGGGCGGAGGGACTAACGAAACAGTCTCCCCTACTTTAGAAAAGTTTCTGACTAAATGTTGGTTAGTGTGCAGCAAGTATCCAAATAATCGAGTGTGTAAGAGTATACAAGGTTCGTGTTTTCTGTGTGGGTGGTCAAGAGAAAAAAAAAACTCTAGGAAGACGGATTGAAACTCGTGTAAGAACTCTCTTATAGAAAATGTTAGCTATTAGTCAACTATCTAATGAAGAGGTAGTAATGGGTAACGGGTCGGTTCTTGGTTAGACTCCTAGTCCGTTCCCGCAGTATCGTTTATGCTTATATATAGGGTGTACCGCAGCTGACCCACCACACTCCCGATACTTTGGACTCATACTGATTGTCTACCAACAGCCTAATTAGAATCACACACCACCCTCATGTACCTGTAAGCCCATGATTGCGTTCCGGACCGTAATCATCGATTTACCTTACACTAGGGTGTTATGCTTTTCCATAACCCTATCCTAAGTAATACTAGAAATAAATGCGTGCAATCAGAATGTAATAGCCACTGTAATGAAATAATGTTCAATCATGACATGGTTAGAGGTCCTTCCCTTTCGGGTTTTCCCTTTAACCGTAATGAGAATAAAATGTAAGTATAAGACATGGTTAGAGGTTCTTCCCTTTCGGGTTCACCCTTAACCGGTAACTTTTGTTCACATCGTTGGTTCTAAACACTCATATTGATAGACCCTGAGGTTTACACCGTTTCCCCTCGGATTGAAGAAATACTCTAACCCGAGTCGTACGTGGGCACCGGCTTAGATCTCATACGAGTTATCAACTAGTATGTTCGTTGGCCATGATGAAAAAACAAAATAATGCATAGTATAACAGGGTTTTGCTCAAAACAGGAAAGAAAATATGCATACCAAATATGTGTTCATGTAAGTATATAAGTATAGCAAAAAAATTCCGACTGAAAGAATAGTATAACATAAATCGAGTAAATCGCACAATTGCACAAAATGAAAGTAAACGAGTTGAATTAATGCAAATAGGCAATGTGAAAATAATCACAAATAACGTGTTAGAAATAACTATGAATGAAAAATGGTGCAAGAATAAAATAATGAAATTTACGGCAAATGAATGTGCATGAAACGGGTGTATAGCCTACTGGCTTGTGAGTTAAAATCTAGTAATTTTACATATATGCGTTATACTATAAAAGACATTTAGCAACATTCTGATAAAAAGATATGTCCATTGTTTTGTTAAACCAAAGGTTTTGCAACTGAAAGAGTATAAGTGTAAAGGTAAATTTTCGTAGTTTACTCGACTTTGTGATATTGTTGAAAGAATAGTAGTGATGCATGAGAATAAATTTTTAGAAATCAAAGTGTGTTTTAGATTCGAAACAGTTTATTTGCAAAATCTTCGTAAATACACATTTTCATATGTTTACGAGAAGTCGAGTTTGAAAATTGTTATAAGGCTTATTATTAGTTGCAAATTTCTCTCGAAAATATATATTGGATATGTCATGTGAAAACAAAAGATTTACATTTGGTCCTTAAAATATGCAATACAAGTTTGTGAAATGCAAAATGAAACCATTTAATGAAGTATGTGTAATTCTATTGTGTTTTAAAAGAAAAATGACATGAATAATAAGATTAACGTATGTAATAGATTACCAATATTTTTAAGAAAATTCATAATCAACGAGATGTAGAAATAGATCCTTGAGAGGTGGATTTCACTCCTAACTCAAAGATGTATTTCAAAATGGGAAACGATTGTGGAATGAAACCAATCACTAAGTTAAGGATATCACTCCCAGCTTAGTGGTTAAGTTTCTTTTTGAAGGAAATACTTTTTGAGGTGTGGATGTCACTCCTATCTCAAAGACATATTCCTAAGATAAATAACATATAGAGGAGTGAAACTAATCACCAAGGTATGGATGTCACTCCTAACTTGGCGCTATCGTTTCGTTTGTGAAATACGAGCGTATTCTTTTCTAAGCAAAATACCGAAAGAATAACGAGAAAAATATCATAGCAAAAATACCTAAAAAGGAAAATATAAGTATAAAGAGGAATATACACAAGAGAACTCGTGAATGTAAGCTTAGTTATAGACTAGGCTAAAAGGCATTCTAATAACCTAATTCCCTATAACCATGGCTCTGATACCAATCTGTAACACCCCAACCGATGGCGGAAACATCGAGGTGTCACGTAGTGACGATTGTTCAATAGCTCATGGACTAAAGTGTAAATTTGAATACATTGATTAAATAATTTATTACATTGAAATGAAATTTCAGGATACAATAATTCTAAAGTGACAAGTCTAACTAAGATACAATGTAGACAAGACTGAAATATAAAATCCAAAAGCCTAAAAGAAGCGTCTCAAAACAACCTGAAACATGTACAAAATATTTTGGTCAATACAAAAATTGTATTGGTGAGCATACCCTGTTTAAATAAATATGGTAGAAAAGTGTTTAGCAATTCATGTGCGGTACCATTTGCAATTATGTAATAAGTAATATCCGTTCAAAACCAAACCTGAAGAATAATGACTAACACATGACTAACCAACTGAATAATGAATTAACAAGACAATGACCAAGATTCTCTCAACAGAGTCTCAAGGGGGTATACCATAGTACTATTCATTGAAAAGCTAGGCCGCCCAGCGGTTAATGATTTTGACAAGTCATAGACACACCAATTAACATAAAGCAAACACACATGAGAATTGCATTAAGTATAAGAAATTGAAACTTGATTAATATATAGGTACATGAGTCACCCCAAAATAGTAAAACAGTAAAAAAAAAAGGGGAAGATATACTCACAGTTTGCGAAAGCGATCAAAATCCACTTAAGCGGTCGTGAGCTAAGTAATGAGAATTCCGAGGAATTCAACCTATAATGTGTAAAAATACTAATAAGGGAAAAGTCTAAAAGTCTATGGTAACTAGGGTCTAAGGCATTAGGGTTTGCTGAGTCGATTTGGGGAATTAGAGTTTTTATGATAAGTCGTGTTAACGTAAAAGTTGTATATCACAAATAATTAAGACAAAATAATTTAGTTAGTTACTTGAAAATACAATAATCATAAATATATAAATAAGTAATTTTGAGTTACACAATGATTCAATAAAAGATAATAAAGACATTAAACCATATGAGTATTTCTATTTTATAAGAAAATATTTATAAAATAGATGCTTAAATTGTATAAATAAATAAATGTTTTATTATGTCTAATTTAACGTAAATAAGACTAATAATACCATACATGATCCAAAAATACTAGTTTTATAGAAAATGGATGATCTCTGATGTAAACAAATTAAAATAATTTTCCCATGATTTATATAAACTTATTTATAATTAAAACGGATTTAACGAGATTAAATTATGTTTAAATGATTAAAATAGGAAATTTAATAAAAATAAGTGTTTTTCCAAACAATAATTTCTATTTAAGTTCATGATGATGAGAAATAATTTATCAAAAATTTTGAGATAAAAATCATTAAAAGTGAATTTTTAATCAATTAATTATGATTAAAACTATTTAAATTAATAAAATCATGAAAATAAATATTTTTCAGAAAACTAAAATATGACAATTTTCTATGAGATATCAGGAAGCTACACCTAAATTTTTATAATTTTTTGAGTAAAAACGAATTTATTATTAATATTCTAAGTTTAAATCAATTTCAAAAGATTAAAATAAAGGAAAAAAAGATAATGAACTAATAAATAAAAAAATATCAGAAAAATGAATGCTTCATGTGGGAGTTGAACCTGGATCCTTTCCAAACACAAACACACACTAAACCATTACACCACAAGCCTTAATGTTGGAATATGTTGGAAGGAAATAATATTTAACCCTTATGTAGTGTTACATCATCTTCCCCAAATAACTTCAAAGAACCCTAGCCTTAACCCTAATCCTAATAGCGTGAACCAGACCTGAATAGGTCTTCGTCGTTATAAGGGGCTTTCAAGCTACATCTAAACCCGAGCATGGGGAAAAGATTATTAAGGACTTACAAATGTGTAAAGAGTTCGAAATTGAAGCCATGGGTCCAAGGCTCGGCATCGACGTAGACGGGTCTTCTGCTCATGATTTCCGTTAACTTACAGAGGTTTCAGAATGTTTAATAGTTTCTAAGGTTGATGGAACGTCCAACTTATAAATAGGTGAAAAGAAAACGAACGTTTGAACCCGATTCTTCACTTTCCGATCGGTTACAAACTCATGGATTAAAGCTTCATTAATAATGATTAAAAACGTGAATTAGCTGAATAGTTACGTTAGTTATGATGGAGATAATTGATTTGTGTCAAAAGAAACGGAAAAGAAGCAATAATTGCGAGTTTAAGCATTCGCCGGGAAAAACACTCCGGCCACCGGAGGCTACCGGAAAAACGCGACCAGGGGAAAAGCTGAATTCTTTTTTTTAAAAACTTTTCAATTTTAACACCTTTGGCCCCTCATGTATAACCAAGTTAGTTTATTATATAATTAAGTTAGTTTTTCTTTTATAAAACTAAACCAAGTTAACTAGATTTAACTTAAAACTTTTATAAAACTTTTTTAAACCTGAATTTTTTTATAGAAGCTTTTACGAACACGTTTCCACATAGGCATTCGATTAAAACTCATATCCGATCCATAAAAAAATATAAACGATGAATTTTTTTTTTATTCGCTCTAAAATAAATTTTGAAAACGACGAAACTTATAGGGATTATAATAGAAAATTTTGAAGGGCTATTATTGTAAATTTGACGAAGGACGAAGGTGACGAATGTCACAAACCCCTTCGTCTTCCTCTTTCATCCACCGTCTTTAGTTTTCGAAACCACCACTGTAATAGGTATCTGGTGTTACAGTGGAATCGAATGGCAGGTATTGATTTTCTCTTATACTCTTTACTCTCGGTCTCTCCCTCTCTCCCCCTCTCTATTTTTCTTTATAATATGCATTTGATAAGTGTGTGTGTATCTGTGTGCTAAACCCTAGCCGCTACCGTCTGCATTTGTTTATCAGTTGTTAGATAACGGTGGTCGTGGGTTGGCTTGTGATTGAAGGGATGGAGACCCCTTTCTTGCTAAACCATAGCTGTTTTCGTCGTGTGTTTATGTGGTAAACCCTAGCCGTCACCGTCAACGTTTCATTTTCTGTTGTTACATGATGGTGGTCGTGGGTTGGCATGTGATTGAAGGGGTGGAGGCCCTTTCCTGCTAAACCCTAGCCGTCATCGTCTACATTTGTTTAGATGATGGTGGTTATCAGTTAGCCTGTGATTGAAGGGGTGGAGGTCGTGAGCCTCTGTTGCTATTTTTTAATGGCATGCATTGATTTTCAGTTTTGGTAAAATATTTTTTTTCATCGGCCTGCTTGCATGAGGTTATTATAAACCTCTGAGTGATGAATCAATGATCTGGACACCAATGTAGCTTCGCGGGATCTGTAAGTTGTGTGTTTTGTGTTGTGTGCGTCTGTTTGACTTGGATAACGGGTCAAAACATTTGAGGTTTTGTCAATTGCATGGTGTACGTGTTTATTTAGTTGTTTGTTATTCTATGTCTAGAATCGTGTAAGACCCTAACCCGTAATCACGCGATCAACGCCTAATCATACGGGTTTGGACCTTACTTAAACCACTCCCGATTAAAACTTTGGTAAATTATGAAAACCCAACTTAATGAATCCCATACACGTTTAGTTCCAATAAATTTTACATCATTGCTACAAAAAGAATGTATTAAAGTTTGTGTTTTTAACGGGAGTTCCTTAGATTCTAGTGCGGAAGCTTGTATGGGTGATCGGGTGTGTTCGGCTCTTCTCGCGACTTGATCCTTGCTCCGGGACTTCCTTCACTTGTTTACCTAGCACCATTTCACAAAAATGGTTAGTGGGTTGTCAATGATACATTTAAACTAGTACGGTATTCGTTACACGTTGATACGGAACGAACCAGGCCAAACGGCCCTTTATCGGGAGAACAAACTGCTGCAACTTATGCGCAGCAGCTGTTCGGATCGCTTTTACCCCTTCTAAACCCCAAAATCTGACTTCGACTTTCAAATGAGAACTGTTCTACGCTCCGAGATCTTTCCAGGCATATAAAGAACACCTCCTAACGATTTTTCTACGATTTTATACGCAATTTTAAAGTTCGTGCTGACGTGCAGGTCAAAGCGCGCGGCCGCTCGGCCTCTGTGAGCGGCCGCTCGAAGCTTCTGAGGTGAATTTGGTGATTTTTAAGCATGGGAATCATGTCGCAACCGCATTTGATGATTCCCGAAGCCTAAGTAATGACTTGCCGACTAAATAAACCTTTGTTTGACTGAAATTATGGTCCGGTTTATGTCGCCATGATCCGGTTCTTAGTTTTGAATGTTTATGGCGACTTTTACCCAATTTGACCCATTAAGGCCTTAATTCAAACAAGGCACTTTTGACCACTTAAATTGCATACCGTTTGAGTTGTCAAGTCATTAGACACTTGATCAACAAAAGCGTTTATCCGATTTGTTTCATTATGACTTTGTTATTAGATTTATCCTTTAGTAAATCTTTATAAATTCCCAAATGCCCCTCCTAGCCAAATCTTTCGATTTAGCCATTCATGGCGACTCTTCTTGATTCAAACCCATTGTTTTGGACTCAATGACTTGTTTAAAAACTTCTAAGTCCATACGGACTTAGATTTTCAACATTTCTCAAGATTGTTCTAATGTGGTCGATTCTAAGCGCCTTAGCGCGCATTAGACATAGTTATGGAAATAACTTACTTGATTTGCACCCACACTTCATGTGGGTACTTTATCACCTATGTTGCTTCGCCCGAAGGCGTTTATTTGACTACGGACTTACCGGGTGGCCTTGACCCATATCCATACCTTGTGTTTATCCTCCATGATTCTTAACATCAAGAATGCACGCACAATTGCATCTACCTGTATGCTTTCTAAATAGACAACGTTAATTTCTCGGAACTCAAATGGCAATAACTTGCCATTTGACCCGTTTAACTCTATGAATCTTAATGCTTGGAATACAAGCATCAAGTGTTGGACTTAAATGATGACGAATTCACCATATGACCCGTTTAGACCCATAGTTCATGATACTATGTTACCCAAGTTTTTATTATGGTTCAAGTGACACCAACTTGACCCATTTAACACCATTCTTAACGGCTTCATTCAAATGCTTTCATTTAGATTAAAACATCATTTTTCACATATCTTTATTTATTGACCCGTTTGATGGATTTCACCATTTGGTCATAACACATTGTCTTGATTAACGTCATAAACCACGTTTTGTATTGAGTGCACATAAGGTGACCCATTAATAGCTTCTACCCCTTGGGGTTTATCTTTATCACGCATTCAAGATTTAAGACTAATATCTACAAGAATTAAGCTATGTTATAGTACATAGGTGTAAGTAAAACTTACCTCATATCCGTTCTTGCTTCCATACGCATTGCTTGCATCCGTTTGACCCGTTTGCATCCCTAGTTCTTGTACCTACTTAGGGATATGTCAAACTTGATTATTAGAATACATAACATGGATTTAATTCACTATCCATAAATCATGTATTCATTACCCATTTATAGCTAAATCCATAGCCATTTTCTTATATAGAATATCCGATTAACTTGGCTTATTACAAACCAATATCACATACGATTTATAGCTCTTACATGATTCTAACTTCATAGTTTCACTAGTGTTCACCAATTTGGCATTTAATCGAACACTTGGTGTGCACCCACCAATTTGTTTAGTTTTAAAGCTCAAGATTAGCCATAACATAACCATTTGTCTAATCATCATCATAATACATTATTTAGACTATTTTGCCTAAATTTCTCATACAACAACTTCTAAGAGTCACAAAAGGTTACTAGATATGAGTGGATTCAACCTAGAGGTTAAACCCCAAATTCTACACATGAACATAATCATATGATCAAAACCAAATACACATATTAAGTGTGATTTGTAACTAAATTAGGTATGTTTGAGGTTCCCCAAGACTAGAGCAACCTCTTTTAACCATAAATTTCACATTTTATCAAAACCCTAGTTTTTGACCAAATCAAAAACGGGTATTAACATCAAATTATATCAAATAGAAGGTACCTTGATGTTCATTAGGCCTTAGATGACTTGTTTCTTGCTAGAGAATCGATTTCCCCTTTGATTTAGCTTTGATTTGAGCAAGAGTTGATGTTTAGGGTTTGGTTAAGGAAGGAGAAATGATCTCCTGATCATTATACACGACACACACACTTCATGTGTGTGTTTTGGTGTGTTTTATTCTTATTAATAATACCCACTTTACCATTTTGGCAACTATGGTCCCTCAAGTTTTCCCACTGTCATTTTCGTATAAAAACTAACTCATAAGCTAGTTTCAAACACCTTTTATTAATTTATAAACATAATATTATTAACTAGGTTATTTCCATGTTAGAATATAACCCATATTATTATCCTCTAAGTCTCGTGTTATTATATTGCTAATCACGCCTAATGGCGTAGTTAGGCGAACGAATGGTTTTGGGGTGTTACAAGTCTACCCCCCTTAAAGAGGTTTCGTCCTCGAAACCTTTCTTGTGTTGTTGCTTTGGTCGCAGCCAAGAACCTTAGTGTCTCTAATCAATTTTGTGCATCGCTCAATCCCTTGACATTCTATAGTCTAACGAGTAGTACTATATACTTATTGTTTGTATCCCTTTACTCGGCTTTCTAACTTTTATTATATGGAAGCCTTAGCTTTCATAATATGACTTGAGTCATCCTATTATTTCGGTTAACTAGGGGCAATATCTACATACTTACCCCCTACCCGACATTTTAGCTACCTATGTTCTTCATAGGTCTTCCCTAGATCCGTAGACTATCCCGTCTACTATTATCCCGAATGATGTAATGTTTTAAGGGGCCATTCTATCATGCACCTTAGAGCATTTACTGTAATACTCGATTGTAGCATGCATACACATACATGTCTATGCTTCTATTACTAACAAGTAATTTGTCTTGGTTTCCAAGACTAACCCGACTTTTTAACATAGCCGTTTTCTAGCTTCTTGGATTCACCCCCGAATCCAATCCTTGTTTCTTTTTGGTTTGCTATAATATTATAACAAACCTTGCTTTACACTAACATTTTCCTTTCTTTGGCTAATCCTTACTTTAAAAATTTTGCCATTTATTTGGTTTACCCAAGTTCCCGTTTTGCTAACTCGATTGGTGGTCACTGCCCCAACCGACCCGTTTAAAGACTTTTGAGTTTTAGACTTCAAATCGTTTATATATATAGAACGCTTAGTTTCTAAAAGTCCTTTTGATGATTACCGATCTCACTATAAATTGAGGTCGGTTTTCTTTTCATAAACACGGTGTAGATCGGTCATTACAACTCATTGTATCGACTAATCTCCTGTTATCACGGTTTGCATCCGATTGTAATAACTATACAATCCAACCGTTATTATAATTTGCATTAAATTGTACCAACGACACAATCTAATATTATTGCAGTTTACACTTTTTCATCTTTAACCCGAGGGTTGAATGAGTTACTGATTTGTCACGGCCCAAGACCGTTGTTTATGATCATGTTTTTGCACTTTTATTCAACCAAGTTCATGACGTTGATTAAGAGTGCAACTGCCTTGGTCTCTACAACCCGCTCAGGATTGCTATACCTTGGCTTATTAGTTTATAATTTTGTCACTGACTCGAAAGTCCAGTTGACCCATGGGTTTATCACGGCCCATGTCCGTTGTTTTTGATTTATCAACCAAAACCGTAGTTATGATTGATTTACTGAAGCAATACCTCGGCCTCTACGATCCCCACGGGTCGCTTATACCTTGGTTTTTCCTTGCCTCTTTGTTTATCATGGCCTTCTGGCCATATTTGACTAATCCATGATTGTCCCGACACCTCACACTTACTTAGTCCTTGTTACATAGGTTGTATATGTATCAATTGTAAGAAACCCATAGTATCATACGTTTAACACTTATCTGGCCAGGGTAAGCAATCCGCATATGGTACACATGGACTTGTTATAATTAGTACATCACATCCTATGTAAGCAAGGCTTCAGCTCATGCTTGTGTCCCTTATTTTATTTGGTAAAACCCTTCCTTGATAAATTATTCAATGTTAGGTGTTACCTTCGTCCATTAAGAATAAACGTTGTGTTCTCGTTTTGTAAAGCTTTGTGTGATCACACTCATTGGTATGATCACAACGCCTTTCTAGCATCCTTTGATTTTTAAACGTTAGTTTTGGATGATTACCCCCAACCCGGTCTCGATGTTCAAGTTACGTTTGTGTATTGATTGTTCACTAGTGTGAACAATGCACATTTCCCATTTAGCTTCTTGCTTGCGTATGCAAGTACCATCCTTCATGTGATGCTTGCATACTAATACGTTTAATATAATTTAGAGCATCTACCTGACTGATTAATACTTGCCCTTGTATTCCCTTTTTGTTAAATATCCGTTAATCCGAGTCGTTACTTGACTTGGTCCTTAGTGAGCATGTTATCAGTCGTGCTCCCGAACCATCTACCACCTCATTTGGTGGTTTATTCGATCCTATATCGATCGAATAAATGTTCTCATCCTGTCACATTTACAAAATCAATTAATTAGTAATATGACATTTTAGTATTAGTGTGCATCGTTGCAATGGTAGTGCTAGAATTCTTGTTATACAAGAATGTCGTTGTCGAGTTAAACTTTGGATAGGCCCTATGTCACCTAACCATTTCCTTACCAAGCTTTTGAGATGTCGTGTGTATACACAATATCCTTATTGGTTACATATAACAATCTCTGATCAAACCGGATTGTTATTGCAGATATTACTTACCGGATTCCTCGATCAAGTCTCGAACCGAACACCCTTCAACACTTTGAGCGCACGGTTTGAGTCCAAGTATCCTTCACGACACTCGGATCCCTCAAACCTATGGCTCTGATACCACTTGTAAGACCCTAACCCGTAATCACGCGATCAACGCCTAATCATACGGGTTTGGACCTTACTTAAACCACTCCCGATTAAAACTTTGGTAAATTATGAAAACCCAACTTAATGAATCCCATACACGTTTAGTTCCAATAAATTTTACATCATTGCTACAAAAAGAATGTATTAAAGTTTGTGTTTTTAACGGGAGTTCCTTAGATTCTAGTGCGGAAGCTTGTATGGGTGATCGGGTGTGTTCGGCTCTTCTCGCGACTTGATCCTTGCTCCGGGACTTCCTTCACTTGTTTACCTAGCACCATTTCACAAAAATGGTTAGTGGGTTGTCAATGATACATTTAAACTAGTACGGTATTCGTTACACGTTGATACGGAACGAACCAGGCCAAACGGCCCTTTATCGGGAGAACAAACTGCTGCAACTTATGCGCAGCAGCTGTTCGGATCGCTTTTACCCCTTCTAAACCCCAAAATCTGACTTCGACTTTCAAATGAGAACTGTTCTACGCTCCGAGATCTTTCCAGGCATATAAAGAACACCTCCTAACGATTTTTCTACGATTTTATACGCAATTTTAAAGTTCGTGCTGACGTGCAGGTCAAAGCGCGCGGCCGCTCGGCCTCTGTGAGCGGCCGCTCGAAGCTTCTGAGGTGAATTTGGTGATTTTTAAGCATGGGAATCATGTCGCAACCGCATTTGATGATTCCCGAAGCCTAAGTAATGACTTGCCGACTAAATAAACCTTTGTTTGACTGAAATTATGGTCCGGTTTATGTCGCCATGATCCGGTTCTTAGTTTTGAATGTTTATGGCGACTTTTACCCAATTTGACCCATTAAGGCCTTAATTCAAACAAGGCACTTTTGACCACTTAAATTGCATACCGTTTGAGTTGTCAAGTCATTAGACACTTGATCAACAAAAGCGTTTATCCGATTTGTTTCATTATGACTTTGTTATTAGATTTATCCTTTAGTAAATCTTTATAAATTCCCAAAATGCCCCTCCTAGCCAAATCTTTCGATTTAGCCATTCATGGCGACTCTTCTTGATTCAAACCCATTGTTTTGGACTCAATGACTTGTTTAAAAACTTCTAAGTCCATACGGACTTAGATTTTCAACATTTCTCAAGATTGTTCTAATGTGGTCGATTCTAAGCGCCTTAGCGCGCATTAGACATAGTTATGGAAATAACTTACTTGATTTGCACCCACACTTCATGTGGGTACTTTATCACCTATGTTGCTTCGCCCGAAGGCGTTTATTTGACTACGGACTTACCGGGTGGCCTTGACCCATATCCATACCTTGTGTTTATCCTCCATGATTCTTAACATCAAGAATGCACGCGCAATTGCATCTACCTGTATGCTTTCTAAATAGACAACGTTAATTTCTCGGAACTCAAATGGCAATAACTTGCCATTTGACCCGTTTAACTCTATGAATCTTAATGCTTGGAATACAAGCATCAAGTGTTGGACTTAAATGATGACGAATTCACCATATGACCCGTTTAGACCCATAGTTCATGATACTATGTTACCCAAGTTTTTATTATGGTTCAAGTGACACCAACTTGACCCATTTAACACCATTCTTAACGGCTTCATTCAAATGCTTTCATTTAGATTAAAACATCATTTTTCACATATCTTTATTTATTGACCCGTTTGATGGATTTCACCATTTGGTCATAACACATTGTCTTGATTAACGTCATAAACCACGTTTTGTATTGAGTGCACATAAGGTGACCCATTAATAGCTTCTACCCCTTGGGGTTTATCTTTATCACGCATTCAAGATTTAAGACTAATATCTACAAGAATTAAGCTATGTTATAGTACATAGGTGTAAGTAAAACTTACCTCATATCCGTTCTTGCTTCCATACGCATTGCTTGCATCCGTTTGACCCGTTTGCATCCCTAGTTCTTGTACCTACTTAGGGATATGTCAAACTTGATTATTAGAATACATAACATGGATTTAATTCACTATCCATAAATCATGTATTCATTACCCATTTATAGCTAAATCCATAGCTATTTTCTTATATAGAATATCCGATTAACTTGGCTTATTACAAACCAATATCACATACGATTTATAGCTCTTACATGATTCTAACTTCATAGTTTCACTAGTGTTCACCAATTTGGCATTTAATCGAACACTTGGTGTGCACCCACCAATTTGTTTAGTTTTAAAGCTCAAGATTAGCCATAACATAACCATTTGTCTAATCATCATCATAATACATTATTTAGACTATTTTGCCTAAATTTCTCATACAACAACTTCTAAGAGTCACAAAAGGTTACTAGATATGAGTGGATTCAACCTAGAGGTTAAACCCCAAATTCTACACATGAACATAATCATATGATCAAAACCAAATACACATATTAAGTGTGATTTGTAACTAAATTAGGTATGTTTGAGGTTCCCCAAGACTAGAGCAACCTCTTTTAACCATAAATTTCACATTTTATCAAAACCCTAGTTTTTGACCAAATCAAAAACGGGTATTAACATCAAATTATATCAAATAGAAGGTACCTTGATGTTCATTAGGCCTTAGATGACTTGTTTCTTGCTAGAGAATCGATTTCCCCTTTGATTTAGCTTTGATTTGAGCAAGAGTTGATGTTTAGGGTTTGGTTAAGGAAGGAGAAATGATCTCCTGATCATTATACACGACACACACACTTCATGTGTGTGTTTTGGTGTGTTTTATTCTTATTAATAATACCCACTTTACCATTTTGGCAACTATGGTCCCTCAAGTTTTCCCACTGTCATTTTCGTATAAAAACTAACTCATAAGCTAGTTTCAAACACCTTTTATTAATTTATAAACATAATATTATTAACTAGGTTATTTCCATGTTAGAATATAACCCATATTATTATCCTCTAAGTCTCGTGTTATTATATTGCTAATCACGCCTAATGGCGTAGTTAGGCGAACGAATGGTTTTGGGGTGTTACAAATCGGCTCCCATGTTAGGACCTGTGTTGACACTTTTGAGTGATGAATCAATGATCCGGACACCAATGTGGCTTCGCCAGGTCTGTCAGTTGCCACTAATACAAAAGTCATTTTGAAGTGCGGTGAAAATGCAACAGAGGTGCGGTGCGTAAGCCGCACCAACACATAGGGCATCAACAAATCAGATTTTTTAAGGATGCGGTGTGGTGGCCCGCACCGTTTAATAAAATCGACCGCACCTTCTTATCAACCAAATTTATAAAAAAAAAAGAAATTTACGGCTAAAATAATGAGCTCCGGCGAGACACCGGAGCACTCCGCCGCTCCAACCCAGATCTTGATTTCTGCACATATCCTAATTCCTAAAGCACCATCTTCAGCCCCCATTCCTGAAGTGCCATTTTCAAACGTTTTACCTTCTGAAGCACCATGTTCACCAGAACCACCTACAAAAATAACAGCAGATATAGCATATATGAAGAATCAGTCAGCAAAACATACACAAACTAGAAGTCAATTCAATCTACAACATCAATTCACACACATACATCAATTTTCTCCGTCGATTTTCTGTTTGTGTTGTTATGGAACCGTCGAAGTCTACGGTTGCTGAGGTCTGAGTCGGTGAGAGAGGAGCTGCGGTGACAATGGTGGTAGTTGTTATTGATGCTCGATTCGTTGGCGACGGAGGAGTCCTTGTCTTTGAGCAATTGAGCGGCTGATATAATATTTGAGCAAACCCTAAATGTTTTAATTTATATAGGGGAAAAGACAAAGGCTTCTTTGTTGGTGCGTGTGAAACTAAACCGCATCACTGTTCCCTTTTCAATGAGTTTGATGAAAATTTTGATTTTTTTTTAATTTGGTAGTGCGGTGATGGGTGTGGGCCGCACCATTTAATAAAACCCTTAGCACCAACAAAATTGATCTGTACTAGTGTGCGTATTCGGTGCGTCTATTTGTTCGGTTGTTTACTATTTTTACTGATTTTTTTGGCTTGTGTGTCTGCATCAAGAATTTGCACTGATGGAAGATTCCTTTATGTCATTTGCTACTTGGATAATGGGTCCAAACATTTGAGGTTTTGTCATTTGCATTGTGTACGTGTTTATTTAGTTGTTTGCTATTTTAGGTCTAGAATCAGCTCCCACGTTAGGACCTACGTTGACACCTCTGAGTGATGAATCAATGATCTGGACACTAGCGTGGCTTTGCAAAGTCTGTTGGTTGTGTATTATGTGTGTCTGTTTGACTTGGATAACGGGTCAAAACATTTGAGGTTTTGTCAATTGCATTGTGCACGTGTTTATTTAGTTGTTTGCTATTTTACGTCTAGAATTGGCTCCCACGTTAGGACCTGCGTTGACACCTCTGAGTGATAAATCAATGATCTAGACACCAACGTGGCTTCGCCAGGTCTGTCAGTTGTGTATTCTGTGCATCTATTTGTTCAGTTGTTTACTATTCTTACTGATTTTTTTTACCCTGTGTATCTGCGTCTAGAATTGGCATTGATCAAAGGGGTGGTCGCTGCAGATGAATTTGGAGAAATGGGTTTGGAAGATTCTAACCCAACAGCTGAGGAACTCATCTTACAACTCCAATCATCCTTCTTTTCGTCAGAGTTTAAACAATTAGCCAAAACATTGATAGAGCGTGAAGAACAAATGAAGGAGAAGTATTGGAAGCTGAAAACTAAGGCTAGAGAGAAGAAAGATGTAATCTTTAAGGAGAATGTGAAGTTAAAGGATGAGTTAAAGAAGAAATAAGATTAGATTGATGTAATGAAGAAGCATATTGCTGACTATGAAAATAAAGTTATGAGGTAAAAAGGACCTCCTATGTCTTACAATTTTGTATGTAGAACTGTCTCCTATGTGTTATAAATAGGAGGCTGGTATTAGTTATTAAGGTTGATAGCGCCGACAATTTTTAATGTAGAAACTGCCTTATGTATGTAAAACTGCCCCTATGTGTTATAAAAGTCAGTTTCACTTATTTACGTTTCTGTTCTTATATAGGATAGATTATATAATGTAATGCATGCATGTATTTACCCTCTTATGTGTTATCATGAGTTACACATACTTTTGGACATCAAATGACGATGGCGTGGCAAGGTCGTTGAATGGCAGGTCTTAACCTACAATCCGCCTTGCAGCCATGCTTCTGTAAACCTCTGAACCAATTAGGTTATTCATCCGTCTTAGCTAATACTGGTTTGAACAACAATCATGGCTGCAACGAGGGTTCCTTAGTGTTGGTTTGTGTTAGGTGATGTGTGAAGACGTCATTTGATCGCATTAGGCATTTAATAAGAAATGCTTTGAGATGTTTTTTTATGGATTGAGTTGTAACAGTACGTTTTGTATTTTTTATGAATTCAGTTGTAACAACACTTATTTTTATTTATTACAATGATGGTTTCGTCTATGTTTTTTAGACGCTTTTCTTACACGAATTTATGTTATGTTTTTTACTATGTTTCTGCTTAAAGAGTTGTATGTTTAATGGAAGAGATTGTTCATGACAAAAGTGGAAGACGCGCATCGTGCGGCCATCGATACCTCTAGTTTTGATAAATAATGGATGTTAATATATTTTATAGTACTTTTGTTAATTTTCTTTTTTACAGGATCATTGTGGTCTCTAGATGTCATGAGCATTACAAATCACAATTAAATAATAAAAAATGCATGACTAACAAAATATCAGCCATAAATATTGTACGTAATTTAAAAATAAAATTCGAACATAAGAATAAGAAAATATCAGTCATGACGATAGTAGCTTAAAAATAAATTCCATATGTCAACCAACTGCATCGTAATGCATGAAATCAACTTTTGTCACATACACCATCTACATTGTTCAACCACCGGTCTTCATCATTGAGACTCTCATAAAAAGAGCGATCAAGAGTTTCATCTTCCTATATCACTACTCCATTTTCCTCTTTCACCAAGAGTTTTATTTTTGTTTTATATTTTGTCACTATTACATATACCATAAAAGCCTAGGGCACTAAAACAATACAAAAAAACTAAACTATACAAAGCATGGTTAACTTGACAAACTCTATTTAGTTCTCTTGATGTTATAGACCTAGTAGTTTAGTAAAAATAGAAAAGAAACAAAAAACTTGAGTTATATAAATAAAACAGCCTTCCAACCTGTTATTAAATTATTCTAACACATTACTTTTAATAAACCATCAATATTATTATTATGGTTGCCGTCTAGAAAAAAATCCATTTGCTAGAAAAAAAACCATTTGATGCTATCCAATTCAAAAGTGTTCATGAACCAAATTTTATGATAACGATCAGAAATAAAAAAAAAGTTATTAGATATTGAAAAATAGTAAAGTCATTAAGAGGTTTTAACGTGCATGGATGAAGATACTTACAAGATTTGTGTTTCAAAGACGTCACACACGCTTTGGGTATTGCTTCCAATGAAGTTTGATGTCAAAGAACATAAGAAAGTGTTTTAAGATTTTCAGAGAAAAATTATAAGATTATCAACAAAATATGAACAATGGTGAATAAGATATATGAACATATTCGTATTTACTTGCCAGGTTAAAGATCATTTGGAGTGTTCCTTCCTTTGATCATTGTAGAATGAGGGAGAGATATGTGATGTTAGTAACTAATGTATGAGGAAGTGAGAAAAGTGAAAGGTTGTCATCTATATTTATTTACTCTTTTCTCTAGGATATGAAGAGTCGGGGGTTAAAATTTGTAAGGAAGAATGTTTTAATGGTTGTGATTACATATTTATTTGAAATTTAATGATACATATAACTTAAAAGGTTTGTATTATGTGTATTTTCATTTGTAATTACTTAAGAACAATTAATCTTATGCAAATGGTTATACTCTCCATTTCATCTAATTTAATACTCATGTAAAAAGATTATTTTGACCCTTTACTAACTTCACAAATTGTTGTATCATAAGCATAAAATGTTGTAATTATTTAATTTTTGTTGGAATCCTCCCTTCCTGCTTTATAATATAGTATAGATATTAATATTTCAAACCATGAAGTCCTACATGGCACTCAAAGAGGTCATTGTGACATGCGACATCCTCCTTATTTCCAATCAAAAGTCTCTTTCTCTCTCATGTTTCTCCCACAATTTTAAAACACTAATAACTTTTATATACGATATTTTTTTAATTAAATTACACCAAATTAACGAACGGTTTATTATCTTCCCAACAAGTAAAATAGTGCAATAGAAAAACAAAAAAAGAACCGATTTTTTTTGTTGGTTTTTGTTCATACAGGAAAAAAACACAATATGTTTAGGTTTTCCAGTAACCATATCTATGCAAGTCACTAATTATGTTCAAACTAGGAATTCTATTTTTCATCAAGAGCAGAATAGGTTAAAACCACTCATTTTCAAAAATAAAAAATAAAAAAAAAGTCACTCCTTTAAAACTACCGTCTCAATCACGCCATACAATGGTTGTTTTTAGCTATGCTCCTCATCCAAACATACATATTCTTTTTAATATACATTTTCATTCTTATTCATATGATTAAAGTTGTTTTTTCATATTATAGCACATTAATTTCTATGTTACATCATAACACATATTTTATTACATCATATTAGATTTATCTATCCCGAAGAATTTCCGAGATAGAATCTAGTATTGTATAAAACCATATAACTATTTACTTTTTTGTATTAAACTATTTACTTTTCCTCAAATAATATATATTTTTTTCTGAAATTACTAACATTATATTCCTCATAGTTTCTCATCATGTACCATCTATTACTTGCTAAGAAAAAAAAAACACATTTAAAATGCACTCTTTTCTACTTTATTTTGTAGATAACTCAACACAATCTTTCAATACTAAAAATGCAATATTTTTTATTATATAATAAACAAAAGATAAAATCTATATTTTTTAAAATGAGAATTATGTATGAAAATGGAAAGGTGGGGACAGGCCGCTTAGTATATATTTCCAAGTGCATTCAGTCCATCTATTTTCATATTCAGTCTTCACTCTTCATATTCAATCCTCTCTATATTTCATCATCAACAATTTCAATCACATATTTCTTCTTCAACCTTACCAAGGTATCTCTCTCTCTCTCTCTCTCTATTTATATATATATATATATATTATGTATATGTATAAATAAATTTGTTCTAGATATCTAGTTGTGTTGTGTACTTGTGTTTTAAAGAATTGAAGTTGAGTCTGTTTGTGGGCTTTTTAATATGTAAAGTGGATAGTTGTTACTTATTAATATTAATAATAATAACACGGTTCATGTTTTATGTTTATGTTATATGCAGGTTCAAACCAATATGGGCCTCTCACCATACTCTAACCCATCTGATGCCGGAATCCTATGTGTGATTCTACTTAAGACAGCCATGTCCATATCCTTGATGAAGGATATCCTGCGGTCCATCTTGCACTTAGCCGGAATTCGAATGCGGTCATGGGAGGAGTTTACATATTCCAATCAGCCCATTGCAGAATCAGTTGAATCATGTAGAGGAAGCCCATCAAAAACTTACATGGATGAGTTCAGAACCGGACTCCAACGGTTAGATATGACTCGGTTTCATGCAGTGGTAATCAAGAATGTTCTGTTTGCTTGGTTGAGTTTAAACCTGATGCAGAGATTAACCACCTTGTTTGTGGACATGTTTTCCATACTTGTTGCCTTGAGAAGTGGTTGAACTATTGGAACATAACTTGTCCCCTTTGTAGAAACCATATGATGGCGCGTTTTGAAGCCGAAGAAAACACTTGCCCAATGTGAATCTTGTGTTCATCTAGTGGTTAATTAGCTAGCTCATCATGTTTAATGTGTCTTAGTGTGTTAATGTGTTAGTGTACATGCTAGTCTTTAGAGTAGAATTTGTAGCATAGTTTGTATGGTTTCCGGTGCCCATATGTATCTGAGAAGCTAGGAAAAATACTAAGTTTTATAACCATGTTTGTGAATGAATTACAAGTGTGTCGAATTTTCGATACAAATGGTACATAATACTTAACTAGTATTCCTTAGAGCGTTTAGTGGTGGTGGTGGTGGTAGTGGTGTTACCTAACAGATAAAGATTTGCACCGACGGAAACAGTCCTCCTCTTTCCCAATCCGGAAATATTGTTACGATGATGGCGGCATCTGAAGGAACCTGGATGGTTGGTTGGTGCACATAAGCAATTCATCTTGGTGGCTGATGATTTCCTGGTTGGTGGTGATGTAGTTGTTTTTAGGTTGTTCATGTCATCTTCTAAAGATAGTTCCTGTGTATCAATCTTTAAGTTTGCATCCGTGATCTTGTCGTCCGACATGTTTTCGTCGTAGATCCGGATTGAAACACAGGCACACAAAACACCTAACAAACATATTGGATGAAAGTTGAAACACATAACAACTTTTAACATGAAATTTGTTAGAAAAGGAAATAGAAAGTTGATGATTTATTTTACCTAATGGCAGAAACTTGGCTTGGGTTGGGTATTCCTTCCAAGTTCTACCTTTTGTTGTTAATGGATAAAAATAAAATCAAAAGATGAAATAATAATAATAATAATAATAATAATAATATTAAGAATAATCAAGATTCAAGAATATGAAAAAAAAGTAGCACTTTTTGTTGGGATTCTATGGTTGCTATAATCCCTCTACTACATACCACAAAGATTCATCCTCAATTTTTGGTACAAATATTGACCAACAATTTTTTTTAATCAATAATACTTTCATTCCAGGACAAAGAAAATTACATCAAGATAACAGGCAGGCGGGAAACAATTTTCAACCCTTTTTTTTATTATTATTATTACACAGTTTATTGTAAAACAATCAAGAATGAAGATAATCAATTGACATGAGGTTTAATGCTAAAACAAAATAAAGGTAAACACTAAACATGAACCTTGACATATTATTCAAGATCATGGCTTCATGATCAGTAGTTCTTAATACTTCGAATACTCGATCGAATCATTCTAAACGATAACACAATCGAATGAATGAAACGTCGAAAACTTATTATTCAATCATCAAATGTCGAAAGCTTAAGACCTTCCATCGATTATGGTAAGCGCAGGCGAAAAACTCACATTCTTCCTCCTTAATCCTCTGCCACTAGACCCCTTCTTCTTGTTCTTCTTCATCTTTTCTTCAGCATCATGTCTAGTCTTCACTTCAACGCCTTTGAACCGCACACGACGATTACTCTTGGCCTGTTTCGATTTAGGATTATCCTTGTTATGAGAAACCAAACTATCTGACATCTCAGTAGCCGCTTTCATCATTCTTCGACGGAGTTTTTTAACCGTTAGAATGGGAACCACAAAGTACTTATGCCCAGGGACGAGCATCTCGTCCGGTTTAACAACAGAGTCCCACGGCTGCTGGAATATCTCAGGCCGAGTCAGCATGAATTTCGGATACTTGTCTATGATCAAGGCTGCAGGCAATGCCATATAGTAGCGTTCGACGAAACCTCCTGCGTGAATTATCTTCACCATCAGCGGTTTATCCACAACAGCTTGTGTGAAGGTAGGATTTACGGTGTGACTGCGGGAACCGAATAACTTGTGTAGCATGGTAAAGGAACAGAGTTTGGATGTTACAAGAGGGTTGGTTTGTATGTATGTATGGAAGGATTTATAGAAACAAGGATCGATGAATACAAAGAGAGGTGAACATATCTTATTATTTGAATTGAATTGTAGATGCTGCAGATTTCAATTGAATTAGATACGATCGAGGTACGGTCCGATGAAGCAGGCTGTCGATTTGTCTTGATGCAAACCAGCAAAAAATTATCTTTAAAAACGCGTAAATTATGGCAATGCAGATAAACTAAACCTTAGATGATGCACTAATTATTTCGTGTATGCTGCATGTGGTTTTCTCAACTGTTACTCGGATAGTTCCCTGAGTGGATGGACGTTAATCACAAGACGCACCCACCACTAACAAAGTAACAATCTCCCCATACCAACTCCAACAGCACGTCGAATATTAATGTAATTCAATCAATGCTTATGATACAGTGTTTAGTAATTCGGCCCATAACCGGATCTTTCAAAAATAACGAAACTGATGGCAATAAGCATACCATAACAGTTGCTTACGATATGTAAAACATGAGGAGTTAGTCTTAATCATCGGTGTTGTCGTACTGCTGGCGTAATGATCTCTTTATTTTTTACTTGCATTTTAGCCTCTAATGATCTCTTTACGACACTAAACTTTACTGTTGAAGACTTCAAAACAATCCGCCCACTTGATGGACCGCTCGATTCTTCTGCAGTAACAATAATAATGTTAATAGTAACTCATACAACTACAAACAACGTTAGAAAAACCATTTCTACATATTTCCTTTCTTATTCGGTTTGTCATTATCAAGCTCGTCATCATCAACTCTGTGCACAAACTCTAGTGATGCCTAAATAAAATTCAGAGTATAATCATCTTAACAAACAGGTCACAGATAAACATATAGCAACTTCTCGACTCCACAGGGGCAACGATTTGTATTCTCTAGATTAGGGTTCTCTATTCAGAATGGGGTGGCGGCGCAGCTTGTTGCCCGACTACCTTCTATTCTTATGTAATTTGCCCCTTTTATTGAAATAAAAAAATATTATTTAAAAAAAAAATCAAGAGTCAAAGCTGAAAGTTTCAGGGGCTATTCCTGCCAAGTTCTCAAAGTATATTCAGTATTATTGTTTAGTTTGTTCTGTTTGTAATAAAGTCCAGAACTTAGAGGACTATTTGTGTCAACTTAGAAAGGTGTTTGTTTGAGTTTGTTAGCATCAGATTTATCAATATAATCTGATCTAGGTCTTCTTTTGGGGCTAATCCTTTGTAATCATTTCTTTAATTCTTTTGTAATTCCGTTCTATCAATAATAAACTCGTTAATCATTGGTTTAATTGTTCGATTGTGACTCTGTTCTGGTGTTTTTACAACCAATTGGTATCAGATCCTGGTTGGTGCTCAATTCAGAACAATCAAGTCGAATCAATGGTGATGATAACGAAATTCGAGTTGGGAAAGATTGATGGGAAGAACGATTGGTCTGAATTGAAAAAAAGAAGGGAAGAACAGAGTATGCACAGTCATAGTAAACAAGAAGGATCATCAGAAGATTATGTTCTTGATGTTCTTGTGGGGAATTGTGATGGATTCTGTTCTGAAAGGAGGACGATGGATTCAGGATATTTCAGGGAACTGAAATATGGAGATCTTGGTGTCGTCAAGATGGGTGATGGCAGGACTTGTAAAATTCAGGGATTGGAGTCACATTCATGATGGACAATGGGATGTTTGTTGATGTTCATGGCGTGAGGTATGTTTCTGATCTGAATAGAAGTTTATTGTCATTGAAATCTTTCGAAAGAAAGGGTTGCCATGTGATTCTTAAGGGTGGTAAAGCCAAGGTTATGAAAGAATCAATGGAGTTGATATCAATAACTAGACAAAGTAACAATGTTTATGTTCTTGATGGTTATGTGATAAAATGTGACGTTCGGCAAAATTAAGGTAAATCCGTACGTAATTAATATATGTAATTAACCGTTCTAAGCAAGAATTAATATCAATTAATTATAATTGAGTATTCGGAAAATAGCGGAGTCCAATAGGTGGCATAGGAATGCCTTAGTTTAATTAGAAGTGCGAAGGAATCGCATAAGAATAAACTAGTCCGAAATGGACGTTGGTGATTACCCGGCAATAAATAAATAACCGAAAACGATCCCGAGTGCCCGGGGATATAAAATGAAGGTTATTTTTATGAAATATAAAGTGTTTTGGAACCCCAAAACTATGAAAAAACTCCAAATTAAAATCTCCCGGTAGCGAATAAAGTTCGCGTATCGCACCCGATGCGCGTAAAATATATAATTTCACCCGGTAAGAGCCTAAATAACTTACCAATACTTAAACTAAGTTATGTTTAAGGGTAATTTAAAACTAATTATATGTCCGAAATAGCTCGTAATAAGAACGCGTAAAAAACCCAAAAAACCCTAACCGAACCGATTCATTTTTAACTAAATAATTAGTAGATATTTTTGGCACATGATGTGGGACCCACAAGGCCTTTGGCCAGCCATGGGAGGCCTCCATAGCCACCCTAATGTTGGCTAAAGTAAGGCACATCATGAGTGTGTTATTCATGCTTAAGACATTTTGTTTTTTTATAATCATAAAATACACCTTAAAAGCCATGAACCCTTATCCTTTTCATCACAAATCAACTCCAAAACACCTTTCAAAATGATATAGTTGCCGCCGTGACTTTTATACCCCACCCCTACTTCCATTTTCAAGCTAAAAACACATAATAAACACTTCATTCCTACCCTAAATCAAGTGTGTACAAGTGCTTGGAGCATAACCCTTGGAAGACACACATAACCCCTCCATAATCAAGTGTTTTTGTGACTTCCCTAGCCTTGTGCTAGTAGTAAGTTTCTTGAAACTTATCTTGTTCAAGTTTTATTTATTTATATGCTTAACTTGCAAGTTGTTTTTGGGATGCTTTTAACCAAAGTTTTTAAACAAGGTTTTGTGTGTTTTCTAAAAATGAAATAAAATGTTCACTAAGATGATCATGAACATAAGTTTTAGGATGGTTGGTGATGTTATTTTGTTACAAAAAAATATTGTATGTTCTAGTATTTTTTTTAGAAGTTGTTTTGGATGAAAAACATAAAGTAACACCTAATACACCTAAAAATGATTTTGATCATCATATTATGACTAATGGAACCACTTGAACATGAAATATTTGTAACAAAATGTAATGAAGCTAAAATCACAAAAATAAAGTTGTAGACTTTAAAAATAAAAGTATGAACAAATGGACTCCAAGACTTAAATCAAACATGTTAGTAGGCTTAAAATGACCATATGAGACTAATAAAAGTGTTGGATGGTGAAAAGAACACTTATCGTAAATTTTGACATGTTAAAGTTTACTAGTTTTAGTGGAAATTGTCATTTTTATAAGTCTTGGGAATAATATGTAACTTTTGTAAAGATAGAGGTTCGAAAAGTAACTTTGGAAAGTCCATGGGTGTAAAATGTGATTTTGAAAACTTTATGTTGAAAAATGTAACTTTAGAAAGTAAAAGGTTGAGAATGAAAAGTTATATTTTAAAAGGGTTGCTTTTGTAAAAGTAAGAAAACTTACACTAATATTTATTTTGTAAGAATGATATTTTTATAAAAAGTATTTTATAAAAATATAAATTTACCATAAGTGTTGGAAAATATAAACACTAATATTTTTGTAAGAAAAATGGTAATGTAAACAACTTGTGATGTTTTATATAAAAATAAGCATTTTTACATTTATGGGGATGTAAAAGTGTTGTAAGAATTTTTAGGAATAAAACATCCAAGTTAATATATATATTCGAAAGTAGGAAAATGCGTAAACCGGCAAGTAGTATGATTTCCTACAAAAGATATATATATATATATATATATATATATATATATATATAAGTTAAGAAATCGGGAAAGCGGACGTATGTCAATACGACGAGCTATCGGACAAAGTGTAAAAATGAACAAAGTGTAAAACGAACAAGGTATAAATCGGACAAAAAACGTAAATCGGACGGATAAGTATACGAGTATAACTTCCTACAAGATACGAGCATACGTTATTGCGGCGATTACGATTTAACTATTCTAAGTAAGAGAATATGTATATATTTTGTGAACAAAATATATGTAAGGATAATAAAGGGTGAAAAATATACATAAACACTTTCCTAAGTGTTGGAAGTGAGATGGGAGAATTTGTAAGAAATAAAATAAGTTAAGTATGTTATTATAAGTATATGTATACTTATATGAAAAATAAATACTTAACATAAAATAAATCTCGTTCGACAAGATCTTTGTATATTTATTTTTATGGGGAAATAAATATATAATAAAAGTGAGTCGAGTCGGAAGATATAATGAAATATTAATACAAGTTAGTAAACACATATTAATAAATATGTTTAAAGATCATGACGTGTAAGGAAAACGGGCAATGATCGGGGTTCATGATGACGAAACCAACTAACTTGGTAATTAATAGCAACGGTTATAATATAAGTTAAGTGAAACTTGTAACGGGATAAATCATCACCAACGGACCTAAGACTAGGGTATATTCCTAATTAAACCGTAAGTATAAACGTGGTGTCGGAGTTGGGGAAAGACAACTTGCCAGTAAGACACGCACTTTGAGACCGGTGCCTTATTAAGTTAGGACACATGTAGGTGGTCTCGCATTGGACTTGGCAAAGACTATTTTCTGATTTCGTGACACGCTTGAGGTGAGTTTTCACGCCCCTTTTATGTTTTACTGTTTTTAAACTTGGGGGAAAGATATGTAAGAAAGAATTAAATGTGCGATAACATGTAAAAGTATGAAATGGTACATAAGATGGGCACATGGGTAACGGTAAAGTCACATGGGACGTGAAGTCTCCGCAGTTAACTGTAACCATTTATACAAAGGGATGTAGCCGTAGAATATGGGAATAGTACTATCGGTTCTTGACGAGACCCACCCTGGTTGATTAGCGATCAACACGGAAGGACCACGGGGTGCGACGATATTCTAAAATTAGTTGTTACCATGTAAACAACTTGCGGGGCAAAGTAAAATAGTCTGGTTTTGGTTACGGGCCTATGGGGATTCCATCGGTATTAGGACTTGCAACCCTAATAGCATATGTAGCACATTTCTTATTTCGTTATGCGCACTTATTTACAAATGAATGTTAATTTATTTGTGTGTCAAAACCTGTGAAACTCACCAATATATTTATATATTGACGTTTTTCCTAACATATCTTTCAGGTAACTAAGAATGTGAAGGCGTGCAATGGCTAGGGCGGGCGAAATAAAGACGAGACAGACTTTTGTTAGGGATTTACTAATATTTCCTATGGGATTGGGAAATAGTTGAAAATCCTTATTTTGTTAAAAACTACATTTTGGGACGTGTATCTAAACAAAATACTTTCCGTCGTCTAATGAATGTTTATTATCTAAATTATGTGTTTGTTTAATCTTGGCTATGAAGCATTTCTCTTTCGCGTCCACGCCACGTATTTCCGCCGTTGTCGTGGTGTGACATAAAAGATATTCTGCTCATGTGATAGAGTCCATTGATGACATAATTGAACATGGGTTGAATGAATTCTGTAAACAGAAGGGTGTTGATGGGCTACAGGGTAGTGTCTTAGAGTTTTGTGAGAATTGTGTGATGGGAATGTGTCACAGGAAGAAAGACTCTAAGGGTGTTCAGTCAACAAAGAGGTTAGGTTATGTTCATGGTGATGTTTGTAGGATATCAATGGGTGGGACTCTAGGTGGAGGTGTTAATTAGTTGTCCAGTATGGATGTTTTTCAAAGAATGGTAAAGATACATGTTTTGGAGTTGAAACATGAGGTAGTTACAAAGGTTGAAAATGGAAGGTGTTTGGCTTTGAGGAGAATGGTTATTCTAGTCAGGTGGAGTTGGATTCAAGAACAAGAGAGTGTAAGTTCTTGGGATATTCTGATGGTGGAATGATAGTCAGGATATGTAGACTACGTGATGTGAAGCCAAAGGAAATCAGTAGCAGGGTTGTGCTATGGTGTAATAAGGTTAAAACTGAGGTGGAGATGTATAAAGTGAGGTGGAGTCTGAGGTGAAGATTATTCAAATCAAGGTGGAGCCTGGTGAGTGTACATGGAAAGAGTCTTAGGAGGGCATAACTGTTTTTGGTGATAAAATAGTCTGTGTTGAAAGGGACAGGTCAAGGAGGGCAGATTTGAAGCTTTTGACTTGTGTTGAGGTTGTGACCAAGTGGTGCAGGATAATGAATGGGGAAATGTATTCATTATGTGCAAGAAATGCTTGGGAAGTACATGGAAAGCCTGGAAATCAGGTGGTGGTGTTTAAGGACAAAAAATGGTCATTAGTTATGTGAAGACTGATAATGCAGGAAGAATGTACAGACACAGGTGCATAATAAGATGCGCATTACAGGTTATTGAAAGTGTTATAAGTTGGGAAGGCATGATACAACATGTGGTAATGTTGTGGTTTGCATGATCTGGACAAATGGTTTTGATAAGTCAACGTTTTCGTTTATTCGTTTTAATTAATGAATAAATGATTACACTCACTTTCCTTAAACTAAACTCTAAAATCTCAAAATTTTACAGCATAAATCAATCTCATTTCATAACCATCTATGGATTTCACAATCACACTTCACCTTACCATCTTAGCCACTTTTAAATATTCAACACCCTACCCAAATCATATTATTTCATTTCTCCACATGTTACTTATTTTTAAAAACTATAACCTCATACCTTAGCACAAACTAAAGATTTCTAAATCCTGTTGTATTTTCATTACCTATTAACTTTACAAAGTACATATTTTTGTCAAAAGATGTCCTCGAACTTAAATTCAATTTTTTATTTATTGACGTAACAAACAATTTTCTATATAATGCTCTAAACTATTAAAAATCACTTAATAGAACCTTGATCTTCAAAACCTAATGTCATGTTTGAAATCTCCAACTAACGAGAATATTTTAATCAAAGCCCACTTAGCTTGTACTATTTAACAAATTTTGCTTTATGTATAAAACCAATTTTGAAAATAAGATTTTTTTTTAATCCATAGGAATATTATCTAGTCTCTAAATTCTCCATTGACACTCACTCATTTTCAACTTGTTCAAATTTTTACAATATTTGGCATATACCACAATCATGTTTTCTTATACACTTGATTATAACCTTTGATCCAAACCCCAAAATTTACACTGCTAACATAATCTCCTTACTATAAAATAAACTCTTTATCAACTATCTTCACATTCACTATCTCTCACAACCTTGATTCTGCTTCAAGATTTTTCATCATCCTCTCAAGAACTAAATTCATATCCTTCACCTTCTCACACATGAGCTAGTTACCCATGATAACCAAACTATTGAAACTTGATTGTGTGTTGCATCAAACATAATCCTTAGTTATACATGAGGATTCGACTATCTACCATATTTGAACATTTGAAACTAGAATTCATGGAATATAAACTATTTTCTATAGACACACCTAGAGTCATTAACCTTGTCTAGGGCAACTCTATTACAACTCGTATGCTATACTTGATACTTGATTGCTTACATGTACATATTATCAATTTGCAATTCATGTGTGTAATAATTGGTACACTTAATCAAACAACTGATAGAGGATGAAGTACTTGCTCAACAGTTAGTAGAGTACCAAATAACCTACTCAACGATTGGTAGAGGTCATCATGCCTGCTCAACAGTCGGTAGAGGCCCTACAACCTGCTCAACGACTGGTAGAGGCTATCGCACCTGCTCAACAATCGGTAGAGGTTCTTACTCACTGACTGGTAGAGGTCTTTTTCCTGCTCAACAGTTGGACTTATTTTTTTGATACATTGTATACGATTCAATCACAAGGCTATTTTGCATTACTTACATGTGTGTTTAGAGTCATAGAAGGACACAAAACCCTAATGTAAGGTAAATTGGTGATTGCGGTCCGGAACGTAATCATGAATTTATAGGTACATTAAGGTAGTGTGAAATTCTATTAAGGTTTTGGGAGATACCCCGTATGTTTTCGAAGTATCAGAGGTGTGATGGGTTAGCTGCGGTACACCCTATATATAAACACTAATGATACGTGGAAAGGGATACTGTAGGGTCAGACCAATAACAAACCCTAGTTATTTGGTAGTCCATCTAGCATTTATGGTTATCTTATACATTCCTTAAACTCTTACCCTACTCTGAACCATAGTCACCCTAACTATCCTCAACACTATTCAAATGTTTCTTCTTAAAATAAACTTCGGGACGAAGTTCCTAAAAGTAGGGGAGACTGTAACATCACACAAATTTTCTTTATATATATATATATATATATATATATATATATATATATATATATATATATATATATAGAACTCCATCGTTTATTCATCCGATTCATGTTTACAGTATCTTTACCATCCATTTTGTTAAAAAAATTTGTTTAAATAATGACGTATAATCAATATTAAATTGGATTGTATTAAAAATTCTGATTTAAAAACGTTAAAAAAATGTTTGCCTGTGCCAGGATTCGAACCCGAGTCCCTGGCGGGCTAAACCTTAACCACACCACACAAACCACTACACCATTTGGTGTTTTGTGATGTTAATTAAAACCAATTAAACTTAAACCCTTTCAAGATCCCTTAGTCAAACCTGAAAAGTCAAACGTAGTCTCCTAGTCAAGTCAAGTCAAAGTGTTAGTAAATATGGTCTCCTAGTCAAGTCAAAGTGTTAGTAAATATGGTCTTCTAGTCAAGTCAAAGTTGTTCCTAAATTCTAGCCTAGTCAAAGTAGCCCCTAATTACAACTCCAAATTTTACACTATAAATACACTAGCCTACCATTCAACTTTTTGTACCATTCAAAAAAAAAAACATTATTATCCCATCTCCCATATACTAAAGTTTTCATCCGTCATTATCTCCTCTAGCTAGTTTCGAGTTTTCCAAGGCATTATTACTAAGTGTTTGCACGCTCAATAAAACGCACGAACTCATTATGCACCTAAGATGAGTTTACATAGCCCCTTTTTCTGTTTTACATTTTGGGGTGAAACATGTTTAAACATTTTATACACTATCATTTACTCATTCTTACATTGTTGAAACTTGTGATTCAATTACACTATCATTTACTCATTCTATCATTTGACTGTAACAAAAAGACACAGTACAATCATTAACATTGATCAAGCCGCCTATTTAGATTATAGCGCTATAGGTCTGACAAACCCATCCCCCCGCATAAATTCAGGGATGATCGATAACAGTTACACTTTTACTAACTTGCGAGTTAGGTCTCAGTCGACACAAGGTTTGATTGTACAAAAGACGCATTGTTACATGTCGGACTCATACTCTTACATTATACAACTATGATTGTTGTACAAACTATTGTTATCTATTACATTCAAAAACCTATGTAATTCTCACTAACTTTTGTTGACCCAAAATATTTTCAAACTTAACATGTTTCAGGTTATAGCTTGCTCGAAGATTAGAGTTAATGCTTGAAGATGCGTAGCTAGTATTTTTTTATCTTGATGTACAAATTCTTAGAACAATTGTATGTAATTTATTTAAATCATATATTGAAACTTATTATTTACCATGAGCTACTGAACAATCATCAATACGTGACATCCCGATGTTTCCGCCATCGGTTGGGGTGTTACAATTGTTTAGTTTGTTCTGTTTGTTATAAAGTCCAGAACTTAGAGGACTATTTGTGTCAACTTAGAAAGGTGTTTGTTATAGTTTGTCAACATCAGATTTGTCTATATAATCTGATCTAGGTCTTCTTTTAGGGCTAATCCTTTGTAATCATTTCTTTAATTCTTTTGTAATTTCGTTCTATCAATAATAAACTCGTTAATCGTTGGTTTAATTGTTCGATTGTGAATCTGTTCTGGTGTTTTTACAACAATAATAATAAAACTGAAAAGTTGTGCTAACTTGAAAAACGGATTTTATGAGTTCTTCGCCTTCTTCGAGCTTTTCTTCCTACTGCAAGAGAAGAAGAAACAATATAAGCAATAACTCAGATAACCATAAAATTATAATGTTTTATAACTACACTAAAGCATATATGATCGTTGCAAGGCTTCAAGCATTGAATCCACACTTACATGTGCATGCCTTGACTGCAAAACAGGTACAAATGATTAAAGCGTAGCACGTTAATTATGATTACAAAAGAATAACTTCTTACTATCCAAACAAACTGATTTAGGATGCCCCATTCATTAAAATTGACTCGGCTGCTTTTTACCAGTTTCTTTTAATATTTTGTATAAGTGGGTCAAAACTAACACATCTGCTTTTGACCAGTTTCTTTTAGTATTTTTACCTTCCCCCAACAAACCAAGCTCCTCCCGTGCTCCACCTCCTCTCCCTTGCCCCGTCCAACCCCACCGGACCATTCAATGGGATGCATTGTGGGTGCTCTTATAAAAAGTACAAAAATGCGATTAAAATTAAAAGGGAAATTGGATTTTAAACACCCTAAACTATTAACAATTGGCTGATGACGCACTGAACTACAAAATTGACCAACATCGCACTGTACTTTCAACTTATTGGCCTATAGGCTATATCACCCTCAGACTAACCATTGTTAATTTTTTCTGACGTGGCAAGTGATGTGTCCATGCCACGTCAGCATAAATGGACACGTCACCATGCCACGTCAGCAAAAATTAACCATGGTTAATCTGAGGGTGATACAGGCCAATAAATTGAAAGTACAGTGCGGTGTTGTTCAATTTTGTAGTTCAGTGCGTCAGCGACCAATTGTCAATAGTTCAGGGTGTTATAATCCAATTTCCCAAATTAAAAAGAACACAAAATACAAAAAAGATCCTTAGCGTTTGATATATAATAATGTGATTTTATTATATTCTAAGACAACCCAAAAAACCTATTACTAGCATTCAGGATTTACTTAAAAACCAAACGAGAGATCATAACTAATATTGATACAAGTTAAGAGATGTGGAGTACATTCTCATTTTAAGGGAGCAACACCTTAGTGGAGGTAACGGAGCTAGCCGCATGTGGTGTCCAATGGGGCAATGCCATGTTTAGCTCGGTAAAAGAAGTTATGCATTAAAGACGTCTTATTAGAAATGTTTCAGATGATGATTATTTTATAACACACAATGTTTTGTTGTGTGTTCATTGTGTGTTATAAAATAATCATCTTATCTATTTACCATACAATTTTTACCCTTCGTTTCAACATAAAAGAACGGATATTTTGTCTCAAAACCAAAACTATATTGTAGGTTTTCGAATAAAAGGTGACGTGGATATTCATTCAATAATATTTCTTTTTATTAAAAACTTATAATTATCTATCTATCTATCTATATCTATTAATCTATTATCTATTAATATATATAAAAGAATTGAACATTGCTGACGTGGCGTGCAATGGTGCCTTCAACCTCTTCATAAAACTGTCACGTGGCATCGTGATTGAAAGATTTTAGTATTTTTAAATTATTTTCTTTTTAATTAAATTGAGTTATTTTAGGAAAAAAGAATTTAAAAATAAATTTAAAATTTTATCTCTCATATTTTCTCTCATAATTTTTAAACGTTTATATCTTTTATATACGAGATTTTTTTAAAAAAAAATTACATCAAATTAACGAGCGTTTTATTATCTTTCCAACGAGTACCATAGTGCTATATAAAAAACGGAGAAAAAATCGACTATTTTTTGTGGGGTTTCGTTCATACAGAAAAATAACACACAAAGTGTTCATGTTATTCATTAATCATGTTTTTTTTCTTTTAAACCAGGTTCTTATCTACGATGTAGAAAATCAGTCCAATCGCCATGTTATCATTGGAATTTTACTAGGTATACTTCATCAAGAGAAGCTAGGAGAAAGAATCACGCAACACTGCAACACATGGTGTCAGCTTATAGCAATGTTATTTTTTTATTTATTTAATTACAAGAGTAATAATTATTACTATTAGTATTAGTATTATTAAATTGGTTATATTTTTCAACCCCGGGACGCTCCCGGGAAGAATTGATAGTTGCTGGCGTGGCGTTCAATGGTGGCCTCAACCATTTCTTGATTATGCCACGTGGCATAATGAGATGCAATGGTTACAACTTCCAACTTAAGTGTTTGTTTAGTTGATTAGGTAACGAATTATAAGAGCCATTAGAATGTGAGAAATTAGAGAGATGTGATGAGTTTTTGAATAGTTGCAGCTTACATAAGTGATTCTTTAAATGATTACTGGTTAGGTTTTAGATTAGGGAATATGAGTTATTACTTATTAGAATACTATGAACATGCAATGATTAAGAGATTTTGTGGTTAGTTAACTTGAGCCATTTGCAATAGGTTATCACGTAAAATTAGATTTTTCAACCCCGGGACCCTCCCGGGGTAATCAGCTAGTATATAATAAACCAAAGCATTTTTAATGACATGTCATAATATTATGCAATCTCTCTTTTGAGAGATGCCACATAGGATGTGATGTGGCAACTCTAGACCAATTAAAAAAAAGAATAAATATGGTTTAAAACATAATCTATTAAATATATAATCTACTAAATGTAAATATTAAAACTTTATTATTTTCTCTCTCATGTTTCCTCTCATAACTTTTAAATGTTAATATCTTTTATATACGAGCTTTTTTAAAGAAAAAAATTACACCAAATTAACGAGCGTTTTATTATCTTTCCAACGAGTACCATAGTGCTATATAAAAAACGGAGAAAAAATCGACTATTTTTTGTAACCCAACAGGTATTGTGTCAGGTTTGGAATTAGTTTAAAAAAAATTGTGGGTTTGGGTCGGGCCTGGGATTAGGTGATACCCGACCCAATTACCCTTTTTTTATATTAGAATATGATAACTTATGGTAGAGATTTGTTTAAAATAATAATAATAATAATAATAATAATAATATTTATTAATCATATATTAGCAGATGCCATTTTTATAGTTTAGATACTTCTAATTTTATTCACTTTACTTAGATTTCTCAACCCGGGACGCTCCGGGGTATAAACTAGTACAACTAATATATGAAACTCAATGTGGACACTTGTTCATCCCACATTGATCCTCCAATTACATAGCCAATCAATTTGTGCCAAGTGTCCCATTGTGAGATTTTATAAAATTTTTCTTTTTCTTAAAAAATAAAACAAAGAAAAATATATAAACCTAAAAAAAAAAGAAAAACAACTTGAATAACATAAACACAATCGTCTCTCATTCAACGAAACCCTAGCACACACCCGATCGGCGAAATCACTCCATCAAGCGTCTTCTTCTTCATCTCATATTCAAGGTATTATCTCTTCTATCATTATCTCAGTCAATTGTCCTTCGTATATCTCTGTTTTCTCGATTTTTTGGCCTTTCTTACTGATTTCGCTGTGTATTTGATTTTTTTGATTTGTGTTTTGTTTGATTTCAATTATTGAGTTATAGTACTTGCATTACATCTATTATTGATCGATTTTATTAATAGAGAAAATTGCTCGAATAGTCCCTGTGGTTTGCACAATTTTCACCTATAGTCCCCAAGTTTTAAAAATTACAGGTATAGTCCTCAACTTTTGGTGTTTTTTAACTCGGGTAGTCCTTGGAGCTAACGGAGGTTAAATAATCCAGTTAAGTGGGTATGAAATTACTAAACTACCCTTTTTATTAAAAAAATATAAAAAAAATCAATGTGGGGCCCACCCACTTCATCTTCCCCAACCCATCACCTCTACAAACCACCACCTCCTCCTCAAACTACCACAACCACCTTCCTCCACCCCTCCCCCTTCATACTCTGACTGAAGAATCTCCAGGCTAAGCAAAATTTGCAATTCATATCTTAATATTATTAAAGAAAATAAAGCATATGAGGATACCCTATTTAATATAAATAACAGAATAAAACGATTAAAATTAGAGCATTTGAGTTCCCATACAGAAACTCCACCGTCAATGTCACCGTAACAAATGAGATCATCATCATCATCACGACTCATAGATCAGCATCGAAGAGAAAAGGGGTGTGGTTGAGGGTTTTACCTTCGAGGTCAGATCTGCTCCAATCGACAATTAGCATCACTGTCCATCGTCTTCTCATCGATATCACCGCTGCCATCGTTATCGTGAGCAACCGCCTGTAATCGTCGTTCTTATCATCGAAGTGGGGAGGAGGCTGGCCGAAGGCAGGGGCCGTCGGCTTGGTGAAGGTCGTACGTCAGTTTGGTAAAGGTGGGTTTTGCCTACGTCTTTCTTGTTAAGGAAGTCATCACTGACGCCTTTGGTGTTGGTGTCTTGGCCAAATTCAAAGACCCTTCTCATATCTCTGGTAATTACATTTCCCCTGTTTTGATAAAAAAAATTTATTTTTCATAATTATGAATTGATATGAACTTTTAGTTTGGAGTGAGTCGCTAAAAGTGCTGTCATCATATCCCGTGATGGGTGGGAAAGATGAAGTGGGTGGTGGTTGGGATGTCGGTGATAGTGGTGGTGGTGGTGAAAGTGGAGATGGGTGGTGGTGGTGGTTGTGGTTTGTGGAGGTGATGGGTTGGGAAAGATGAAGTGGGTGGGTCGTATCTTAATTCTTTTTTATATTTTGGTTGTTGGTGGTGGTGGGTGGTGGTGGTGGTGGTGGTGGTGATAGGGTGGAGAAGATGAAGTTGGTGGGGCCCACTAAAATAGGTGGAGAAAAATAATTGGCTAAGGGGTTAAGTGTGCCCTCTTTATATTTTATTAATTAATTGATTTTTTTTTATTTTTATTAGGGTAAGGGTAATTAAGTAATTTTACATTCACTTAACTGGATTATTTAACCTCCATTCATCAAAAGGGTAATTTAGTAATTTCACAGCCACTCCAAGGACTATCCGAGTTAAAAAAACACCAAAAGTTGAGGACTATACCTGTAATTTTAAAAACTTAGGGACTATAGGTGAAAATTGTGCAAACCACAGGGACTATTCGAGCAATTTTCTCTTATTAATATTTAGTTTTTTATGGTTTATGTTTGATGATCCGTGTTTAATACACAGATGTTCGATAATTTTTGTATGGTTTATATGTGTAGATCTAATTTATCTTTTAATGTTGATGTATTGTCTGTAATATGCATTAATTTTGTAATGTTTATCTGTTTTATTAACTTACATTGATTTTAGGGGATTTTGGTTCATCATTCAGATTTGGTCGATTTGTCTGTAATATGCATCAATTTTGTAATGTTGATCTGTTTTATTAACTTACATTGATTTTAGGGGATTTTGGTTCATCATAGATGTCATTTGATTCAGATCCATTATATTTACAGTCAAGTTCTTTGTTATGTAATACTTTTAGTTTATAATTATCGATTTAGGGATTTTTAGGTTAAATTGATTTTTTAAGGTTTGAGTGATTCTTCTTTAATTTTCATTTATTATTATTCATATTGATTAAGGGTTTATGTTTTAGGTTACAACTTAGTGTTTGTGTTTTAGGTTTCAACATGTATTTCGAAATGTTTTTTCAAGCTTTTATTTAAACAGTGTGAATGTTTTTGCAAATTAGTTTGATCTATGCTTACAGTTTTAATTTTTGTTTATGAAACAGTGACACAATGTTGTATGGGTTTTGGTTATATATGGAGGATAACGACGTCGCTGCTTTGGTAAGATATCTAACATGTTTTACTGTGTTGCCATAATATATGTTTTAAAGTATAATCTGTTTTCAATATTTTAAATTGTGTGTATTTTTTGATTCAGCCGTTACCTTCTGATTATGGTGAATGGATCAACAAATATAATTATCCCACTGGTGTTACCAAGGTCCGCACATTAACCTCTGAGGTGTTTGAGGTTACAGTATCAAGCATCAATGGAAACTGGTACTTTTACGACGGCTGGAGAAGCATGATCAATGAATTAAGGTACCCACCTGAATGTAACTTCATATTTCAATATGAAGAAAATCTTCATTCATTCCGGATCATCAGTTTCCATCAGGATGCAGTATCGGCACCTGGTAACTTTTTTTACTGCAGTTTGAAGGACCATAAATCAACGCACAAACGTCTTGTAAGTTTAATCAACTGTGATTCAACTAAATTATGTAAATATTTTTTTTACACAGACATTTATTAATGTTTTATAAATATTTATTTTTGCTTCTTAGCATATTAGTCCCTTTGTTGCACATGGATTACTAAATAAAAAGCTTCCAGTAAATCCAGTAGATTGCACATCTGTTCGGCGTTCATGCTTTGAGTTAGAGATTGTGTGTGAAGATGGTCATTTTTATGTTACTAGAGGATGGCCTTGGGTGCAGGATGCTCTTGGAATAACAAAGGAGCATTTAATTGTTTTTGAAATCGTTAAGCCGGTATTATTTTCTTCATTTCATACATGTTTTTTCTATTTTTAAAAATTATTTTACTGGATTTATTCTAATGCGTTTTAATTTTTCATTGTTTTGGATAAAAAAGAGGATCTACAATTTGTCGTTGTTTTTGAAGAACAAGCTTACTCTTCAATGTGAGGAGTTTTGGGCAACAAGGGTTAAGGTGGAATATGAAGATGAAAATGAACTGGATGAAGATGTAATTATTCTTTCTGATGATGATGGACAGGATGATGCTGAAGGTGAACCGGTCGAAGATGTTCAAGACAGTTCAATGGAGGTTGATGATGATGGAGCTGAAGCTGTGGATGATGAAGGTGTGCCAGTGGTGTTCACTGTTGACAATCACTTTGTAAGTGTTACAAGTTAGTTCTTACAGTTTCCATTTATTTGCACATTAATCAATCAGGTTTTAAAAAGTGTGTTTATACTATAGTAATAGGTTTGTTGCAGTCAGTTGATGTTCATTCTACATAGCTATAATATATAGTTAGTTAATACGTAACGATGGATTGATGACATCTTGAAATGGTAATCAACTCAAATAATGAATGTATGTGATTGTTATTGCTATTTCAAGCTTTATGATTTATGTTTATTCTAAATTCAACAAATATGCAGAATGATTTGAATTAATTTTTAGTGTATAGACTTGGTGTCGCAAAACTTAATTGTTAATCTGTCAAGGTTATTTGCAGTCATTATTTGTTTAGTATAAACGTAGATAATACTAAACAAGTTATAGATATGTCATATTGCATTAAATGGGTGACTAATATGTTTTGTGAAACTTCGTTAATAGGTCAAGTAATGAGTAGTTGTGATTGTTATTACAATTTCAAGCCTTATCATTTATGTTTCTTCTTATGTAGCGTATGAAGCTTGAGTGGGCAAAGCAGAACGCTTTGAACCGTAAGAGGGCGTTAAGCGTATCTGATGCTGAGGGTCGGTCATGGGGAGTGTATGTGGGAATCGAGGGGTCAAGAGGAAAACCCCGTTACAACATCAGAGGCATGCAGGCTTTTGTCGATGATAAGGGACTTCATACGGGTGATAAAATGCATTTTCTGTTTTTCAAAAACCAAGGTTCGTTCAGGCTTTCTAATGTGGTTAGAGGTGACGGTAATTAGGTGGTTTTAGGTTGATGACACTTTTTTGTAGGATGACAACTTTTGGTGGGTAACATAACAAAAAAAAAGGGTTGTGGTTTGCAGTGACTAACTTTTGCACGTTTACTACTTATGTGGTAATTCGTGAATTTTGGGGATTTTTGTGTTTAGCATCAGTAATATTCTGACTGATTATGTGGATTAGATAACAACACTATATATTGCATAGTATGTTATGGATAATAGTTGTCTATGTTAATGTTAATTGATTGTTTAGGAAGTAAGATAGTAAACATAGTGTATAATGTTTTTTTTTTAAAAAAAACTTTATAATTTAAAGATAATGTTGTTTGTTTTTAGTAAATTGTTTGACTTTTTTAAAATTTTATATTAATCTCTTATTTATACCATTTTCTTAATTATGGAAATCTGTTTTATAAACGTATTTTAGGTTACTAAATGGTTTGACTTTTTTAAAAATCATATTAGTTTCTTATTAATGCCAAATTTTAAAATTAACGCTTAGTGGTCACATACTTTTTCACCGTTTACTGCTTATGTAGTAAACTGTGTATTTTTTGGGATGTTATGTCTTTAAACCCGAATATCCTGCTATGGTTTGTTGACAATATGATCATGAATCATGAGATATTCCTAGCAGTAGTCTAATATTGTGATTGTTAATGCAAGGATTTGTAAAGTATGTTAACCATCTTTCAACCTTATAGTATTATAGTAAGTTACAATTATTTAGGTCAAATGGAAAAAATTTACTACAACGATTTTTTTCTATATTAATGTTTAGTAATTAGTAATTATGTTTTAGACTATGGTTTTATATATGAAGTCCTCATAAAAGTTCAAATAGAAACAATTTTTTAAGTTATCAAAATATACATTTTTTGACTTTATTAATACGCCTCCTTATTGATGTACAATTTAGTCAAATTTTAATTTAGTCAAGTCAAATATTAAATTTGGTCAACTTTTAAATTAAGTAAGAACTTTTAAATTTATAACTTTCTAAATCAATGTGTGTCCAAGCTTTCTAATGTTGTTAAGGTTAATGGTAATTAGTGGGGTTATTGGTGGTGGTTTCTAGATTTAGATTTGACTTTTTATTAAATTTGGTTGATTTTTAAAGGTTTTAATTTGACTCAAATTTTGGTAAATTTCAACACAATAATGTCAAACGGTTTTCATTTAAAAAATTCAAAACATATTCGTTTTTTTTTTTTTGCAACCTTTGACTTCTTATTAAATGTAAATGTCTTAGATTTTTTCACGTTTAACACAAAATTCCATTATTATTAAAAATGATACAAATTTAACAATTATATTTAAGCTAAATTTTGTATACTTAACCAATTCGTTTTATACCCAAACATCTAATTTTTAAAAACAAACACTTTACAATTCTTTCAACTAAATTTAAATGAAGATGAAACTTAAATTTGGTAGATTAAAGTTTAAAAAATAACCAATTAAACAATTCTTTGTTAAATTTGAAACCTTTAAATTTGGTAGATTACGTTTATTTTAGGTATTTTGAAACCTTTATATTAGATAGGTTTAGATTTTAATGTGGTATATAGATTTAAATAAAAAAAATTGTTTTTTTTTTAATTTTAGCAACATTTAAATCTAAATTAATTCTGGTTTCCATTTTATAATTTCCTTTTTAATATTATTAATTCCTTAACATAGATAAATCTAGCAATTTAGAACTTTATATATAGATTTTGTTTCGTAAACTATAGTGTAATCCCTTCAACTCTGTCAGGTATGTTTATCAAATTTTACATAATCTTTCAGTTATTTTTTTATTCATGTAATGTTGTATTACTTACATTCTATTAACTTGCAGCTTTATGGATCCGAACAACATTACGTTTTTAAATGACATCAATTGGAGGATGTCTCAATATACAATCAAAGTTAAGGTGCTTAGGATCTGGAAGCGACTAAACCGCAAGAATCTTGCAGAAATTCTTTGTCTACATATGTTTCTGATGGATTTACAGGTTAGTGTTTAAGGTATTGATTTTTTAATTTATGTTATTAACATGTTATTGTTACTAATAATTCTGATTAACTTTATTTTGTGTTGCTTTAATAGATAGTTTCATTTTAACCAATATTATGTTTATATGCAGAGGGATCAATAAACTTATTGTTAATAACACTAACAATTGTTAGTACACATAAAGTACACGTATTGTTAATAACAATAACCAATAACTTTTTTAGTTTATAATTAATATTTCAAATTTTAAATTCATATATTAACAACCGCCACTTTTTAAGCTTGTTGCAGAAATAAGTCTTTTCATCTGCTCATACAATTAATAGGGAATATTAATTATTATCAGTGTTGAAAATCTATGTTGTCCCTTCAGTTCTTTACACGCGTTTTGACATATGTATATAATCATAATCACTAAACATAAATCACAACTCTACTTTCTTCAAAATAAACACACATAAGTTCTAAAAAAAAGATATTAAGCAATGGAAAAGGTTGTGAGTTGGAGGTTCTGCAGTATCAAGCGTAGATATTTGGTGAACATGAGTGACAATTCATGTTTAGTTTTTGGTTCAAGAAAGGCTGTTAGGCAAATGGGAGCAGAGTTTCAAAGAGAAATGTATGACTTTGGAAGAACCATGAGGTTGCCAAGCATTGAAGAAAGGAGACTGATTGGGAAGTTGGAAGACATCTTTCAAGTGGATGAGTTTGATGAACTTATGGAGGTATTTCCTGTCTACAGTTGGTTTTTTGTTGAAAATCTAAATATTGCAAGTGTGCAGTTTACCGATGGGTCATATCAGTTGATGTCAAGAGATGAACTTGAAAACTGCAATGACTATGACTTGCTGGTGGAACTCGATAAGGTACGCATGTCTAACAGCAGTAGAAGCTTAGCGATGGTGAACCTGGAACAAATGATTCGCCTAAAAATCATGAATCTGAAGGAGGAAGCGGCAATGGTGGAAGCAGAGGAGTCATCCGATTCTGAAATGGATGATGATGAAGAAGCTGATTAAGTATAGTATGTTTTATATGAACTTAAAATACTTTTGGTTGATATGTAATGAATATGTTATGATGCAGTTTATTAACAACTTTAGTAAAAGTTGAAATTTTGATGTATAATTATTATAACAACCTTAATCAGTTATGGTTAGTAATCTATTGGTTTTGTTATTAGGTTAATATTTTTCATTACTTTTATTTGAACTTGGCTTTAGGTTGTAAATAGAGTGTTCCAATAATTCTTGATTATAGTAGTAAATATGCGTTGCTTAAAGTGGTAAGAATAGAATTTAGAAAACTTATGAATAGATTTAAAGTTCATAGTGAAAGTTGTGAATTGCAAGGCTATGATATGTACAATACATAAGTAAAATATCAATATTGATTTGATTAATTGTTATTAGATGAGTAACTTTTAAAAGTTTATAAAAAGCTAGGTTATAGTCACGCGTGTACACACGGTGTATACCCAAGTCAAATGACAAAATGCTAATGATATGTTGGTGATAAAAAGCTAGGTTTTGTTTGTATTTTTTATAATTGTTCCATGATCACCCTCATTGAAGTTGATTTAAGTTTTTACTGTAAACAAAACATGCCTATTTTAAACAGACATAAAAACTGCATTTACATCCTTCGAAGTTTGAACCATGTGTTCATGTTAAAATATAACAAATTGTGTAATGATTATGGATATATAGATATAATCTATGGATTTTATTTTACAATATTGATAATTAAAAATTTTTTATGTACCGACTATCGAGTATGTCAGTTGTTCAATTAAGGAATAAAAGTTTTTCATTATGTCCCGTGAATGGATAAGCCCAATAGTCTATAGAAGTCCAACCCAATTCATAAAAGTTTGTTTCAAAATATAACTACGTGTACAGGTCCATAAGTTTCCACCATGGGTCATTATTGGATAAGCCCAGTAGTGTTAGTAGCCATGGGTTTTAGACTTTTAGTAAAATTATATTTTGTCGCATCTTCTTTGTATTGTCTGTTAACATTATAAAAAACTGTTTTGATCGTGTTATATTAATTTGCACTAAGTGGTGACACCTTTTTAGTTATTGCAACTGGATTTTCAGCAGAGATGGAGTTAAATTGTTAATACTTAATAAAGAGGGTAAACCATAAACAGAGACAATAAATGTTGTGTACAAAAAGATTTTCTTAAATCTATGACTTAATTTTGTAATTCGTTTCCTTCTTCGGCATAGTAATCAAATTCTTTTAACACTTAATTACTTTTGCCAAATCATCTCTTCAAATCTAATATATGATAATATATTCCTCATTCATATATTTCATAATACATTTATAATTTGTTAATTTGTTTTATACTTATACATCTAAATAATAACCTCACCAATATGTTTACCTATGTATGCATTCTAATGTTCCCATCATATATTCAGCTTCGTATTCTTTGAGACACATTCCACATTTCTGACACTAAATATTATTAGATTTCAGCTCGGGACTCTCCCGTATCTTTTAGATTTCATATCAGGTGGAAACATTGGTATCAAAACTCTTATTACTAGAATAAATATGATACCATCTGATATCAAGATTTCAGTAAATTTCCAAAGGCGTCAATTTCCAATAAGTGTATGTTTCGCAATGACCGTCAATAAAAGGCAAGGACAGTCTTTATCTAAGGTTGGATTGTATTTAAGAGAACCTGTTTTCTCACATGGCCAACTTTATGTCGCATTTTCAAGAGTTAAAAGCAGGACAGGAGTGAAATTACTTATACTTGATGGTGATGTGAATGTGAAAACTAAAACCAGAAATGTGGTGTACAAAGAAATATTTAGTGATATTTGAATAAAATTTGTATTCGTTGTGTTATACTTTAATACAATATTTCTACTGTATTTTTCTTATACGTTATAATTCCCTAAATAGATGTACGTTGGTGAACAGCGTGTACACGCAGGCTAAAATCTAGTATATATAAAAGAAAACGTGTATATGCTGATGTGGCGTGCAATGGAGGCCTCAACCTTCCCTTAATAGTGCCACGTGGCATCATAATGGAGAGTTTTTGGTGTTTTGAATTGTTTCTTTTTTTAATTAAATTGAGTTATTTTAGGAAAAAAGAATTTAAAAATAAATTTAAAATTTTCTCTCTCATATTTCATCCCATAATTTTTAAACGTTTATATCTTTTATATACGGAATTTTTTAAAGGAAAAAATTACACCAAATTAACGAGCGTTTTATTATCTTTCCAACGAGTACCATAGTGCTATATAAAAAACGGAGAAAAAATCGACTATTTTTTGTAGGATTTCGTTCATACAAGAAAAAAAACACACAAAGTGTTCATGTTATCACGTAAAATTAGATTTTGTGGGGAATATGAGTTATTACTGATTAGAATACTATGAACATGCAATGATTGAGAGATTTTGTTGTTAGTTAACTTGAGCCATTTGTAATAGGTTATCACGTAAAATTAGATTTTTCAACCCCGGAACCCTCCCGGGGTAATCAGCTAGTTATAATAATATAATAATAAATCAATGAAACAATATCTGACCGTTTAGAATTAGGATGATTCATCAATGGTGGGTTAATAATCGTTGCAGCTCTCATTCGATTTGGAGACATGGATACATTCTTGTGTGGGTCATCACTCAATTCACTTCCTTATCATTCTTATCTCAATCATCCATCCACATTCAAGACCCCAATCAAGAATCACAGACTCTGTTTCAAAGCCCAACAGGTCCATACATATTATTATTATTATTATTATTATTATTATTATTATTATTATTATTATTATTATTATTATTGTTATTGTTATATACCCATCATTGTATTATTTATTTTCATAGCAAAGTTTGTTAGAAAAAATAAAAAAAATGATTGGTTTTGTAGTCTGATGGGTCTGCAATTGACATTCCACCTGAAGAGTTTAAAGTTAGAAATTCACAAGATGAGATAGCTGCAACACAAGGTATTCGGATTCGGAGACGGCCCCCGACAGGACCCCCATTGCATTATGTCGGTCCTTTCGAGTTTCGCTTACAGAATGAAGGTAATACTCCTAGAAACATTCTTGAGGAGATTGTTTGGAATAAGGACACAGAGGTTGCCCAGGTCAGTGGTTTTAATATTGAATGCCTAGAATTATTCAATTGGTTTTATCTTAACCTGTTTTGACCCGTTACCTAACCCACGTGTACGGATTGACACAGACATATTAATATTGACATTATTTTGACCCGTTAGTCCGTTACCCAACTCAATAGTATAGGCAGACACAAACATACTAATATGGGCATGTTTGACCCGTTACCCAATTTACCTATATAGACAAACACGTTACATACTAATATGGGCGTGTTTGACCCGTTACCCAATTTACCTATATAGACAGACACATTACATACTTATATGGGCGTGTTTGACCCGTTACCCAATTTACCTATATAGACAGACACATTACATACTTATATGGGCGTGTTTGACCCGTTACCCAATTTACCTATATAGACAGACACATTACATACTAATATGGCCATGTTTGACCCGTTACCCAATCCACCTATAGAGACAGGCACATTACATACTAATATGGGCATGTTTGACCCGTTACCCAATCCACCTATAGAGACAGGCACATTACATACTAATATGGGCATGTTTGACCCGTTACCTAATCCACCTATATAGACAGACACATTACAACAGGGGCGGACATAGGGCTTAAGCAGGGGTCGCGGACGTTGCGACTCAACTTCGCGCGCGTAGTGGGAAATTTGGTTTTTTTTTTTTTTTTTTTTTACGAAATTTGGAAAACGTTGCTACTAAAATAAAAAAATGAAAAACGTTACTACTGATTTTGTGGCCTAGATCCGCCACTGCATTACAAACTAATATAGGCATGTTTGACCCGTTACCCAATCCACCCATACAGATAGACACAGTCACACATACATACTAATGTGGACATATTTTGATCCGTTACCTAACCCACCTATGTACAGACATACTAATTTGGGCTTGTTTGGCAGATGAGAAGTAAAAAACCTCTATATACACTAAAGAAGGCTGTTGATCAAGCTCCTCCTCCTCGAGACTTTATCGCAGCGCTTAAGGAATCATACTTGAGAACCGGAATGCCTGCTTTGATTGCCGAAGTAAAAAAGGCTTCACCGAGTCGAGGTGTTTTAAGAGAGGATTTTGATCCTGTAAGTCCCACTTTGTTTGACGTGTTTCCGAGAGTGATTATGTGATTTTGAATAACGAATTTGAATATATAAAATGTCCAAAATAGTAAAGGAAATAGTGTCTTGTGAGTAAAAGTTTGTAAATTTATGTTAAAAGAATGTCTTTCTTGCTGCTATTGTGTCAGTATTTGACACAATGCAGAATGTGTTTAACCAAATACTAGAAACCGATTATTGCAGGTTGAGATTGCAAAAGCCTATGAGAAAGGTGGAGCAGCATGCCTCAGTGTTTTAACAGATGCAAAATATTTTCAGGTACAAGGTTTTGCCTCTTTTATTTTATTATATCACTTTCAACTTTTGTAACGTTTCGACTTTTGATGTTAATCTTATGATTTTCGGTTTGTAAACTTAGGGAAGCTTTGAAAATCTAGAGGCTATACGGAACGCTGGTGTCACGGTACAATTTTCTTTGAATTTTTTTTCATTCCACATGGTTTATGCATATTTTACCAATTGTAAATTGTCTTGACAAAACGATACGCCTGGCAAAACAACTGGATGGGCTCAGCTACCAGGTAAAACCGGGCCGTTTAAAAAGAGTATCAATTGGACTTGGGTTAAAACTTGTCGTTTTAGAGAGAAAGGTTCAAACTATATTTGTCTATATGGCGACTAGTGGTGACAGATATTGGTGGATGCGGGCTAGCCCATTTCTATGTTGTCAAAGGCGCACCCCGGGGGTGCCTAGGCGCTAAGCCCAACCCAACGAACCATATGTGTTGCGCCCGGAAAGGTGCGGATTCAGGCTCTCAGCCTCTCAGGCACAAGTTCAGAGCATTTGCTAGCCAAAGTTTGGCCAAAAATGGCAAAAAAAAAAAAAAAAAAAAAAGAGAGAGAGAGAGACCTAAAACAGCCCAAACAAGCCTAAAACTTGTTCAAATGTAGTCCTCGTTTTTTATGCACTTGGTGCCTAGGCTCCAAGCTAGGCCTATGCGTCTTGAGTGTGCTTTGAGTCTTTGACAACATAGGCCCATTTGGACCCGTTCTAAGTTAGCTGGAGTGACCATTTTGATCCACTGTTTCGAGTGATAAAATCAATCCATATAGCTAATGGACTTTTTAACTGCAGTGCCCTCTATTATGCAAAGAATTCATTGTAGATGCATGGCAACTCTATTATGCTAGAGCAAAAGGCGCCGATGCGGTTTTGTTAATCGCAGCTGTTTTACCAGATCTCGACATCAAATATATGACCAAGATTTGTAAACTGCTTGGATTAACAGCATTGGTGGAGGTTTGTAATCTTTTTTTGAGGCATAACTATTATCAATACAATAACTAATCTGTTGGGAGGTTTGTTTTGTTCTTAGGTGCACGATGAGAATGAAATGGATCGTATTCTTGAAATTGATGGGATTCCACTCATTGGAATCAATAATCGTAACCTCGGTAAGCAAGTTCAAGACTCAGCATTTTAAAAGAAGAATAATTTTGTATGGGTTTTAACGATTTTTGATTGCCATGAATGCAGAAACATTTGAGGTTGATATTAGTAACACAAAGAAGTTGCTTGAAGGTGAACGAGGCGAGAAGATTAGACAAAAGGACATAATTGTAAGATTTGGTCTAAGTTTTCGCATAGTGAAGATGATTTCTTATTTGATCGTTTAAAATTGTCAGGTGGTCGGGGAGTCTGGGTTGTTTACTCCTGCGGATGTTGCCTATGTACAAGAAGCAGGTGTCAAAGCAGTAAGTAATTTAATTCTGAACTTGGTATCCAAAATCACATGTAGAAGCTTTAGCTAATATGAAACGGGTCAGTGAGTTGAACAGGTTACATGGGTCAAAAGGCGGCTAACATGTGTACTGTCTACAACTGGGTGTGTTGTGCAGATCTTGGTTGGAGAGTCGATTGTGAAGCAAAAAGATCCAACAGCAGGGATCGCTAAACTTTTTGGAAAAGATATATCTGCATAAATCGAGTGTTAAAATGGGTACAACAAGCAGGTTCGTTGGAGATCAATGACACATGGTTCAAAGTTCTATAGTTATCTTGCAATATATGCAGACTGTAAACAAAAACGCGAACATAAATTACTTTGCATTGAATCAAATGATAAACCCGAACATAAATTACTTTGCATTGAACATAAAAAAAATTTTCATAGTATTATAAGATTCTGTTTTATAAACAGCCAAAATTAATCTGCTTAAACTGTAATATAACTTTTTTGTTAAATAATAATGATAGTAATAATAATAAAAAAGCAAAAATAAAAAAAGAGTTCGATGAAAAGAAAACAAATTTCTTCTTTTGACTTGTCCTCTTTGGAGGGATTCTTTATTTTCAACTTAGAAGATGATAAAAAAAAAAGTGTTGGTTAAAAAAAATTGATTAAATGGGCATATTTTTCAGAACTAGACAAAATTAAATGGGTTGGGTTAATCTTCTAGTGAAGTGAAGTGAACACAACTTGTTTTATTTAATTGGGCCTTCATAGCATATTGTTAAATGCCTGAAACCCATCTCACCAAAGTTATTCTTCACATATCTCTTATGATGGGGGCAACTAAAAGGAAAAATTATAACAAAAACAAAGAGAAAACTAGCACAACATACATATTGATTTTAGTTTAAAGAGGCCTAATTAAACAAGCTCTACAACAAAAGCTGATGCACCTCCTCCTCCATTGCACACACCTGCAGCTCCATATTTGCCTCCTTTTTGCTTCAAAACCTGAAATGCATCATTTTTACACGTTTAATTAATATATCATATCATCATACTCAGTTAATCCCACCTATAGCAAAGCTAAGGTAGGGTCTGAGGAGGGTAAGATGTAGACATTCTTACCTCTACCCCTAAGAATAGAGAGGCTGCTTCCAGTGAGACCCCCGGCTCGATGTGGTTTGGTATCAAGCCTTGAACATAAGGCACATAACACTTAACAATTGGGACAAACCCAATCAGTGCATGTAACCCTTTGTCTTTTGGCTATCTACGCCACCACATGATGCATGATTAACCGTCCGTCGTTTTTAACGTTATTTTCACGGAATTAGTAAATAACGTTAAAACTAGTCAACTTTACTTTTGCCCCACAAGGGCCACACATATATACATTATATGCGCACACCTTAAGTGGGGCGTTACATGTTTAATTAACAAAGTTACAAATTTTTAAATATGAATAATATTATTAAACAAACTTACACCCAATAAGGTCACGATGATACGTGCACCACTGCAACCTAGAGGATGTCCCAATGACACACCACCACCATGCACATTAAGCTTTGCCTGCAAAGTAAACCCAAACATTCTTAATGCGACGGTCCTTTTGGTAATGATAATATCTAATTCATGCATTGTGTTCCTTTTTATGTGGTGTTTTTTTTTCCTTGGTGGGAGGGGGTTTCAATAACTCACAGAATCCAAGTTAAGCAGTTTTTGGTTTGCAAGGGCAACAGCCTGCAATTTTGAAATGAAACAAATAAGATAAATGGAAACAGCGTCAGCAGGATATAATGTGGATCAAATATAAGGGTGTAAACAAGCCGGGCCGCTCGTAGCTACTGAAGATCGGCCTGCTAAAAGTTCAAATCAAACCCGAGCTTAAATGGTCTCAAGCTTATATTGAAGCTTACGCAATTTTTGGAGCTCGAGCCCGAACTTCACATACCGAGCTTGAGTCCAGCCTAATGAGCCTTTTACTTGTATAACTTTTGTTCGATAAACTTCACATTTACTTACAAAATAATAATTTTTATATTAAATAATATATATTAGGTTATACATGAAAAATTGTAACTAAGTGTGTACATATATATTGATAGATAATAAACGAGCAGCTCAAGCTTGAAAAACCACTCACGAGGGAAGCTTGAGCTTCAGAAACAGAGCTTTAAACAAACCAAGCTCAAGTTCTATTAAGTTAAAACGGCTCATCTCTGTTGGCATACACCCCTAATCAAATAAATTAAACTGAAATGCTTACTGCAAATGCTTCATTAATTTCATAGTAATCTATTTGGGAAGCTTCCAATCCGGCTCTTGAAATAGCCTTGGGTATAGCAAGGGCTGGAGAAGTTGTAAACAGCTCAGGTGCCTGAGAGGTCAGTTGATACACTGTGATATTGACTTCATAATAATCATGTTTTCTGCACTTAGTTTCATGTTTTAGATGTGTCACCTAACTAATTACCTGTTCAGCATCAGCATACCCAGCAACCTTAGCAATCACCTTCAACCCAAGTTCAAGTGCCTTCTCACCACTTACCAACACGAGAGCAGCAGCTCCATCGTTTATACCAGAGGAATTGCCAGCTGTAACACTGCCACCGTTTTCTTTAAAAGCTGGACGTAGCTTCCTCAACTTGGCAGGATCAAACTGAAAACAAAAATAAATAAATCAACTTTAACTGCAAACAGAAGATCAAATAGATTGTGTAACTATACGTGACATCAGCATATATGACATCATTACAACACCTTTGACCTTACCTTTCCCAAATCATCATCCTTGTCAACAATTGTTGATGGTCTTCCTCTTGGGCCAGGAACTTCAACCTGTAAAATGTCCAGTTTGCCATTAGGACATAAGTTAACAAAGATTAAGTATTTAATGTATGGTAGAACTAATAATCTTACAGGAGTAATTTCCCATGCGAAGGCACCACTATCTCTTGCAGAAATACCGCGCTCAAAGCTTTGAATAGCATAGTCATCCTGCATATATCAATTTAGATATGTCATACGATGATGACATAATCAATCATGGATATCTCCAATCGTCAACAGATTAGTAGTAAAAGAAAATGTTCAAAATGCAGTGTATTGTGTACCTGTTGTTCTCTTGTAAGTTGATGCATATCAGCGCATATCTCAGCACAGTTTCCCATCTTAAAATCATTGAAAACATCCCACAACCCGTCTTTTAACATACCATCAACAAGTGTGTCATGTCCAAATTTAGACCCTTTCCTGCAATTCAGAATATTTCAACTTGTTTGTAAATTGTAACCAAGCCCTTGCTAAATTTCTCAACAAAAATAAAATATGAGGATTTTAGGTTATATTAACCTTGCTTCAGAAATGTATTTTGGGACATTAGACATGCTTTCCATACCACCAGCCACAACTACATCGTTTATGCCCAATTGGATGCTTTGTGCTGCCAACATGGTTGCTGCAGTTCATCAATAGGATTATGTTACAACTCGCATGTAGTTTTCGTTAGTTTCGTCTCATAATACACAAAATGAACAAATGAAAGCTACAGGGTACAACAACAAAATAGTTGTCACACCTTTCATCCCTGACGCACAAACTTTGTTAAGCGTAGTGCACACCACAGTGTTGGGAATCCCTGCACCTAATGCTGCTTGCCGAGCAGGACCCTGCCCCAAATTTGCACCAAGAACATTCCCAAAATAAACTTCTTGTACAAGTGATGGATCAACATTTGCTCTCTTTAGAGCACCTACAGTTTTACATTGAAAACAGACGAGAAAAGAAAATATAGAATTCAGTGCATAACATACAACAAAACAAGCGCTAAATCTTTACTCAAAGAGAGAATAGAAGTAAAAGCTTACTTTCAATAGCTATGGATCCAAGTTTTGTGGCTGGTAACGATGAAAGAGAGCCAAGAAATCCACCAAGTGGTGTGCGTGCAACACCGACAATACAGACATCTGTAACGTAAACCAAGAACTTGTGAGAAACAATCTAAGTTTTTTTTTTTTTTTTTTTTTACGAAAACTCCATCATTATTAATTCCATTTCAACAAAAGAGGCAACTCCATCTAAGTTTTAGAAAAGTCATAACATTGTTCAACTAACGGAGCCATTTTCATCTTTTGTTGTCAAACATAGTACTTCCAAAAATGGAACTGATATTGAGTGAAGATTATGCTACTAGGATTGCTATGGGCGACATAAGTGAAAGTTATTGATAAAACATTCAAACTCTAAGTATGGATTTGGGATTACTAAAATCCAAATTTCCTAAATAATATAACAAAGACATAGATCTACAAAGCAAAACTCCATCCCAATATTTTATCATTCTTTTTGGGGACAAATAAAAAAGGGAATCTCATCTTGAATCAAGCATATATAAATTTAAATAATATTCCACAGTAGTACATCAATTCCAATAAAAACACACATGCAGCAACATAAATAACAAACTACCTCTAGGTTTCATCGAATCGGAACCATTTGTTGCAGCAGCTGGAGCCATAACTATACTCAATCGGATACCTGTATGTAATCCTTTACAACATTTAATCTCAAATTCAAATCAAAGACTGAACTAAATCAACACATCATAAGATTATCCAAATCACTCAACACTCGCTCGTAAAACGCTAGATTATAAATAATTACTTGTATACATAGAAACGCAATATGCATATATACGGTTATATCCTAATCCGTTAAGTCATTGAGTTATTTCTATCATTGGTCGTCATCGCCTCACAAGCCTCAACCTAACCTAATTCGTGACTGACGACAAAAACATCGAAGTATTCATCTCAATTTACTCGCCACTCAGAAAATGCTAGCTCGGTTTGTAAAGGAGCAAAGTTTCGTAATGGTTCGGTTCGGGTCAAACAGACAGATTTAAGCATTCGTATTGGTAAAGTGCTAATCACGCAACAGAAATGTGAAACGAGAGATGAAATGTCTATGATCCGATACCAAAAACAGAGATATTAGATTAAACAAACAAACAGACATAATAAACAATTTGATGCTAGATCTAAATACACAAAGCAACATACCTTTGGGTTTAGTTTAGAGTACTCTGCAAATCACACTAGTTTGTTGTTGGTGTGTGTGTGATAGAGGAACAGAGTAAAGAGGAGGGTTATAAATCTATACTATGAAGGTGTTTGGGATTGAGTTTGGAAATGTAAAAGTGTTTTTGGTCAAAAGTGTTTATTTGCTTATGAATTTTTTAAAAAAAAAAAGTGTTTGGATTAGCTTTTGGGATGAGAAAGTCAGAAACGTTAAAAAGTCAATAGATTATCTTTTTTTTTTAAGTGTTTCATTTAACTTATTGTGAATATTGGTTGTATAGGTAGTAAATTTGTAATTTTTTTTCTAAAAGGCAGGATTTCTAACTTCTCAAAAACAGTTTTTCCACCCTTAAAAGTCAAAACAGAAAGTGTTTTTGAGTTACACAAACAGCTTATTGACTTATTGGCTTTTTGAAAAAGCCAATAAGTCAATAAGTTGTTTTGAAACTCAATCCCAAACACCCTCTATAATAATAAGGCGCTAGCTATTCACACTCCTCACCTTCTATTTCAACCCTCTGAAGCGTCTTGCTTTGGTCAAAGCCAGACGTTTCGGGTCAAATCAAACGAGGTCATATGAGTTGACACGGAAAAACTGATTTTTTTGATCCAAAGCGCCTAGTTTGGCCAAAGCGAGGCGCTTTGGATCAAAGTTTTAATTTTGGTTGTTTTTTGATATTTTGAAGTTTTTTTTTATTTTTTTAATTTATTTAATAAATAACTAAATTAAATAACTCTAAAAGTGTTTATTTATTTTTTTATTCATTACTTCCGGAAAAAAATACAATATTAATCTTCGTTATCCTTTATCTGCAGTATTTGAAAATTATCATTTCTTAGTGTTTATTTATTTTTTTTTATTCATTGCTTCCGGGAAAAATACAACATTAATCTTCGTTATACTTGATCTGCAATATTTGAAAATTATCATTTCTTGACATGCTTAGTAACGGAGATGAACACTTTCTTCAAGGGATCCGCTTGGAGTCTAAAGCTTCGCGTGTCATCTCTAAGTATTCAATTCCGAAAATCCACGCCTTTCTCCTGAAGCAAAATGTTTTCAAAAACTTTTTCTTCATACTCTTCGGTTGCATGTAGTCACTTGTAATTTGGCGAGTATGCCCTTTTAAATGTTCTGATCCGTAGCATAACAAAAAAGGAAGCAAATTGACTTATATTTCAGGTTCATCTTCAATCACATTTTATATTTTTATAGCGGGCTTATTTTCAGAAAGCACACCTGGTGATATATTGTAACTTGTAAGGAGTTAACAGTTGACCTATCTATTGTTTATTATTATTACTAGACTTTTGCCCGCGTGGACACGCGGTTTAACAACTTACAATTATTTTGAACGGTAAAACATATAAAAAAATACAGTAGAAATATTTTATTCAAATTTAAAAGCAACCAATATACATTTTATTCAAATATCACTAAATATTTCCTTATACACCACATTTTTTATTTTAGTCTTGACATTCCCATCACTATCATTTTTTGTGTTAGTCAAGTAGGATATTGGACAGGCCATCCATACACTTATGAACGGGTCGATCTGTGTTTGTGTTTCATCTTAAACAGGTAATATAAATTATAAAAATGGCCAAATGGATCAAGTGTTTCAAAAATCCCCAAGTCAAGTTATTAAAAAAGTAAAACCTCTTACATTACTTTACTCAAAAAGAAGATGCAAGTTCCCTTTATAAGGAAATGCATCAATCAGCTCTATTATATTTGGATCCTTAAGCACTTTTAGTAAGTTTATATCTTTAAGAGCAGTAAAATTCACCCATTCCTTCTACTTCTCAAGACGGATTTTTGAAAAATTATCATAATATATAAGCATTCATAGAATAAAATGAAACAAAAAGAAAATAAAAAATACAAAAAAGAAATTAATAGATAGATAGCAAGCCTGCTGCACCTCATCTACGGATCCCTTCTCCAATTTTCACTCATTGACCTGAATTAAGGGGATAAAAGATACCAAAATGTCAATTAAACAGAACACACAAATAAAATAAGAAGACCGCTAATTTGTTAAAAGATATAGAAATCATACATGTTGTGGCTCAGAATCATTATCATCCTTATTTTCAAGTTTACCAGTTGTACCTTCACATGCCTATGTGTCTAAACGCTTATTTGCTTAGGCGTTTAGGCACTAAAGTGTATGATTCGCTTAGGTGAAAACATTTAAAAGTTTAAGTCAAAGGTAGCAGCACCGAGGTGTGGCATCCAGATTCTTAGGAACATCACCCAAAACCTCATGGTTTTGCAACCTCCCATCAACCAGGCAACAACACATCATGATAAAAAAAAAAATCATATCACCTCAAAAGAAAAATGAGTAGACTCAGATCCGGCTATCAGACCACCATGGCTGCAACATTAATTGTTAGTGAAGAACATAATAATCATGTTATCAAATTTCATAGCAATTCGGTAAATGATTTTGTAAGATTCATATTAATAAGATAATGATAATGTAGTATGTACCAGTATCGAGCTCTATAACTTCCGTGTTGGTAGCTCTATAACGCGGTGCATCTGCGGAACTTATTAACCTTCCTTTTCTTTTTACGAACCTAAGTTGAAAAGCTGCCCCATATAGCTTTAAATCTTCCATGCTCATCAGCTAGTACTCCTGAAGAATCGCTACCAAAGTCTGTATACAACAACATTAATAAGTATTTAATCAATATCAATATGTTTAAGATTCATATGAATAAGATAATGATAATGTAGTATGTACCAGAATCGAGCTCAATAACACGGTGCATCTGCGAAACTTATTAACCTTCCTTTTCTTTTTACGAACCTGAGTTGAAAATACAGGATGCATTGGCTATACAACAACAAAAACACATCAATTCAACAAAGTTCTGATGAAATCAAACGATATTAGAACACACTTTTCATTAAACCTGAATTATAATGAATCATGATCCGATTCATTTTGAGCCGCCAAATGAAAATTTTAATTTTCAGAGGAACCCACGTAACCCACTGCATAAGGAACTGTCGTTGCTGCTGTATACTTTTCACAATTAACTTCTTGTAATCGGCGACAGAATACTCGCCTTGATCGTAGACTTCCCAGCGCCAATTATCAGACCTGTCAGAAAAACGAATGCAGGAAATCTGAGCCATTAACTGATTCAGTTCATTTGTTTCTTCAGCAGATGAGCAGACAGAGTAGTACGACTCCAAGCACCCAAAAAATTCCCAGCACCGTCCCACATTTCTGCAACAGTACCCGTTTTATTTTTGATTAACCGAAACAGCAGGCTAATTTTTTTATTGGCTTCTTCAATGATTTTGGGTTGCATACATGAATACGATTAACCAAACTAAAATTGAAAGGCATCCCAATCATAAGTAACATCAAACCCTTCCTGCTGCAAATGGCGACAGTAATCCAAAACATACTTATGTTCAGTTTGAGTAGTAACCACATGTTTCTTTTTCTCCTTATAAAAATGCATAACCCCTTTGAAAGAAATATTATTACACTCAGTAGCACCTGATGTGAAAACAATCTCTTTGGGTGCCGAACTCAACTGCAACATGATCGATAGGTTGTTTACTTTACACATCTACCTAATTTTGTAAACTAACTCCAATCAAATTAATAATTTTGGTACTTGTAGGGTGAGAAACATCAACCGCATAATCAAAAAGTATAATCAAATTAATAATTTTGCTTTGTTGCTCATATAAAGACAACCACATCGATAAAAAAAACCCTTAACGAGTAAAACTCTGTACAAATCAAAACACAATAGCAACCATGGATTATAAAAACAAACATGTATACTCAGATTAGAGACAAATAGCAGCGATGTTTCTTTCTGGAAAACCTTAATCCATGAACAAAGGAATGTTAAATGAAAATTATACATATATTAAACATGACTTTAAAGGCGTGATTGTGTAGCGAAGAAGATAGGTTATGGAAATAAACAAAAATGGTAGGGAACGAACTCCAATTAAGCATTCTTAAAAAATAAAAGATACAAAATCACCATGAAAACAGAGTGTTACTTACAAGATGTAACCATATCATTGTAGGAGACTGAAGATGGGGACTATGTTGAAAGACATTTGGATTAAGCTCAAAAGTGCATACATCACCAACTTGAATTCCATTGTCTCGATGTTTTTCTCTTCTCAAATCAAACATAATAGGTTGACCCTCCAAATCCACAATAGTTACGGTCAAACTTTCAGCAACTACAAGCTATTATGCATATTTAATAGGCAGCCGCTGTAAAACATTTTTCAAACAATAATCGTTACTTATAAAACAGTATAATAAATAATGTAAAATTATTTATTCATAAAACATGACCAGGATCCTTAGGACCATATTCTTCACAATGATCTTTATCTATAGGACCATATTATCCACACACATGTTATTTGTTCACCAAGATTTTGTGTAATAAAGAAGACAGCTGATTTTTTATGCTAACTGACTCACCCATGATTCCATGTGACGATTGTTGCGGAGAAATGCTCAGAGGTTCGACCAACCGCCATCTAACCTGTGCATTCCTAACCACATGGCAATAAACAGGATGTGTTTCTAAAAGAAATAAACGATTCTTTTCGAGTACACATAGAAAACTAAATTGCAGTAAATAACATATATAGTCTAATTAATAAAGAAAATATTACATTTTTTCAGGAACGTGAGGCTACCAGCATCTTACAAATAACATTAGTATATGCAAATATTTCAAAGAAGGTCCTTTTTTTGGTCATCACAACCTCTTTTTTATAAATCTACTAATCATTCCGTAAAAAACAAGAATAACGATATATTCTCTATTTGGTTATAACTCTATGTATTACACATAAGAAACGTAGTAAAATATGTTTTCAACTAAAACCACACTGACATAAACACATGTTACACCTAATGCTTAAGAAGACCATATGACATATACAAAAATAAGCACAAACCTGCATAAAACTATACAGCACACAGCAGATTCACGACACAAAAACCAACCTGAAAAAACAAATAACAAATAACAGAACTTTAATGTAGGAAACCATCATTAAAAACGTAAAAATAACGATACTCTCATAAAACTAAACAACACACACAACGACACGCCCAAAAGGCTATGACTGCCACCGCTACCGGAGCCACCTAACGTGTCACAAACAACCGACACCTACATCTGTAGAAAAGACATAACACGTAATATATAATCTCAAAATAACAGATAAACCCAAATACTAAATGACCAAAAAAATATTCCGAAGACCATTCCATTTTAGTAAAAAAAAAAAAAAAAAAGTTAGCACTTAGCACTCACATCATCTTCCCTAAGCAGGGACTCCGGAAAGGTTAGCACTCACATCATCTTCCCTAACCAAGGATTCAGGCATGAGGTGCCGCCTGCACATAGTCACCACAAAAATACATAATAATCGAGTAGCCAACAAACAGTTTGTTCGCATTAATAAACACATAAAAAAGATCTATCACATACCTTTTGGTTGCAGCAGTGGATGTTTTTTGAATATTATATTTACTTTTTTGATGTTTTCAAATACTCATCACACAACTTGCTACACTAACATATAAAATTTGCAGCCACATTATATACAGTATAGGATAAATACATATTGCCCCCACTTGTGCAAAATAGCAGGTTTGACACTCACATCTACACAAAATAAATAGAAGACTTGGAGCAAAATAAAGCACGAACCAAAAATTAAATGAAAATAAATCTACCAAATCGCACATGTAAATAGATATACCGTTGTTTTACGATTTCTAATTTGATTAAGTTCCTGCTGGTAACTCATTCGCGCCCATCCCATGCTTCATTCCTTTATCAAGCAAACCAAAACAAAATTCAAAATCACAATAAATCGACCGTGGAAATAATAAAATTATGTCACACTCAAACTATACCTGAAGACGGAAAACGTTCCAATGAGAATCCTCCATTTGGAGGGGAGTCATTGCTGTTGAATATCAAACCCAAAGCATCCTGTGTCACTAAAGTTGCGCCTCAACAACTCGTATTCCTTCACCTTCAAACCACTCTCCAAAAGCTACATAGCCTTGTCCCCTCTAACAGTGACATAACACACAATCTTCTCATTACGCCTAATGCCAAAAGACCTCACAGTGTACCTTGCTGTTCCATCAAAACAATAACAGTTAAAAAAGACAAAATTAGAATAAAAATAATATTCGCATCCATGAATCATCACTAAGAATATTATCTCTTAAAATTAAAAATAAAAATAAAAATAAAAATAATATTCGCATCCATGAATCATCACTAAGAATCAATGGGCACATGCCACCATTCCCACCAACGCCCATAAATCATCACTAAGAAAGGACCACCAATTAATCCCTTTTCTATACACTTCAGTAGCCATCAAACATATCAATATTTAACTAACCAACACATAGAAAACAATATGCAAGACCTTATTTATCAATTATCTAATTAATAACCATTGAATTGAATACCTTGACTTTCTCCCTATCCACACATCAGATACGGCTTGGGGGAGAAGCTTTGGGAGAGGATTTGAAGGTCGATCAATTGGATTGGATGAAAGTATGACAACAAAAGAGATGAATTAATCTTACATAAAAATCAGAACTCTAAACAATCAGTAGGAGAGCAATTGAAGAGAAATACAAATAAAAAAGATACAGAAAAATTGTAGAGATTGTAGTGAGCTCTCAATAGGGTTTGAATGTTGATGGCGTGAATGAGAAGCTTTGACCAAATCATAATGAATTACCTAATTTAATATAATTAATGATTTTTGATTTTTAGAAAAAAGAAAAATTTTATAAATTACATTGTTGTGCCATGTGGCACAATATGATAGGCTAGGGAATTGAAGGATCAACATGGGAGTGCCATGTGTCCACATTGAGTTTCATATATTAGTTGTATAGATAGATTATTATTTTGTAATATTGATAATTCAGTCAAAACTTAAACATAAATCTTTTTGCATCATTTAATTATTTGACAGTAACTTGATTACGTGGAAGGAGTGGGTTTGTGTGTTGGGCTAAGAATCGAGTGTGCCAAAGAGCTCTTGAGGGAGAAACGACCACCCACCTTTACCCCATGAACCGCTTCTATGACACCCCACCAAAGAGAAGAGTGTAGATTGAAAAACCTCCATACCCATTTTATAAGCAGAGCCGCATTCACATCACAGAGTTTAGAGATTCCTAAACCCCCATCCGCCTTCGAAGTAGTGACGATATCCCAGGAGACCCAATGAAGACACCTAGAATTCGAGTTACCAGCCCATAAAAAACCTCACATATATCCTTCCAGTTTGTTTATGACAGCCGTAGGCGCTTTATAAATCGATAAATAATATAATGGTAGGCTAGCAAGAACCGACTTGATAAGCACCAATCTTCCTCCCATAGAAAGCGACTTCGCCTTCCAAGACGATAAACGCGACTGCACCGAATCAATAACGGGAGCCCAATGTTCGATTCTATTCATGTTCGCCCCCACTTTAACGCCTAGATAGTCGAACGGAAAGCATCCTACCTTGCAACCCAAAATCTTTGCCATACCTTCGACCTCTTCGTTTTCAACCCCTATACCATAAAGGTGGGACTTGTTGAGATTGATCTTCAACCCCGAACATAGGTGGAAAATTCTAAGTAAACGCGCCGTAATCTCTATATTCGCCAGAGACCATTCGCCCATTATGATAGCATCGTCCGCATACAAAAAGTGTGAAACGGAGGCTCCCGAGCTCGGAAACTTAATAGCTTTAAACTCACCGATTTCGCAAGCTTTGTTGAAAATAGAAGCGAAAGCTTGACTATGAGGAATAAGAAAGGAGACAGGGGATTTCCTTGACGAAGGCCTTTTTCACATTGAAATTTGAAAATGGGCGCACCGTTGACTAAAACTGAGGACCGAGCGGATTCTAAAATACCTTTAACCCACATACGCCATTTATACGAAAAACCCATTTGCTCCATCATATTCAATAGGAAGGCCCAGTTAACATTATCGTAAGCCTTTTGAAAATCAATTTTGAGCATGAAGGCCTTTTTCCGCGTCTTCTTTAACCAACCATAAGTCTCGTTAATTATCATGGGACCCTCCAATATATACCTATCACTCAGGAAAGCCGACTGAGAATCCGAAACCACCAAACCCATGACCTTCTTAATCCTCAAAGTTAGGACTTTGGAAATCAACTTACTTATAACACCAACGAGAGTAATCTGCCTATAGTCGTTCAAACTAACAGGAGACTTGATCTTGGGAATTTTGCTTTTATTTACTAAACATATGAATGGAAATGTTAATGAAAATGGTTTTGGCTATGGAAATGTGTTTTACATTTTGTATTCGAGTGAATGGTTTGCTTTTGGTAGTATATGCTTTTGGTTTTGGCTACATATGGTTGCACAGGTTTATGGACATTTAGTTTAGTCAAAACTGTAGTTATGGCTGCGTATTAGCGCATGTTTATGGCTGCATATTATGGTGGCATATTATTAGGGATGGCTAAAAAACCCCGACCCCATCGGTATACCCAAAACCTAAAATATTTGGGACGGGTATACCAGATACCAGATGGGTACGGATCCGGGTTTGAGTTAAAAAAAAAATTTCAGGTTCGGGTATGGTATATTGTGATACCCGACCCGATTACCCGATATATGGATACCCGATTACCCGCAAAAATACCCGATATAATTTATTTGAAATATATCTATTTTTCACTATTTAGTATATGTCCGTCTCTTTGGATTTCTAAAGTATCATTTCCTTATATATTTAATGATTCCAAACTTCCCCCAATCCCATTAATTATTGTCATAGAAGAATGAAACGACAAAACTTTATGGCCTTTTCTAGTTGTCTTTGGTTCATCACTTAATCACTTTCTCTATCTGCATTCGACATTCCTTCATCCATACGCCCATACCAACTATTGATTGTGAATCACCACTTTATGGTACATTCTTATTTGTTGAATGTGCTTTTTTAGTAGCTATACTTAGGTATCTAGAGAAGTGAACTATAATGATGATGTATTAGCTTTTTTGAGATTCATATAGAATAACGGGTATACCCGATACCCGTGGGTATACCCAATTCCTGATGGGTAATAACCCGACAATACCCGACGGGTATTGGGTCAGATTTGGCATGCGGTTTTATAAACGGGTACGGGTTTGGTATTACCAATACCCTACCCGAACCCAACCCATTGCCATCCTTACATATTATATACAGTTTTGGCTCATATTAACCAGTTTTGGATGCATAAAATGTGCAGTATTGGCTGCATATTATGTGTTGTTTTGGCTGCATTTTAGGTGTAGTTTCGGCTGCATATTAACGCAGTTTTGGCTGCATAATATGTGTAGTTTTGGTTGCATATTATGTGCAGTTTTGGTTGCATATTAGTTAACTTTAATCACGATCAGAATGGAGGCATCACCATATTTCATGACTATTTTAATTTTATTAATTAATAGCAGTTATTTATTTTTCAAGATTGTAGCATCCTAATTGTAATTAGGTTGAACAAAGCCCAACATCAATTTGGCCACGTTCCCATGCATTTCCCTAAAAAAATCTCCTTCGAACCCAACACCAATCATCCTTTCGACCCAATTTTCTTTCTATTCATTCATGCAACACGCATTGATCAAACGCCTTTGAAGCCTCACCTTCATCATCTTTCTTTCTTCCATATCCCTCCCTTTAAATGCCACATTTGTCGAATCCAAAAAACTCCACAAGTTATCCACCTTCCATACCTAAATTCCCAACAGTTCAAACATGAAAAAATTGTAATTTGATTTACAACCAGCCCATACATAAATTAGATAACAACCTGACCCAAATAAAGTGTTTAATGTTTGACCCATTAACTATTAAATAGGTAGATAAATACTGCAGGCCCAAATGGATTATAAATCCAATAGTTATTTAATATAGTTCATGAAAAGAAGTCCTGGTGCACAAATAAACTTTCTGGTATTACTCTCTTGAATGCAACAACCAATTTTCATCTTCATTTGACAGTCAAAAGTCAAACTTTGACTGTAATAATTACTATAATGAACACATTCTTTCCGAATAAACCTGAACTAACGAATCCAAATTAAGCATGAAGATCTACAACTCACATTTCATTCTAAAAATCTAATTAGTAGCATAAGACACAAGGGTTCTGTTAAAATTATAAGAAGGAATTCATATGTTTGGCATATACAACACGGTAATATGTTATTTGGGCACTTTGACATATTGGATCAGATATTTATTCCTGTGTGGGCTATTTGTTTGTTATTGGGCTAAGTTGTGGTCTTGTGTTATTAGCCTAAGTCAGGCCCATGCTTGTGTTTGTTGAGATATCGTTTCAGGGATTGATTATGGCCGTTGGATTAGATCTTGATCAATGGTTGAGGATTGTATCGACTCAGCTGGTGGAACTTTCGAGATGGACTATAAAAGGATTGTTATTATTATTATTTTCTTTTTATCTCACATATCATCTCTATCATTCTCTCTATAATATTTCTAAGGTTTGTTATCAGCCTCCTGATCTTTGTGTATTGATCAGCTGTTAGAGGCTTGTCTTGTGTTGTGAAAGGATTACTCTCTGGTTTAATCCTTGTAGATCATCTGTTTGATCATTGTCTTCGTTGTCTGGTCTGTAAGTACTTTGATAATATCTTGTACTTTTAATGTTCAACTGATCTAAACAATCAGTTGAACTTATATCTTTAGAATCTCACTGATTTGGTGAGATTCAGGGTTTGAGGGGAGTTTTTCTTGGTTTGGGTTAAATAAGATTTTCGTCACCGTTTTGTCGCCTAAACTTGTTGTTCATTGTTGTGAGTTTATGTTGGCTCAATAATATTGTGTATGGTTGTGTTTGGATCTATACAATTTTACACGTCCTTACATGTTCATAAAGCAACATCGCCAATTAGTTACACACAATTTTGTTTAAAATTTGGTTGTTGATGGTGGCTGACACTTCTTGTTGAAATCCGTGGTCAAAAGTTGTCTTATGTTTGTTCTTGTCGTTATTTTGCCATGCTTGTTGCTTTTTACTTCTTGTGCTGCTTGACTTTGTCTGTTGTGGTGTCTTGATCTTTGATTGGGAGGAAAACCCAAACATTTGTCAGATAATGTAAATTCCAACATACAACCCAACCTTGTATTAAAGAAAATAAATATAAAGGTTAGCATAGTATCCATAAAAATATGTGTTGATCTCAATCAACATTGATTTTGATTTTAAACACAATAATGAACACTCATATTCAATAACCGAAAGAAATATGGAACATAATCCACCAAAAAATCGCGTAATCAGGCGACTATAAAGCCTGATTAGCTAGAAAAGAAGCTGCAGGTAAAAACATTTTTGGATCGTAACATAGAAACTCGGTAAGACATCTGACTACGCGATGTCGAGGCGCTATATGACGGGCATGCAGAGGATGACGCTATACGCCATCAGGCCCACATACAATACGGTTAGCACGTGGCGCTTAAAAACACATAAAAAGACTTGTGAGACTCGGAAATTACTGATATTGTTATCCATATAAGCTCACATGCAAACCGTTGTGCAGTGCTTTAAAATGATACGCGTTAGATGTATTAAAACTAACAACCTTATGGTGCCACACACATTGAACATTTCTAGTCCAAGAATCCAATTGGTTCAATTGATGATTGTTGTGGAAAAAAAATTGACATTGAATTTTTGTTTCAATGTCCTTTATGTTCTAAATTTTTTATTTTAAATGGTTTTTCACTACGTAAACTTTGAGAATTTTAATATTAAATTAGTTTATTGTGTACTTTTGTATTTTTAAGAAGTGATGATCCAACTGTTTGACACTCGGATTTTGGGTATTACAAATTCAACCATGTGCTATATAATTTACTTAGATGCATAGGGTTTGCATAAAGTTCTCATCAAACTACAACCATATTCAGTGTTTGAAAGTAAAGTATGCGAAATTCAAGACATACTACATCTCTTAAGCAATATTTTATTTAGCTTTTAAAAAGATGCGAAAATGAAAGCATATATATTCTAGGGTAAAAGATTATAATATTAGTTCCAATCAAACCTTTTGACCCAATTACCAGGTTGGGGTAGGAAGGTTTGAGGAATATAAAATCCACCAATCTCTACCCTCCAATAACACTCCATGTTAGGACTCAAGTGAATACAATAGGGTTGAGTTCTAGTTAGTGGTGCCTCTTTATAAACATTAAACACTTGCTGCTTTGATTCCCAGTAAAAATGACATTTGAAGAGTGAGCGTCCAAAAAAATCTATGCAAAACCTAATTTGGTACTCCTCTCCAGCATTCCGAGTAACATCCCCAAGATCATCATCTCTCGAGTGACAGTGAAACCGAAGATTGTTTACCTCGGTTTGGATATGAACAATACCTTAAACGTAATACAATTAGTGTCGTTATAGCTGCTAACAACACTTGCATAAGGTGCATCTAAAAGATTAAGTGATAAGATGAAGAGAAATAATAGTTTTCCCATGGGAGAATTGGTTTGCTTGAAGTAAACATCTGAATAATTTTGGATCCTATATGCCTTATATTAACTTGTTGGATCCAAGCGAATATAAATTATTAATTGTTATATTACATCATATTACGTTAAACACACATTATTATAGATATTGTCATTCCATCATATCACATTATATTCGCTTTTGTAAAAGTACATTCTATTAAATTACATTATATAAGGTTGAGTGTAGTGGGGCGTTGTGGGGAGCGTTATGCCACCATAGCGTCGGGGAACACCGCCCCCCGGGCGCTATGGCGGCGTTTTGGTCTTGAGCGCCATGGATATAACGAGCGTTGTCTCTGACATTCTTTTTATTATTATTATTATTATTATTATTATTATTATTATTATTAAGAAGAGGAAGATGAAGAGGAGGAAGGTGAAGAAGAGGAGGAAGAAGATGGAGGGCAGAGAGAGAGAGAGATAGCAGAGAGGATGTGAGAGGTGGAGGGCAGAGAGAGAGAGAGAGAGAGATAGAAGAGGAGGAAGGTGAAGAAGAATATGCAAGAAGACAGACAAATTTAAGAAGATGATGGTAATTTGTGATTTAATAATAATAATAATAATATATAAAAAACAATAATTACCCAATCATTTATAACCCCCCATAACCCCCTTCCCACTACACCCTCTTTTTCCATAACCCCCCTTCTACTACTTTTTAATATTTTAATACCCATAACCCCCCACCACTACACATACACTAATATCTCATTACACTACATCATATTACATTACGTTTAATTAAGGTACATTGTATGACATTATATTACGTCATATTGCATTATGTTATTTACGGGAGAGGTCATAAGCAAACTTATTTTATTTTGAAAACTTGAGAACCCTATATTACACACAATCATACTCAGTTAATCCCACATATATTACTCTATATCACATATATGCAGTATATATTGAGAACAATTTTAATGTAATACGAAAAAAATAATAGTAAAACACATAATAGATTAGCATTCCTCATATAATTACTATATTGACTAATTAGTTTTTTTTTATCGGCGAACAACTGTGTAGTAACCACCCTTGCGGGGCGCCGTGCCCAAGAATCGACTACTCGACCTCCAGCAGCCCCCGCCTTCTCCCGATGCGCAGAAACCTGAGCCCCACCCGCTCGAAGGCACGACAGTGTTATAAAACTCGGTAAAACCTCGCCGCCCGTCAGATTCGAACCGGCGCCACCCGTATTCGATCTTCACCCGGATACCAAACCATAAATGATGGAAGTGGGGATTGAACCTTTGATCACATAGGTGAAACAAAAGCCACTCCACCACTCCACCACTATATTGACTAATTAGTTAGTCTAACAGCTCTTCATTCTCACACATATCAAAATTTATCCTACACATATCGAAGTTTATCGTACATATATCTCACACTTATCGAAATTTGTCCCACGCATATCGAAATTTATCATACATCCTAAATTAGGAATGAAAATGATATATTATTTTATTGAATTAGCAAGTGATGGTCGAAACTAGCCTACTTGTAGGTGCCAGGTTCGATTCTGATGCCCCCCCGGTTTTCTACTACCGTGCATTTACTCCAAAGAGGCTTGCCTCTTGTGGAGGGTGCAACATCTGTCAAGTGGCAGGTGGCGGGAAATTTTTCGGGTGGAAGCCTTAGTGCCCCTTACGCGCAGCCTCGACTCGCTTGTGGGCCGGCCACTCTCGTGTCAGCGTGGGCCCGGTTAAGACAACATAGTCTGACCACTGGAGAGTGGCTAGGGGACTCCTCTTCTGAAGGGTTGTGATGATCTCTGTCACAACATAGAAAATTCGTCTTCCAAAAAAAGATAATTTAGGGGAATAAAATGAATTAGTCAACTATGTAAACTACCTCAATACCCCTTAAAGTAACATTAAATACAAATATTAAATGAAGAATTTTTATTAGTTTAAACTTATTCCTTTTCTTTTATATAACATATTTTTCTTCTCATTTAAACCCTTCACATTTGTATTATACATAGCATATATGAGATATATTTATTACATCGGCTAGAAGTTTCCTACAAAGTCTAAGGTGTTGTTTGTTTTTTCTGCAGGAAAAGGTCTGCAGTCTGCGGATCACATCTGCAGACATCTGCAAGAGAAGAGGTGGACCAAAGGTCTGCAGTCTGCAAGAGGAAGACTGTTTGTTTTTTAACTTCTGCAGTTTGCTGAAATAAGCTGAAATTTAAAATAAATAGTTCTACAACACTGAAATAACAACAATAACGTTTTTTCAACATTTAAATTTAAATAATAGTTCTACAACACTGAAATAACAACAATAACGTTTTTTAAAATAAAAACAATAACACTTTTTCAAGCAATTTGTTCCGTACTTTGCATTTGCATTAATTGCTCGGCAATTTCATCTCGTAATTGGGTCATATATTCTCGATCCGATGCAGTACCGTGTACCTCAACCTCTTCTTCATCAACATCAACGTGCACATTGCTATTTCCTAACGACACATTCGGTTGATCGTATTCTGTAAAAAAAATCTGAAAAAAAAATAATCTGAAAAATCTGCAAAAAAAAAAACAAATCTGAAAAAAAATCTGAAAAAGAAAACAAAATCTGAAAAAAAACAAACCAAATCTGGAAAAAAAAATCTGAAAAATCTGCAAAAAAAAAAAAAATCTGAAAAAAAAATCTGAAAAAGAAAACAAAATCTGAAAAAAAACAAACCAAATCTGGAAAAAAAATCTGAAAAATCTTCAAAAAAAAAACACAAATCTGAAAAAAAAAAATCTGAAAAGAAACAAAAGAAGGTTGCCGGCCGAGGAGGAGGAAGCTATCGGAAAAAGAAACCAAGACAAAACAAATAACACATATATATAAAACTATCGGAAAAAAAAAACAAAAGAAATACCTGCCGGAGAAGGACGCCGGAGAAGGACACCGGAGGAAGGAGGAGGAAGGAGGAGGGAACCGCCGGAGAAGGTGGCCGGCCGGAGGCTGGCGGCGCCAGAGAAGGTGGAGGTTAGGGTTTGGGTGAGTGGGTTGAGAGGTGGAATGTGTAACACCCCAACCGATGGCGGAAACATCGAGGTGTCACGTAGTGACGATTGTTCAAAAGCTCATGGACTAAAAGTGTAAATTTGAATACATTGATTAAATAATTTATTACATTGAAAAGAAATACAACGATTCTAACTGCCAACTAAATTGAAATACAATGAATCAAAATCTAAATATAAATCCGAAAGCTTAAAGATTGCATCTCAAAACAACCTGAAACATGTACGAAAATAGTATATGTCAATACAAAAATTGTATTGGTGAGCATACCCTGTTTAAATAAATATAGTAGGAAACGTGTTTAGCAATTCATGTGCGGTACCATTTGCAATTATGTAATAAGTAATATCCGTTCAAAACCAAACCTGAGAATAATGACTAACACATGACTAACCAACTGAATAATGAATTAACAAGACAATGACCAAGATTCTCTTAACAGAGTCTCAAGGAGGTATACCATAGTACTATTCATTGAAAAGCTAGGCCGCCCAGCGGTTAATGATTTTGACAAGTCATAGACACACCAATTAACATAAAGCAAACACACATGAGAATTGCATTAAGTATAAGAAATTGAAACTTGATTAATATATAGGTACATGAGTCACCCCAAAGTAGTAAAACAGTAAAAAGGGGAAAGATATACTCACAGTTTGCGAAAGCGATCAAAATCCACTTAAGCGGTCGTGAGCTAAGTAATGGGAATTCCGTCGAATTCAACCTATAATGTGTAAGAATTACTAATAAGGAAATGTCTAAAAAGTCTAAGGTATCTAGGGTCTAAGGCATTAGGGTTTGCTAAGTCGATTTGGGGAATTAGAGTTTTTATGATAAGTCGCGTTAATGTAAGAGTTGGATATCACAAATAATACATGAAAGATTATAAATGTGGTTTAGGTAATATAATTATTACCTATTGAATATTTAGATAAAATTATGTTTGATTAGTTAAGACAAAATAAGTTAATTACTTTAACTAAATTAAAATAATAAATACAATAATCATAATTATATAAATAAATAATTTTGAATTACACAATGATCCAACAAAAGCTAATAAAGATATTAAACCATATGAGTATTTCTATTTTATAAGAAATGTAAGGCCCATAAATTGGATAGTTTTACGCTTATCTTTATTTTATACGTTTATATTTATTGGGCTTAGATTAGGACTTGGGCTTGGGTCAGGCCATGTGGGCCAATGAGTTAGAGGGCTCCTATATATTGTATTGTATAGTTCATTGGCAGGTAGACCTCTCACTTGTAATCATGTAGCCCTTTGTGCGAACCTTGTACCAGACGAGTTCTCTCGTGTGCAAGGTTCCTAGAGATTGTACCAGACGTTCCTAGAGAACGTGTGCAATCTTCTTAGAGATCGTACCAGACGGTTCTTTGTAACCGTGTGCGATCGAAGCAGCGGCACAGTGTTTTTATTAATATATTTTCTTCTTTTGTTCTTACATTCAATCTTGTTTTCCGCACTCGATTGGGTGTGTTTGATACCCTGGAGAGGATTCTGGACTTACAAGAAAAATATTTATAAAATAGATGTTTAAATTGTATAAATAAATAAATGTTTTATTATGTCTAATTAAGCGTAAATAAGACTAATAATACGATACGTGATCCAAAGATACTAGTTTTATAGAAAATGGATGATTTTTTATGTAAACAAATTAGAATAATTTTCCCATAATTTATATAAACTTATTTATATTTAAAACTGATTTAACGAGATTAAATTATGTTTTAATGATTAAAATTAGGAAAATCAATAAAAATAATTGTTTTCTGAACCAAATATTTTTATTTCAGTACATAATAATTAGGAATAGTTTCACAAAAAGTTTGAGATTAAAATCATTAAAAATGAATTTTTAATCAATTAAATATGATTAAAACAAGTTAATTCAATAAAAATATAAAAATAAAACATTTTACAAAAAAATAAAAATGTGGTAATTTTCTTTATGGTTTCAAGATGCTACACCTAAATTTTTATAATTTTTGGAGCAAAAACGAATTTATTATAAATATTCTAAATATATATATATATATATATGTATTATAATTGTGTTTTTAAATAACAAATAAGAATAATTAAATAAACAAATAAAATCTGAAAAAAAAAATAGTGGAGGTGCCTGGGTTCGAACCCGGCTCCCTACTCCCACATAACACATCACAACCACTACACCAAAAGATATATTTGTTGATTTCCTTGCAAACTATTAGTATTTAACATAATAGTCATACTCATCTTCTTCCCCAATTCAACCTCAAGAACCCTAACCCTAAACCTATAATCAATTACCCCCAATACGAAAAAGATAACCCTCGAACGTATAGGGCTTTTGATTACCACCAAAGATTAAGTGAAACGGCATAAATCAAACGAACTTACATGCTCGTTTGGAGGTCGAAAAAGAAAGAACTAGATATAAAGAACAAGCGCCGATTAAGTCATCTTCTGGATGTAGTGAGATCGAATTTTTAGTGGGTTAGGTATGTTTAGAGGTGCAGAAGTGAGATGGCACGAGCGTTTTATATTGATGTTCGATTAAAGTCGAGTTAATCCACAAAACTTCAGTCCGTTTTTTTTATAAAAACCCGATTAAAACTCAGGTTTAATGTATTAAAACTCGATTTTAATGATGGAATTTCGAAGATGTACGATGAAGAAACGTATATACGCATTCAAGACGAGTTATTGTCGATAATTAAGAGGTTTGAGGTGGCCGGAAAGTGGCCGGATCCGGCAACAAAGTCACCGGAATAAGAAACAGAAAGGGGGCGGGGGTTATGCCTGAGTTCAAATTCCAACTTTTGCAAATTGGCAAAAATGGCCCCTTAAGTTAGTGATGTTAGTGAGTTGATACTATTTGGTTAAGTTTCCTTTATAGAAGTTAACAAGACTTAACTTAAAAGCTTTTAAAACTTTTAAAACTTGTATTCTTTTATGAAATATTTTTACGAATATGTTCCCACATCGCATTTGATTAAAACTTATGCCCGATCTGTAATAATTATAAATGATAAAATTTTAGTTCGTTCAGAATTAAATTTAAAAACGACGAACTTACAGGGACTATTATGGAAATATTTGGAGGGTTACTATTGTCAATTAGATTAAAGACGAAGGTGACGGATGTCACAGAAGGAGATGAAGGTTGGTGTTATGTTTTGTTTTGATTTTGTGAGAAGAGGTAAAAAGAGGTTGGTCCATGTCTGCTTGGGGAAGAGGTGGGGAAGAGGTTTTTGGGTGTGACATCTTCTAAAAAAACAAACGGTCTGCTGGTCCCTTATGTCTGCCCGCGTCTGCACGGCGCAGACATAAGTGGTTAGAAGTGCTTTTTCAAAGAAAACAAACACCCCCTAAAAGTCCTAAAAAGTGTGAAGAGCCATAGCAGTTTACATGCGGCAGTTGTTAATAATTGAGGTAAAGGGTATAAGAGTAAGTTTGCAATGCCAAACTCATTTTATGTAAGTTTTAAAAATCATCTCGTGATATATTGTTTAGTATTTCTATTAGTGGGAATTGCCTACTCCTAGCGGCGAGCATTTGATCCAGGGGCGGATCCACACAGTCAGAAGGGTGGGCATGTGCCCACCGTCCACCAGCGGCGAAGAATGGAGAAAATGAAGAGACGAGAGCTCTGCAACTAAAGGTGAAGAATGGAGAAAATGAAGAGACGAGAGCTCTGCAACTAAAGGTTATGAGAGGGAGGAAGATGAAGAAGACAATGTTTGAACTTGATAGTATACTTTTGTTTTATTTATGGGTAAGATAATCTTGTCCACAAGATTTTATGAGTAAGTGTGATAAATGTATATTTAAAAGAAATTCATCTATCTTATGTCATACTTATTTGTTTTTTTATCATTGTTAAATTGGTTTCTATTATTTACTTTTATATAGTTCTGTTAATTCATATTTTAACCTAATGGAAACTAAGATTCCATACATACATATTGAGGCTTACTACTTGTCAACTAATCGCTACAAGTTAAGGTGTTGAGGCGTGTCTGCCAATTTACTCGGAATTGATCAAACTATGTTAGATTCGGCCATAAATTAATTTCTTTATAGTTTACCATTTTTTAGTACTCCCCAAGTAATTTCACTAAAAATAACAAAACATAAATGCAAACAAAAATACATATACGTATGACATGGTTCTGTCCGGATCATTTTGACCTGACTTGTTTTGACCCGCCTTCCTTAACCTAAACAATTTGTGCCCCCCGTCAAAAAAATTTCTAAATCCGCCACTGATTTGATCGGTATTGGTGCTAATCCGATTTGCGAAATATTAAGTAGTTTAGTGATTTTTGTTCGTTTTATATTACATATCTTTATTTTGGGTAATGTAAATTATTAAACCTTCCTATCACGATTTGATTTCCTCTTCCTTTCATCATGCTCTGAATAAACAACTCTATTTCCTCCTTTGTTTTTCATTAGGCATTTCTCATTAATTGATAGCTTAAGTAGCTTAATGATTTTTGTTTGTATCATACGACATAGCTTAACTTTGTGTAACGTTAATTTATTATGACCTTGCCAACACAATTTAATAGGTTTTGGTTAATCGTTTAGGTTTGGGTTGATTTGGTTTTCAATTAGGCTAAAGGGTGTGGAGGAGGTCCATCATCCATGATGGTCCTCAACCTCAGCTGCCATGTCAGCTTGGTGTAGGAGCATCATGTGGATGATGGTCCAAGGGTGTGGAGGAGGCCCATCATACACCTTTTCTTTTTCTTTTTTGTTTTTTTAATTAAATAATTTTATAATATTAATATTAAAAGTGAAAATTACATTAATAAGCCTAAAATTACCAATAAAAAAACATTAAAATAAAAGTAAAAAAAAAAACGAACACTTAAAAAACTAAGAACTATATTTTTTCGTGATATTCGCCTTCATTTTGAGCAGGACGGGACGGTCTTCTTCGAAATAGTCGTTGATGTTCGTTGTCATTATTCTCCATTCTTCTAGTTATGTAGCTCCATTCTTTTGGCGAATGCTTTCCTCCACTTTTTTTTTTTTTTTTTTTTTTTTTTGCCTCAATCGAAGTTTTTCTTCAACTTCGCGTTCCTTCAATTTTACCTTCTCTGCATAACTTTGACCAAAGGTATGTTTGAAGGCTTCTGTCACACCCTCAATTTCCACTGCGGGGTTTATACCGCGAGACGTGTGACATACCAGGATCTCATAGCCATAAGTCACATGAACGACTCTAAATGCCCAAACCATTTAGTTCGTTATTGTAAAACAAGTTTCATAGACTATCGAATATTTCAATAGTTGCGAAAGCGAAATTTAAAGATAATAGTTATCCAAATAGTCTGCGTAAAACAACGCATTCGAAATCATAACAGATAATTAAACATTCGAGAATAGTTAAATATTCATATCCCAATGACGTTATATGATGCATGCCCTACACGTGCTCCGAATCTAGTGTCCTGCAAAAGCATGAATTTCGTGGGTCAACATAAAGTTGGTGAATTCACAAAGTAAAGTAAATACGTAGGTCCTCCAGACCATGTTTTTGAGTAATAGCTAATTCACATGCCAATGGTAGCTAGCCCACTCATGATAACTAAAACCGGTAATACCGAACTGCTAAACAACGAGATCCCACAATAGTGAGCAAAGTGCCTTGCATCATTGTCTATCAACAATGATAATATGTTAAGTTATAGTTCACACCCATGCTCTCCAGCACGATGTGAGGTTTGTGAAACCTAATAGTGCTATCAACTAGTAACCCGCTTGCCCACCCGGCAATTCATTCGGTATTTAGAAGGACTTCAATGATAGAGTTGGTTTAGTTCATCAAGAACATAAAAGCATGAATTAGTGAAAGCAGGTTCACCTAGTGAATCATAGCACCCCAAAGCCGGGATGTGTATGAGTAGTCCCAACCGGACTAAGAAAAAGTTTAGAAAGTGTCTCATTCCGAGATGCATGCTTTTGAGAAAAAGAGTAGTGAAACTCACCTGATAAGGATGCTTGTGTTCTAGGGAAGCCGAATTACGTAGCTACTATCGTCTGGACAATACTTGCCCTATGATTTATTAAAAGCATGGTAAATCACAAGTTTTGTCATACAATTTGTCTACCGACACTTGTGGACTTGGTTATTGAGTTATGTGAACCTTGGTTTTGTACTTGTGATAAAGTTAAACACCTTAACATGGGTTTAGAATATTATTTTGCCTTAGTTCATGTAACACCCCAACCGATGGCGGAAACATCGAGGTGTCACGTAGTGACGATTGTTCAAAAGCACATGGACTAAAATATAAATATTAATAGCAATAAACTTTCATTATTCAAAACGAAATACAACGAGTCTTAATAGAAATCTCAAACATAAATAATAAATTTATTTAAGCTCTAGGTCCATCCTAAGCGTGAAAGCAAGTAAAATCAAACGTCACCTGAAACATGTACAAAATAATTTTGTCAACACATATAATGTATTGGTGAGTACATCCGTTGGATATATATATAGTACAAAACGTTTCGCAATCCCTGTGTTGTATACCATTTGCAATTATGTAATTTAAGTAATGTCCGTTCAAAATCAACCCTATGTAGTAAGTATCAAGAATCAAGAATCAAAACATTTTTAGTAATATGAATCACAAGACAATGACCAAGGTCTCTCAACAGAGTCACAAGGGGGTATACCATAGTACTATTCATTGAAATGCCAGGCCCTCAAAGGTTAATGATTTTGACAAGTCATAGACACACAAATTAACATAAAGCAAACACACAGGAGAATTGCTATTTTAGTAAGAAGTAATAGAAACTTGATAATAAGTACATGAATCACCCCAAAAGTAGTAAAACAGTAAAAAGGGGAAGATATACTCACAGTTTGCGAAAGCGATCAAAATCCACTTAAGCGGTTGTGAGCTAAGTAGTGAGAATTCCGAGGAATTCAACCTATAACGTATATGAATACTAGTAAGGTAAAGTCTACAAAGTCTAAGGTATCTAGGGTCTAAGGCATTAGGGTTTGCTAAGTCGATTTGGGGAATCAGAGATTTTATGATTAGTCGAAATAATGTAAAAGTTGTATATTAAAAATAATATACCAAAGTTTGTAATATGATTTAAGTAATATAATTATTACCGATTAAATATTTAGATATCAATATGTTTGAATAATTAAGACAAAATAATTTAGTTAGTTACTTTAACTCAATTAAAATAATACGGTAATCATAAATATATAAATAAATAATTTTTGTGTTACACAACGAGTCAACAAAGAATAATTAAGATATTAACCATACGAGTATTTCTATTTTATAAGAAAACATTTATAAAATAGATGTTAAAAATTTGTATAAATAAATAAATGTTTTATTATGTCTAACTAAACGTAAATAAGACTAATAATACTATACGTGACCCAAAAATATTTATTTTATAGAAAATGGACGATTTCTGATGTAAACGTATTAGAATAATTTTCCCATAATTTATATAAACTTATTTATATTTAAAAACTGATTTTATGAGATTAAATCATGTTTAAATGATTAAAAATGTGAAAATTAATAAAAATAATGTTTTCTTGACCAATAATTTTTATTTCAGTTGAGAATGGTTAGAAATAATTACTCAAAAAGTTTGAGATTAAAATCATTAAAAATGAATTTTTTATCAATTATTTATGATTAAAACAATTTAATTCAATAAAAATATAAAAATAAAACATTTTTCAAAAAATAAAAATGTGGAAATGTTCTTTATGATGTCAAGAAGCTACACCTAAATTTTCATAATTTTTGGAGTAAAAATGAATTTATTATGAATTATTTAGTTTTATGATTTATATAATATATATAAATAATTAAAATAAAATTGCTTATGATGATAAGATAAAAAAAAAAAAGAAAATGGGATGGGAGATGCCTGGGTCGAACCCGGGTTGTCTCATTCCCACTCACACACATTAACCACTAGAGCACTAGAATCACATGATGAAATGTATGAAACAAAATTCTATTTATCCATAGTATTTCTATTCATCTTCTTCCCCATTCAACTATAGACCAAACCCTAACCCTAACCCCAAATTAATAAACCCGAACCAGGACGAGTTAACGATTAGATATAGAGGGCTTTCAAGAAGTGACGTATAACTAACAAAATGGCAACGAAAAAATGCTACTTACAATGCGTTTAATGGTCGAACAAGAAGAGGAAAAGGGCCGAGACTTAAGATGCGATTCTTACACCTTCTGGGCAGATTTATGCATTTAATTTCGTGGGTTTAAGATGCTAAGATGTGCAGAAGACTAGTGTTAAGATCAATTTATAGTTAAAGGGCGAATTGATACCGTTTCATATGATGATCGACGGTTTCATGGTGGGTTTTAATAATTGCGTTAATTGGTTGTTTAAAACACTTGTTAACTAACCGCGATTGAGTTAATAAGGTGGAGAAACGGTTTAGAACCTTAATTCGCGTAAAAAAAACGCTTGTTTTTTGAGTTCGCCGGAAAAAATGCCGCCGCCGGCGGGTTTGGCCGGAAAAACGGCCGGAGTTCAGGGAGAAAGAAGTTTTTTTTTTTTTTAAGTTTCAGCTTTGGCAAGAATGGTCCCTCATGTTTCAACTAGGTTAGTTTATTATATAACCAAATTAGTTTTCCTTAAACAAACCTTAACCAAGATAACTAGATTAAACTTAAAACTTTTATAAAACCTTTTTTTTTTTTATATAAAAGATTTTACGAACACGTTTACACATACTCATTCGATTAAAACTTATACCCGGTCCATAATAAATAAATATAAATGTTAAATTTTTAGTTCGCTCTAAAATTAAATTTGAAAACGACGAAACTTATCGGGATTTTAATGGAAATATTTTAAGGGTTATTTTTGTAAATCTGACGAAAGACGAAGGTGACGGATGTCACAGGCTCCCCTACTTTAGAAAATTTCGTCTCGAAATTTCTTTTAAATGAAGGTTTCTGGTGTATGTGTGTATGTTATTGATGAAAATCGGTTACGACTTTGTCCAAGAAAGGTTTATAAACTCGGTTCGTAGGGTTCTTAAAAAAAGCAGGTATTAGATTAACAGAAAATTTATAATCGTTTAGATTCTACGTGCATTAAGAATAAGATTTGCCATTAACAACCGCCATAGCAAAAGGATGGGTAAGGTGAGGGCAAGTACGAGCAAGTAAAGGTTCAACTTCTAATGAGACAAAACTCCTATCCATAACGATATTAAAATCGAAGTATATAAGTTAGTAATAAGAAATGTACCATTGACAACGTCGTTGGTAGCTTGATCTTGGTTAGCGTTGATGTTGAAAGCACGACCACGAGCTGGAGCTGCTTGGATTGCTGGAACTGCTGGGACTGCTGGGGTTTGTTGACGAGCCTGAATAAAAGCCGTAAGATGAGGGCATCTGTTTTGCATATGGTTAGGATCACCACAAGCGTAACAAACTCTGGGTTGGTCAGCTCCCTGGTTTTGGATAACAGTCTGTGGGTTATTTATTGGTCGATTGGCAACACGACAGAAAGGAGTGGTATGACCCAGTCTTCCACAAGCATCACACTTACGACATGGTAAATTGGTGGGATGATGGTAGTGGCAGGTGGCACATTGAGGTTGTTTCCCAGTATAAGCCCTTGGGGTTGATTGAGGTGCAGTAGGTGGGTTTGCAACAGGAACCTGGTTAAGAGGTGCAACTACATCATAGTTTTGGTTTCCACCTTTTCGTTTCTTATTGGAACTAGAGGCAGAGGCAGAATTTTCTTGGGAAGGTTCAGTGGTAGCAGGGGTTTCAGTAGGTCTTTTAGTACCCTTACGAGTTAGAGTACCATCCTTGACATGCTTGTCAGTAAGAGATGCTGCGAGACGGATGGCATCCTCTACAGTAGCAGGTTTACTTCCCATAACCGAATCATGGATCTGAGGTGGCAGTCCCTCAATATATTTCTCAATAGCCAAGGATACCGGGGTTACCATACGAGGAATCAGTAAACTTAACTCGTGGTAACGATTGTTGTAGGGAACATTGTTTCCACTGTCCTGCTTAAGGTGATAGAACTCATCCTCCAATTTCTTCATCTCACTACGAGGACAGAACTCAGTAGTCATGGCGATTTTGAAATCATCCCAAGACATAGCTAAAGCGGCTTCCGTCCCTCGAGCATGTTTTTCACCATTCCACCAAGTAAGCGCTCTCTTTTGAAGAACACCCGTGGCATGACGAACACGTAGGTTATCTGGACAGTCGCTATTAATGAACGTATTCTCCATACTTTCGAACCATTCAAGTAACCCAGTGGCTCCCTCGGTGCCATTAAACTTGTTGGGATGGCAAGAGTTGAAGTGCTTGAAAGTGCACTTATTCTCACTAGCCCCACCATTTCCATTTGTATTCCCGTTAGAGTTCCCATTCGAGCTACCGTTCAGGTTAAGGTTTGGAATAATAGCATTAATGATGTTAGGAACAAGTGTTTCCAACTTGTCATTGAGCATAGTCGCGATACGCTGGTCAGATTTTAGCTTAGCCTGAAGCTTCGAGGCTCTCTTACGAGATTCGCGATCAGACATCTACAAAAGTGAACAATAATTATGAGATTTGATTCCAAAAAATCTTGGAAATGCCATAGTTTGTATCAAGACAAGTAACACATAACATGAGATATAGTAATTATAAATTGATATAAGAAAAATTATGAGTATCATAAAGAAAATCATGATAAAACTTCAAATGAAAAACAATACCAAGTATAAAACGAGATATAAGAGTGTTTCCAAAGAAACTATTGACTGACTAAAGTAATTGAAATATTATTAGTGACTTGTGGGGGCGTACTTTAGCCTATAAGTGAATGCTCATCCCGAGAATTCCCAGGTAGGTAAACGGGTCCCTCGTCTGATTGGGATTTATGCGAATTACCAACCTAGACAGAAAACTCAGAATACAGGCGCTCACCCTTCCAGATTGCACGTGCCCCGTCACAAATATTTTCCAAAACTTTAGCGGATCTTGAAATGTGGAAATATATATATCCTCGAGATGTGGATTTCACTCCTAACTCAAAGATATACTTCCAAATAGTAAAAATATGATGGAGTGAAACTGGTCACTAAGATAAGGATATCACTCCTAGCTTAGTGAGTAAGTTTCTTTTGGAGGGATAGATTCCTTGAGATTTGGACGTCTCCTATCTCGAAAGGAAAATATTCCAAGATAAATAAAATAAATGAATAAAACATATAAAGAGTGAAACTATTCACCAAGGTATGGATATCACTCCTAACTTGGTGTTTTCATTCCATTTGTAGAATAAAAATCTTCTCCGAGTATAATGAAAAGTAGAAGGAGAAAATATATCTAAAGAAATATGAGAATAAAAGAAAGCATATAATGGGTAGCTTAGTTATAGTCTAGGTCAAAAGCATTTACTAATAACCTAATTCCCTATAACCATGGCTCTGATACCAATCTGTAACACCCCAACCGATGGCGGAAACATCGAGGTGTCACGTAGTGACGATTGTTCAAAAGCACATGGACTAAAATATAAATATTAATAGCAATAAACTTTCATTATTCAAAACGAAATACAACGAGTCTTAATAGAAATCTCAAACATAAATAATAAATTTATTTAAGCTCTAGGTCCATCCTAAGCGTGAAAGCAAGTAAAATCAAACGTCACCTGAAACATGTACAAAATAATTTTGTCAACACATATAATGTATTGGTGAGTACATCCGTTGGATATATATATAGTACAAAACGTTTCGCAATCCCTGTGTTGTATACCATTTGCAATTATGTAATTTAAGTAATGTCCGTTCAAAATCAACCCTATGTAGTAAGTATCAAGAATCAAGAATCAAAACATTTTTAGTAATATGAATCACAAGACAATGACCAAGGTCTCTCAACAGAGTCACAAGGGGGTATACCATAGTACTATTCATTGAAATGCCAGGCCCTCAAAGGTTAATGATTTTGACAAGTCATAGACACACAAATTAACATAAAGCAAACACACAGGAGAATTGCTATTTTAGTAAGAAGTAATAGAAACTTGATAATAAGTACATGAATCACCCCAAAAGTAGTAAAACAGTAAAAAGGGGAAGATATACTCACAGTTTGCGAAAGCGATCAAAATCCACTTAAGCGGTTGTGAGCTAAGTAGTGAGAATTCCGAGGAATTCAACCTATAACGTATATGAATACTAGTAAGGTAAAGTCTACAAAGTCTAAGGTATCTAGGGTCTAAGGCATTAGGGTTTGCTAAGTCGATTTGGGGAATCAGAGATTTTATGATTAGTCGAAATAATGTAAAAGTTGTATATTAAAAATAATATACCAAAGTTTGTAATATGATTTAAGTAATATAATTATTACCGATTAAATATTTAGATATCAATATGTTTGAATAATTAAGACAAAATAATTTAGTTAGTTACTTTAACTCAATTAAAATAATACGGTAATCATAAATATATAAATAAATAATTTTTGTGTTACACAACGAGTCAACAAAGAATAATTAAGATATTAACCATACGAGTATTTCTATTTTATAAGAAAACATTTATAAAATAGATGTTAAAAATTTGTATAAATAAATAAATGTTTTATTATGTCTAACTAAACGTAAATAAGACTAATAATACTATACGTGACCCAAAAATATTTATTTTATAGAAAATGGACGATTTCTGATGTAAACGTATTAGAATAATTTTCCCATAATTTATATAAACTTATTTATATTTAAAAACTGATTTTATGAGATTAAATCATGTTTAAATGATTAAAAATGTGAAAATTAATAAAAATAATGTTTTCTTGACCAATAATTTTTATTTCAGTTGAGAATGGTTAGAAATAATTACTCAAAAAGTTTGAGATTAAAATCATTAAAAATGAATTTTTTATCAATTATTTATGATTAAAACAATTTAATTCAATAAAAATATAAAAATAAAACATTTTTCAAAAAATAAAAATGTGGAAATGTTCTTTATGATGTCAAGAAGCTACACCTAAATTTTCATAATTTTTGGAGTAAAAATGAATTTATTATGAATTATTTAGTTTTATGATTTATATAATATATATAAATAATTAAAATAAAATTGCTTATGATGATAAGATAAAAAAAAAGAAAGAAAATGGGATGGGAGATGCCTGGGTCGAACCCGGGTTGTCTCATTCCCACTCACACACATTAACCACTAGAGCACTAGAATCACATGATGAAATGTATGAAACAAAATTCTATTTATCCATAGTATTTCTATTCATCTTCTTCCCATTCAACTATAGACCAAACCCTAACCCTAACCCCAAATTAATAAACCCGAACCAGGACGAGTTAACGATTAGATATAGAGGGCTTTCAAGAAGTGACGTATAACTAACAAAATGGCAACGAAAAAATGCTACTTACAATGCGTTTAATGGTCGAACAAGAAGAGGAAAAGGGCCGAGACTTAAGATGCGATTCTTACACCTTCTGGGCAGATTTATGCATTTAATTTCGTGGGTTTAAGATGCTAAGATGTGCAGAAGACTAGTGTTAAGATCAATTTATAGTTAAAGGGCGAATTGATACCGTTTCATATGATGATCGACGGTTTCATGGTGGGTTTTAATAATTGCGTTAATTGGTTGTTTAAAACACTTGTTAACTAACCGCGATTGAGTTAATAAGGTGGAGAAACGGTTTAGAACCTTAATTCGCGTAAAAAAAAACGCTTGTTTTTTGAGTTCGCCGGAAAAAATGGCCGCCGCCGGCGGGTTTGGCCGGAAAAACGGCCGGAGTTCAGGGAGAAAGAAGTTTTTTTTTTTTTTAAGTTTCAGCTTTGGCAAGAATGGTCCCTCATGTTTCAACTAGGTTAGTTTATTATATAACCAAATTAGTTTTCCTTAAACAAACCTTAACCAAGATAACTAGATTAAACTTAAAACTTTTATAAAACCTTTTTTTTTTTTTATATAAAAGATTTTACGAACACGTTTACACATACTCATTCGATTAAAACTTATACCCGGTCCATAATAAATAAATATAAATGTTAAATTTTTAGTTCGCTCTAAAATTAAATTTGAAAACGACGAAACTTATCGGGATTTTAATGGAAATATTTTAAGGGTTATTTTTGTAAATCTGACGAAAGACGAAGGTGACGGATGTCACAGTTCATGTGAACACATGTTCTAGCTTTTGGTAACACACGTTAGTTAATGGTAGCCGATCATAAAGCTTTATATAGATCCTTAAACCGATTGTGATCTTAGGTATTACAAAAAGTGATTGCTACACACGGTGATCTATGTGATCTTAGGATATAGAAACATGGTTTTCGGCCTCCCAAAGATGTAACAAGGCCGATTTGACATAGTGTTAGATTAATATGTTCACTAGTGAGCAAGATCAAGCAAAAGGTATGGAATGTGTGTGCGTTTATGTGTTTAAATAAATCTAGAGTTGATTAGGGTAGGGTAGACTAGGCTAGACCATAGTTTAAGGGTATGGATACCTTACCAAGAGTGATCGAAGGTCGGATAGCTTCCAAGACTCCTCCACGAGCTTGCAAGGCTTCGACTATGGGTGATCAAGACCCAAGAGTTTTGAGAGTGAAAGAATAATGTTGGTGTGCATTTGAGATGACCAAGAGCCTCCCTTTATATAGGGGTCGACCCATAATATGACAAGAACAAATTTGACAAATTGAAACATCTTGGATTAAGTTTATAATTGGAAATTGTATCATGACTTGGTGTAAGGTAAAAGCTTTGGCTGATTAGTGTATAGGCTTTCCAAGTTAGGAATGGTGGACTTAGCTTGTAGGTGATCATGATTTGTCTTAATGTCCATTCTAGTGAAATGTTTGACAACTAAGATCTTGCTTGTTATGCTTTCTTCTTTGCGGCTGATTAGAGGAGAAGGGATATAGGACAAATTTTTTATGAAAGTGATGGATCATACATGCTTCCTCATGTGGCCGATTGAAGCTTCTATTCCCAAGGTAGTGTACTTGTAAGCATTGTATGAAAGTAGGGATGGCAAAAAAATCCGAGCCCGACGGGTATACCCGAAACCCGAAGCATTTGGGACGGGTTATACCCGATACCCGACGGGTATGGGACGGGTTTGGTAATGGAAAAAAAATATTTCGCGGGTATGGGACGGGTATGGTATTAGGTGATACCTGACCCGATTACCCGAAACTAAATACCCGTATACCCGAAATATATATACCCGAATACTTTTAAGTTTTATATATATCTTTTTTTTAACTATTTTTAGTAATGTTTCATTCTAATAGATTCATTATTTGAAGAATAAACTTTTCGTCTAAAATATATATTCTAATAATATTATTATTTATATTTATATACTACGAAATATATAAATAGTTTTTAAAATTCATACTATAATATATATTTACATATTAAATGTTTCAAAAATTATTATGGTGATGATAATATATATGTTACTTATTACAATTTCATATACTCAGATTTCTTAAAACATAAGACTATAAAAGAAAATAAAAATATATATATACATGAAAATACCAACGGGTATACCCGATACCCGCGGGTATGCTCTATACCCGACGGGTAATACCCGACGGGTAATACCCGACAAAAACCCGACGGGTAATGGGACGGGTATGGTATGAGATTTTATAACCGGGTATGGGTATGGTATTAGCCAAACCCGACCCATACCCGACCCGTTGCCATCCCTATATGAAAGGGACAAGTGAAGGTTGGCGGCCTATAAGGACAAGAAAAGAAGTCTTTGGTGTCTTGGGTAAGTAACACATGGTAGGAATGTGTATTAGTGATGTCATGGTGCCATTTTGGTGCAAGTTTTAGACATTCCTAGGATGGTGATGGCTCATGGACTTGTGTTGGTGTTTGGCTGATTGTCTAGGATGGTGATGGCTCATGGACTTGTGTTGGTGTTTGGCTGATTGTCTTTACTCAAAAGAGGAAGCTTTTCATGCTAAACATCTAGTGTAGGTATCTTTTTGTTAATATAGATATCTCCAGTTATATACCCATGCACAATAACATATCTCCAGTTATATACCCAAAATATTTTCGTTTATTACGTCGTGTATAGGACATTTCCTTAATTACAAAGTTTTTTTTTTTTTTCTTTTCCTAGGCACTTGAAACCCCAATATCCGTACTTGTTCAAAGATCTTTTAAAGTTCATGCAATTGGTCTTCATGATTTTCCAATAAAATACGTATTGTTATTCAAACTTACAATTTATTTATAATCTTTTGGTAACATCCATATCGTAATTGATGATGGGTTTTGGCCTTTGGGTCTAATACGCCTCCTACCCGATTAGTAATTACCTTATACAAACACGACAACTTTTGAGTCGGATATAGGACATGATTTTATAATCAAACCCGACCCTATTTCCATCCGTATCAGCTTTCAAGTAAACAACGGGTAACAAAATACCAAGTTTGAGAATCATCATCATCATCATACTTAGTTAATCCCACATATAGCAAAGCTAAGGTAGGGTCTGAGGAGGGTAAGATGTAGACAACCTTACCCCTAAGAATAGAGAGGCTGCTTCCAGTGAGACCACCGACTCGATGTGATTTGGTATTAAGACTTGAACATAAGGCACAGAACACTTAGCAATCGGGACAAACCCGATCGGTACATGTAACCCTTTGTCTTTTGGCTATCCACGCCACCACATGATGCATGATTAACCGTCCGTCGTTTTTAACGTTATTTTCATGAAATTAGTAAAATAACGTTAAAACTAGTGCAATTTACTTTTGCCCCCCAAGGGCCACACATATATACATTATACTAGGTGAAAACCCGTGCAATGCACGGAAGACTATATCCTTGTTTAAGGTTTGTTTACTACAGACAAATCTCCTTTACAGACTCACTGCTCTGGAACAGACATTAGTAAACAGACTTTGCTTGCAACAGATGCTTTACTTCTTGATTTGGAAAAATAATAAAACACTCGTTTTTTTTTCTATTTTTTGTATAGCACTATGGTACTCGTTGGAAAGATAATAAAACGCTCGTTAATTTGGTGTAATTTTTTTTTTCCTAAAAAAATCTCATTTAAAAAAGTTATTAACGTTTAAACATCATGGGGGAAAAGTGCATGTGCTATGCACATGAGAGAGAAAAAATAATTTAATAATAGATGGAGTATTCATGACCCATTTAATTGACCCGATAAAATGAGCGGGAAAAACTTAGCTAGATGGCGTGAGAGTATGACATGTGTCCCAACTTTGGTTTCATTTATATATAGTAGTAGATGCGCAAATTGTGAATATATTTGAGAAAAAAAAAGTAAAAGTATTGTGGTAGTAGTATGAAACCAAAGACTAAGGGGTAGCATAGTGTAAATTATTCTTCTTCTTGATGTTGTGTGTATCCTCACCATAACCACAGAATCAATCAATCAATCAATCAATCAATCAATCAATCAATCAGTAGCATTGTAAACAGCTCTTGATTGCACAAGTTTTCAGAACATTTGTTGTGTGAGAATGAATCTCTTATTTGGCACAAAGTTGCTGCAATTTCTGGTAAGTTTTTGGAATCAAAGTTGTGTTCAATCATCCCATTATTATTATTATTATTATTATTATTATTATTATTATTATTATGATTATGATTGTTATTGTTATTATTATTGTTATTAAGTGTATTCGGAAAACAGGTATGGCAGCCCTTGGTTTAGGCACATATGGGCTCATGGTTTCAAACCCACCAATCCATCTTACAAGGAGGTTATTATTATTATTTTTATTCATCATTTAATTTAATTTAATTTAATTAGTATTTGTTTATTTATGGAACCAGGGGAAGGATCATGAGAAAACTCCATCAAACGGTTGATATTTGTGTTGAATTTTTTATGGGCTTTAGTTTTAGGGTTTAGCGTTTAATTTTTAGAGTTTAGCATTACTTTTTAGCGTTTTTTGGGGTTTAGGGATTAGGGTTTAGTGACGGTAGATAAAGTTTTCTCATCGCTACGGAACTATATATTGTAAAATGACAGGTTTGGAACACAGCTTCTCTGTACCATTTAGTTCATACTGCTGCATTGGTTGGTGCTCCTATAGCTAAAAACCCTAACATTGTAAGCCCTTTTCTGTTTCTTTATTTTGCTATGGTTGATTATGTCATTTAAAATTGACCCACTGTTTTCAACATACTGCTGGTGTGGATTTTGCGTTTTCTGTCGTTGCTGGAGGCTGCAAACATGGTTTTAGATAATATGTTAGAATGGCGTAATATCCTCTAATCGTCTAGAATATCGGTTGAAACAGGTTATTATTAATGCGAAAATGTGTTGTTATTGATAAGAACTAACAAGTCACATTCTTGTTACATGTCCAAGTTTCATTTCATTATCTGTACCTGAGGCAGCGCTTCATGACATTTGGGTCAAAATTGGTCAAGATTAGGTTTTGTATAAGGGTAATACATAGAAAGTACCTAAGGGATGAAGAGGTTATGAATGTTTTACATGATAAGAAAAAAGGCCGAGATGTAAAAAATATTGAGCAGTGCCTCACGCACATGAGGCTCTCGCGTCATGCCTCGTGCTTTTTAAAATCAGGTGCAGATTTAATGCTCATTGTTTTATTTTATCTTGTGATTTGTAGTTTGGAGGGCTTTTGGCAACTGGAATTGTCGCCTTCTCGGGGACGTGAGTTATATTTTTTTGAACTTTATATTATGCTTATTCTTGTAGTTGGCTGAATATGTTACATCGGACACTTATTTTGGTTTTAAACTAAGGGCAACCTAGTTACGATACAAATACTTTGCCACTGGGATGGATAACATTATTACAAAGAACCCATTCATGTTCTTAGTTTTGTCAGAAATCCAACAGTTTACAAAATTCCTGATGGACCATTACCCTGTCGGCTTGGTTTTAAAAAGCGCGAAGCGCACAAAAGCGACGCGGTCTAAAACCGAGGCGCAAAGCGCAAAAGCGGTGGGCCTTTCGTACGCGAGGCACAAGATGAATATATATATATTTTTTATATTATGTTATAGGTTTTTAGCATCATTTACCCAAAATATAGATACAAATAAGGTTTATATACGATTTAACTTAAATGTACAACATTTTTAGCTACATATATAACAATTTTAAGCACAAAAACACCACGTGTACGAAAAGCGTGCTTTTATTGCGCTTTTTTGACCAAAGAGCGCGCTTTTTGCGCTTTTCGTACGGTGCTCGCCTAGTGTTACATAAGTCGCACAGATTGGCGCCTAGATGTGCTCCGCGCTTAAGCGCGCCTCGAGCGCGCTTTTTAAAACCAAGCCTGTCGGTAGTCATTGTTTCTTACCTTCTTTTAGAAAGCCATCCTTTTGAGTTATTGTAACATTCATTTTTTTGTTAACACTGGTCAAAGATGGCAAATATGGTCTTTAATGTTGCAGGTGTTATGCGGTGGCGTTTCTTGAAGACAGAACATATGCTAAAGTGGCACCACTTGGCGGGTTCGCATTTATTGCAGCTGGGGAAGCTTGCTGTTCTAGAACAGCTTTCCCCCCGAAGACGAATGGGGCTGGAAATAATGTGATAATGTCCCTCTTGGTTTATGAGGGATTTTTACGTGTATTTTGACTACTAAAACTAGAGAGACAAGGATCAATCGTTATTGTTTATGCTTTTCTATTTGAAAGAAGTAAATGAAAATCTCATCTTTTATGCATTTTCATGTTGGAGATTAAAGTTATTTGTTTAACATAGCTCCCTTTCGTTTTCTCTCAGTGTCCTGTTTTTTTTTATAGCTACCACGTTGATTGATATGCACAAAGTTTATCGGGATACAGAAGCATAAAGTGGCTCATTTTAGCAGGTAACTTTCTATAATCCCATGCCTTGCAAATTTTTAAAAGTACGTTGATATGTTTGTTCGTAGAAAAAGTAGAGTGTGGGAAGAGCGAATAACTTTCCAGCGTATAGCTAGCTACTAAACAAAGATTCCTTTAAAAACTTTGGTAAATGAATCAAGAAAGCGAACAATTAAACAGCTGTATGCATCATGTCTTGTCACAATTTGCTGTCCCAGGAGCATCATGGAGTATAATCATAGTGGCATGAACCATAACCTGTGGGAATAAGCAAACACGCAATCAAAAGAACGAAACTAATTATTAATAATACAGCCTGTAAAGATGAAAAATACATGTGAACTCAAATTGTCTGTTTTCTTGATTTAAAAAGATGGAGGAAAGCTAAAGAAAAAATGGAATTAGAATAAAGTAGTTAAGAATAATAAGATAATGTGCTTACTGGGATCTTTTTCGGTGTAATGGCAGCGCTATTGAAGTAGCAAGAAGCACCATTATGCTTAAACTTTTGGTAATAGGCATTAAATGCATATGACGCATGGTCTTTTAAAGTGTTTGGAAAATAACAAGGTTGGTTTAGTTGAATCTTGCTACAATCTGCACCGCCTTCACCACATGTGTAATCTATAGCTGCTTGTAGTTCTGCATCTGTCGCCTGTACATCTGCTATGCACCATTGCTCAAATTCCCCATCTTAAGTTTACCAACATATCGACAAATAAATGAAAAAAATACCGTTAGTAAAGTGACAAAAACCAAAAAGTCTTCAATTGTTTTATACAGTATATGAATCTAGTATTCTGTGCTCTGTGTTTCCCGCAAGATTAGTGAGGCGAACAATATATAAATTAATATAATGCAGTTTAAATAG